>MVGT01002984.1:28311-71370 GCA_002174775.1 Macleaya cordata
ATATGATTAGGGACGAAGTCATAAATTTTTTTAAGGAGAAAACCACAAAGCACAACAAATTTCTTTGGTGTGCCTAAAAGCTTGTGGAGTACGTGTTAAGAAATGAGTTGGTCAAATTTTAATTTTACAAACTAAGGCACAATATACTAAAATCTTAATAATTGGTGGGGTACTCAATTTCCTCATAGGTATTAGAGGTTGGAGTTTAAATTTTTTTTGGTGGGGCACACTCCCCAGCAACGTGCAAGATAGCTCGTCCCCGAATATGATTTATTTTATTTTTTTATGAAGATACATGGTGAAGTCTGTGAAGAGTTCATCTTCATATCTTAGATATCTCGATATGGATCCCAACATATTTTTCATAGCAACATAGTGGCAATTTTAATCATGGTATATCCACAATTGAATTTTTTATAATAAAAATAATAATTATATAAAATAATAAATATATTATAAATAAATTAATAAATATGTATAAATTTGAGAACACACATCACACATATGTATTGCCTCATATAGGATACAAATTGACATAGATACATTGACTTATGAAATTGTGATTTTATTATGAGCCAGGCTCCTTAATTCATATTTTCATAAGTTAGCATGCATATCTATGCATAATAATGCATGTGTATACTATATTGGTATATGTGCGGGTTTTTTTCTGATTTTTTTGGTTTGGTCTTTCGGTTCGGTGTTTTTGGTACGGTTTCGGTTTTTTTGGTTTTTTGAAAACATGAAACCAAAACCAGACCATAAATATCAGTTTTTGCGGTTTTTCAGTTTTTCGGGTTTTGAGTTTTTTGGTTTTACGGTTTGTTGGTATTTTTTTCGGTTTGGACCAGATTTAAAACCGCACCATGTGCAGCCCTAGTGGCTTACATTCAACAAGAAAACTAACAACTAAGAAAAAAATAACATCATATCAAACTTACAAAGAACTAAATGTGCTCAACAAAGGCAATTGTTGACATGCAGTAAAAAAATGTGACCACATATGATTGCAAAACATGCAGTAAAAAAGGTAGTAGGTTTCACATTTTTCGAGTTCAAATTGTGAATTACAAATTTGAATTTACAATTGCAAAATTGGATTTGCATGTCTTCCGAAAAAAATCGAAAAAAAGTATTATTGACTAGTCTAGTTTTGAAGATCTTGTCGAAATCTTTCCAAAAATATAATTTTTTTCAAAATCTGATTTTTGGTTTAAAAGATATAGCATTTTTAAGATTTAAAACAAAAATAATAAACTTTCTCTCTCTCCAACTGTCCACGTTTAAAAATTAAGGAAGAAGGGTAAAATTGGTAATACATGTAAGTAAATGATGCACATGTGTTTGAAAAAAAGACTAAAATATTGTTATTTGTTAAAAAAAGGACTAAACAGTCAATAAATAATTAATAAAATATGAATTAGACAAATTAAAGATAGCTAGAACTAAACAATAATATACTATCTGAATTTGGACTAATTAGTCGAAATCTCTTTTGAATATATATGATGATATTTATAATGAGAAGAACGTCCTCTAAAAAAACTAGCTAGCCTATGGATGCATTGTATGTGGGCCCCACAAAAGGAGTCTATATAACCGCCCTTATATATAAATGTCATTAAAAAAAAAAGATTTTTGAAGCGGAAAGGAATATATATATATATATATATATAATATAAAGGAAAGGTTACAAATGTACAAAAAAAATAAAATCACTCAAAATGGTGAGTGAGGAGATCCAGAAAATGCCAAGTTACTAGAATCCATTGGAGTTAGAGCATCTCCAATGCTAATGTGAATGTGGTAAAATAAGACTGCCACGTAGGATAAATAGACATTCTCTTTAAAAAACCTTCTCCAATGCTAATGTGAAGAAAGAATGTGATGATGATGTGGCGCTAGACATTCATCTTCACAATGTCTTACGGTCCACATCAGCAATTTTTTTTCCCTCCAAAACTTTTAGTTACTTTTTAAACAAAATAAGTTTGACCCACTCAAAAATTGAGTGCCACATAAGTTAAAAAGTCATCCCAAGACATTTGCATTGGAGATGTATTTTTTCAACAATGTTTATCGTGAAAATTTTTTTGCCACGTAGATTAGACATTGTCTTATAAGACATGCCATGTAGATAAGACATTGTCTTATAAGACTTTTGCATTGGAGATGCTCTTATAAGCTATTGAAATAGACTATCCCATGAGAACACTCACGAATGAATTCCATTAAATAATTATAAATAGTACAAGAACGCCATATTTAGATATTTAGAATGGTATCACATTTCTAAGAATGTGATTGTTGGAGGATTGAGAATCGCAACCCAACTCTTTCCTAGGGTTTGATATTCTCCTATTTTTTGAGAAATCACATTCTCAAGAAATGCGACGTCTCCAAATTTAACAGACAAACCAAACATCAAAATGAAATTACATTTCCAAAAATACAATACAGTCTTATATATATGGAATTCGAACGACATTGAGATCAAATCCATTGGGAGATTATGTATTGAGCTCGATCAAGTATTATGATCGTCGTCTCGCCTACTAAGTGTCACCTTCAGTCCATATTTCATGTACATGGTCAGTGCTAACTTAGGGCTCACCAAATGATTCTCCACAACCTTAACTCGATAGCGATAAATGATGGAGGCCGCAACAAATTTCATTTGGTAGTAAGCGAAATCCTTCCCCAAGCAAAGCCTTGGACCGCCATTGAACGCTGTGAACTTGTAGGCTGATTCGCTTGTAAACCGTCCATCCCTTAACCATCTCTCTGGCTTATATTCTCTACAGTCCTTTCCCCATATACTCTCCATCCTTCCCATTGTATAAGTTGCATATACAACTTTTGTTCCTTTCTTTAACAGGGTACCATCAGGGAACACATCATCTTCATCTACCTACAAAAAAAAAAAAAAAGTACCTATTGAAAAAATGAAAAAAATTGAATTGTGTTACTAACTAAATGGGGTGCAATGGTTTTTTTCAAGTTCAGGTTGAGCATTTCTGACATGTGACCTGCCAACCCTATCAAGCTAGGGTCAATTTTCCTTATTTTTATAGAGAGAAAGATCAAACTAGTCAGGTTTAGAGTTTAAAAAAATGACTCCGTTTCATAAATTAGCAAGGCTAGAGTTTTAAAAAATCTTGA
The DNA here is from genome assembly GCA_002174775.1 of Macleaya cordata. Taxonomy (NCBI): domain Eukaryota; kingdom Viridiplantae; phylum Streptophyta; class Magnoliopsida; order Ranunculales; family Papaveraceae; genus Macleaya; species Macleaya cordata. Next base: position 31,474 of record MVGT01002984.1, read on the forward strand.
CCCTTTAACCCTCTTAGGTCTTAATGTCAACCCTAACCTTTAATCACTGTCAGTTCTAGATCCAAATTTTAAAAAAATAAAAAATACTTCTTAAACTTCCAACCAACTTTATTTTTTTTTTAATGGGGATGATTTGCATGGTGAGGAGATCATCCTCTCGGAAAAAAGAAAAAAAAAACAAAACAAAACAAAAAAATGGCATGGGATTCATCCTCCCCTGTAAATGGTGATTATTTACTTGGTGATAATTGAGTATACCTCTTTGTGACCCAATGGCACGGAAGGATAAAGCCTTAAAGCCTCTGAAAGAGCTGCTTGCAAATAATCCATCTTCTTCACCTCCTCAGGCATAAATATAACCGAATTCTTACTCTCCTCATTGTTGGAATTTTTTCTTTCAGCAATTAGACCGTAGATCTCTTCAAGAATTCGCTTCTCAACAGCTGGGTTTTGATCCAGCAACCAGAAGAACCAACTCAATGCAACTGATGAAGTATCTCTCCCAGCAAGAATTAAGTTAACACAAATATCTCGCAAGAATTTGTCCGAAAAAGGCTTCCCTTGGTCGTCTTTTAATCGCATGAACACCGTTAAAAGATCCGATCTCAACTTCGTGTCGTTAGACTGTTCCAATGAGAGCTCTTTCTTCCTTGTTTGAATCACTTCTTCAGCAAATTTATCTACTTGACTAGTATCATTCTTAAGCTTCTTCTCCACACCCATGTTTAGATACTTCATTGCCTTCCAAATAAATGTCGGTGTAACGAATCGAAACACAGTCCCCTCCGTCGCATCCTCGAATGCCCTAGCAAAGGGTATCTCAGGCAAACCTGGCCTAAGGCAACCAGGATCAACACCAAATGCTATCATGCATATATTATCAAATGTTAGCCTTAAGAGAAGTTCTTGCAAGTCAATGGCCACGGCCGACAACTGTTTGATGGAGTCCTCTAAGACGAGCAAAAGACGAGAGTGAACTAGTTCGATCAATGACTCGGTTGTCATGTTACGATACTCCGGAGAGTGGAACTCAAGACTCGCCGTCTTCCTTTGTCGATGCCAAATCTCGCCGTTGGCATTAAATATGCCATCACCAAGAAGATCATATGTGTTGGTACGGAAGAATTCGCCCTTCCGAAAATTAGAGAATTTGGTTTTAAGAATGTGTTCCACGTTCCGGGGGTTGGCCGTAAAGACACAATTAAGTCTATTAACTCCAATATATGTAAACGTAGCATTTGGCTGGTCAAGTATAGTACTGGTGAGCCAGTCGTAAAATCCGGCATGTATACCGATTAGCAAAGAAGGGAACATACCGACGAATGGCCACACGGGTAGGGCATGGTGTTTTCGTTGCCTAAGATAATGTATAGATACAAACAGTATGAAAGCGAGAAAGAGTTCGAAGAAGTGGACCTCCGGCAAATAATGTAATAACAATTGCCGCGAACAGACATTTCTGGTGGATTCGCCGGAGGAGAGGGTTGTTTGAGTAGTAGGAGTCATGATAATAGTGTTTGATATCGATGGGGAAGGAAGAAGTATGTCGTGAGGGTATTGTTGAAGAATCTAGGGCATGTGTGGTGGGCTGAAAATCATTCAATAGTTTAATGGGGGCACTGTAATCGTGCGAGTGATGAGCTCATGTATTTTTTTAAGCTAAATAATAACTGTTATAATAATTTTTTATTTGTAAGCAACTAACTGTTAAGGCATGATCAGTTAGCTAATCACTCATTATCGTTTCAAATCAAGGATTGGTCTAGGTCACCTCCAACTTGTATCCAAGACTCTGTAATGGCTGATTGTTCTACCTAATTAAGCCCTCAGGTTTCTTTTAATATGATGTATTTCTTACCAAAAACAAATGGTTGTTGTTCAAGGGACTCTTCAAATGTGTTAATTTTTTTGCCCTTTTCAAAGAATTTAAAAACCTAAATACCTAATAAAAAAAGAGTTTCTCTAAATCCACAATTCTAACCTCTAAAAACTCAATGATGTGTTTGATTGCATTTAATTTCTACATAATTGAGTTAGTTTTGTTAATTGTGGAAACAACACAAATTCCGCTGGTAGTTTACAATTTAAATTATGCATTTCTACAGAACTGGGGGCCATTCACTTAAAAATGTGACAAATACTTGATTTTTAACGTAATTCTATGGAATAAGTTTCTTTGACCCCCTAAAGAATACACTTTTCTGGAACTAGTGGAAATTAACCTATTTTCATGAAACACATTTCTTTGCAATCAACAATAGCCTAAGATTACGAAAAACTTAAGGCTGCATTTGATAGCTCTTATGGAATTGATAAGTTTCACGTAAACAATACAAATTATTTTATTTTGGATGGAGATAATCTATGTACAATGTAATTGCTTTTCTTGTCTTTTTGTGGCTCGTTTGTAACCCCTTGATGCTACCTTAGCATCTTTTTAATATCTATTTTATCTCCTTAAAAAAAATGTTGTTTGTTTGCAATTTGAATTCTATGGAATTTGGGGATCACTCGCTTAAAAGCGTGAAAAATAGTTGGTTTTCAACATAATTTCAAGGAATAAGTTTCGTTGAATTCTGATCTCCAAGAAATACACTTCTGTGAAAGTGGTCGAAATAAACCTATTTTCAGATACTACATTTCTTTGCAATCAAACACAACTTTAGATATTGTTTATGCTGCATTTTTACCGTTTAGATAATAAGTAGGTGAGAGGACTCCTTTGAAAAACATTATTATTTTTTTTAGAACAAAAAACACATTTGAGGATCCCCGCCGGATCGAGGCCTTTAATAGCAACAAAAAACACATCAAATCTGACTTTTTTTTTTTTTAATTATTTAAGAACCAAACTAAAATTATTTAAAGCTAGCTAGCAAGATCATGATCAAATCTGATGGACCAACATATTTATTGCTTTGATTATCTTTTAAACATTATTTTTATGAATTCATGTCATACAGATTTGACTATTACAATAAATTAATTCATCCAAAATCGGGAGTGAGATTTGAGGGATAGATTGAGTAGTTATAGAAAGAGAAAAGATTAAAATACCCTTATAGAGAAGGTACACTAAAGTCATAAAATCTATTATAATTTAAAATTTTAAAAAATGGAAATTTTTTTATCGATAACAATTCAAACAACCTCTCGAAACTTAATGATGTGTTTGATTGCGCTTGATTTTATAGAATTGAGTTAGTTTTGTCATTTGTAGAAGCAACACAAATTCCGCTGTTAGTTTACAATTTAAATTCTACATTTCTACAAAATTGGGGGCCATTCACTTAAAAGTGTGACAAATACTTGATTTTCAACGTAATTCTATGGAATAAACTTCTTTGGCCTCCTAAGGAATACACTTTCGTGGAACTGGTAGAAATGAACCTATTTCCGCGAAACACATTTCTTAGCAATCAAATATAGCCTAAGATTAAAAAAAATTTTAAGTTGTATTTGATAGCTCTTAAATTATGTTGTTTGTTTGCAATTTGAATTCTACAGTATTTGAGGATCACTCACTTAAAAGCGTGACAAATAGTTAATTTTCAACATAATTCAATGGAATAAGTTTCCTTAACTCCGAGCCCCAAGAAATACACTTCCGTGAAAGAAGTGGAAATGAACCTATGTTTTACATACTACATTTCTTTGCAATCAAACATAATCTTAATTAGATCTTGTTTATGCTCCATTTTTGCCGTTTAGATAAATTTTTTTTTTAGAATGAAAAATTACACATTTGAGGATCCTCGGATCGAGGCCCTTTAATAGCAACAAAAAAAAAAATCAAAGCTGACTTTTTTATTTTTTTTTATTAGTTAAGAACCAAACTAGAATTATTTAAAGCTAGCTAGCAAGATCATGATCAAATCTAGACCTGACAACAGGCTAGGGTTAGGGTTGGCGGGTTTTCGAGCTAGGAAGCCTCACCCTAACCCTAGCCCATTTATTAAACGGGTCAATTTCTCCAACCCTAGCCCTAACCTTGGTAACCCTAACCCTAACTCTAATAACTCTAATTATATTAATCTTCTCTATTATTTTGATTTTTATTAATTGAATTTTAATTAAGATAGAGAAGAAATAAGTTTTAATTAAGAGAGAACAAATGAAATTAAAATGGAGCTGTATTGAAGACTTAAATAAGGCTTTATTGAACAAATGCTTGTTTAGGCAGGTTGGCTCGCGGGTTATATAAACCGCAACCCTATTTTTGGCCAGTTGAAAAACTCTAACCCTAGCTCGGCCCGTTTAATTCGTGGGTCGAGTTAGGGTCGGGTTATTAAGGTCAGGTTAGAGCCGGGTTGGCGAGTTAGGGTTGATTTTGTCCGGTCTAATCAAATCTGATGGAACATCATATTTATTGCTTTCATTATCTTTTAAACCAGAAGTGCTATTGAGACCAGCCTCTAAATCTGTATATTTATACAGATTGAGGTGGCACCGTCAATCCACTACTCATTGTGTGAAACAGTTAGTTGTGGGGACCACACAAGTCACAATAAATGGTGGATTGAGAGTGTCACCTCAATCTGTAAAAATATACAGATTTAGAAGCCGGTCACAAAAGCATTTTCGCTTTTAAACATTATTTTTATGATTCTATGTCATACAGATTTGACTATTACAATAAATTAATATATCCAAAATCGGGAGTGAGATGTGAGGGATAGATTGAGTATTTATAGAAAGAGAAAAGATTAAAATACCCTCGTAGAGAAGGTATACCAAAGTCATAAAATCTAATTTAAAATTTTAAAAAACTGAAATTTTTTATGGATAACAAAATCAATAAAAGGAAAAACAAAATCAGAATATCGTGCGGTAGCACTGGACCGTGCTAGATATCCCGCTAGTTGGTGGACGGTTGATAAGGTTTGGAATTTTGGATTTTGCAGAATTTGAGGATGCCATTCAAATCACGAGGTGATAAAGACCTTACGATTATTTTGCGGTATGAAAATCCCGCACCAGGTTTGGTATTATCCTAATATAAGTTACCACTAATCAATTATGAACATGTATTAACTTTTTTTTTTTAGAGGATAAGTCGGGGTTAAAGAGACCCCAACCAATAGATTAATCGAAAAAAGAGATCAATTACATATGTCATAAGCTTTACCATTTTTGTCATCAAATACAATCTTCTTTTTAAGTCTTTAGCAAAAGAACTATGATTGATTTCTAGGAACTCAGCAGAGGGATACATGCCGGCAAGATGATCTGCAGCCCTATTTGTATCACGCTATATATGCTGAATTTGAAAGAAGTCTAGTGCCTCGATCATTCGACGAATAGAGTGCATGATGGGAATGGCTATCCAATGGGGATAAACAGCGCGAGTCACATAAGAAACAACGATTTTCGAATCAGTACCAACCTGATTTTCTTGTCTCTCGGTTAATTATTAAAAAAAAAATTGAAATTGAAAATTAATTAATTAAATGCATTCAAAGAACAGTTGCCGAGATAAAGCACCCTAAGGTTAATTACAAATAAGATCTAAGAGAAATAAAAGTAAAAAGAGTGCTGCTTTTTTGTCCGACCATATTATAAAATAAATGCCAGATGCTTATGTGGTATGGTGGGTCCCACTGTTACATAAATTGGAAATCTTCTCATAACACTTTTGGGAGAGAAAAAATATTGGGTCCCACCCTGCCACATAAGCATCTAACACTAATTTTGTAAAACGATCGGGCCAAAAAGCTTTATTGAAGTAAAAAAAATAAATTATGCATTGTATCATCAAGCAAATCGATTCTAATAAAAAAAACAAATAGAAAATGTAAAAAAAGTCATTAGGACTAAATTTATAAAATAAGAACTAAAATCATAATGACTTTTTTCACAAGGACTTTTTTTTTCTAAAACCCCAAAAACAAATTACTCATCATCAAATGACACCCCATTGAAGTACTCGATCGATGTTAACTGTCCAACTAATTAAACAATAATAACTACACCTAGCAGCTTGATGATGTCTTGAACGATTATTATTATGACCTGATCGAGAAGATTTCCTCTCCTTTCCTTTCCTTTTCCTCAAAAGTTCGTCGGTTTCTTTCCATCCGCAAACTGGCTTCCCACCACAATGCATTAATATGGCATAGACGCCAAATTAATTAATTAATTTATAATTAATCCAATAATAATAATGGCCGGGTTACTGACTTATTACTTCTTTGCAATTCGAACACTTTAATTGTCTTCGATGGATCGATCGTGTTTCATTCACATGCACTCGCATTTCATCACTTCATTAATTCTCTTTTTACTCGATATATTACTCTATTGCGCGTAATTTGCATGCACGAGTAAAAAATAGGAAAGTCTAAAAAAGAAAAAATGAGCTCCGATGATCATAGATTTTTTCCGGGCAACAAAGAAGAAGAAGATATGAAAAAGATGAATAAAAAAGAGAACAAGAAAACCCAAAAGGTCTCCTTTCTCAAACTCTTAGCGTTCGCAGACTTCTTAGATTATGTTTTAATGGGCATTGGCTCGTTGGGTGCTTGCGTTCATGGTGCTTCAGTGCCTGTATTCTTTATTTTCTTCGGGAGCATAATAAACGTCATGGGCATCGCTCATCTTTCCCCCGCATCTGCTTCACACAAAGTCGCCAAGGTAATTAATCTTCATGAACTACTACTACTGTAACTAAATTACGTACTGATTAATTTGTTTTGGTTTTGGTTTTTAATTTTTGCAGTACTCTTTGGATCTTGTTTACTTGAGCGTGGTTATAATGTTCTCGTCTTGGGCAGGTAATTAATAAGAAAGTTGAGTTAATTAGTTTAATTAGTTGATTTAATTTGGTGGTGGCGCGCCGCGCGCGGTGGTGCACCGGCCGCCTTGGTGAAACAACGTACTGCATATATATAATTTGGCGGTGTACGTACAGAGGTGGCATGCTGGATGTATACCGGAGAGAGACAAGCGGCAAAGATGAGATTGGCGTACCTGAGATCTATGTTGAATCAAGATATAAGTCTCTTTGATACCGAATCTTCAACTGGGGAGGTTATCGCTGCAATTACCAGCGACATTATTGTTGTTCAAGATGCCATCTCTGAGAAGGTACTTCTCCTTATTTTCGTTATTTCACATTTTTCTTTTTTTATGATTTCTCCTTTTTAGTAAACAAGTAATTTCTTTTATAAATTCATCTGCTGCACTATTTTTATTATTATTATTATTATTATTATTATTATTATTATTATTATGAAAAATTAGTCAAAAAGCCCTACTTAAAACATATTTTAGGATTTAGCTCAACAAATATTTTCTTTTAATCTAAGGTCCCTAACCAGGATTTTTATATTGTAGGGGCCAAAACATGAAACAATTTTAAATTTAAAACACAAGAAAATATATAAGTACATAAAACTACATTGCCATAAGAAAATAAAAGTAGACATAGCAAGATAGCAAATAAAAAAAAATAACATTTCCTAAAGCATTTCAACTCAATCATACATCAAAATAGGACTCGACATTCTTTCAAATCGCAAAAATCATCTATGATTGATTCTAAGCTAAATTTTTAGGTATTTTTTTTTAATGCACACAATTAAAGAGTCTGTGAGAAATTCATCATCCATTTTGAAGCGCCATAGCCCAAAATGATAGCTCTGTAGAGACTAAAACAGTAAGCACAATAGCACAATTACTCGGTAAACAAGTAAAAAACTTGATGATCTTCTAGTCTTTACGAACCATTGACAATTAATCAGAAATAGTTGACAAAAAATAGTTGCCAATTTAATCTGTTGTAAGTGTCTTTGAGTCATATGAAACCAAAAGAATAGAAACTCTAGTCTTTGAGTCCTATTAGACCTAAAGAATAGAGGCCCTAGAATACCAATGGGTAGGACCACATGTATTGGGTCTACTATCTAGAAATAGAGTTGGCAAATTTAGTAATTAATTTTATTTTTAACTTGTACGTATATTTAGTATAGTGTTTGACTGATATGTGAATGTTGTAAGTAAATTACATAAATTGGGTAATAGGCCGTATAGAGCCAAATAAAATTTGAAGTGGGTTAAGTCATATTATTTAGGAACCAAGTAAAAACGTTTATATCTATTAATAGGGCCATTGAAAGTTAACTATATTAAAAAAAAATATAATCTTAAAATGTATAAGAAGTAATTTCTAAAAATGTTGGGGGGGCCATGGCACCCCTAGGCCCCTTAATAGCTCCGCCCTTGGGTCCCTGGATAACTAAGGGTTTCAGTCTGTGTAAAAGATGTTTCAGTCTGTAAATGACACAGACTGAAACCTCTTCGGAGAGGATTTTAGTCAATTACCCAGATGACCTTAGACTAAAAGAAAACGTTTGTTAGGCTAAATCCTAAAATACGTTTTAAGTAGAGGTTTTTGGCCTTATTATTATTATTATTATTATTATTATTATTATGGGATTTTGGAACAAAGACCACTACTTGGAAAATATTTTAGGATTTAGCACAATAAATGTTTTCTTTTAGTCTAAGGTGTTTTAGATGAAGTATGAAACTTTAAAAAGAGTTGATATTGCTTAAGGGTGCTGGTGAAAGAGTTCCTCAAAATATTTGAGGAATGGACAAGTTAAATGAGTTTTTAGTCCAAAATCCCCCATCCAAATTATTACTCAATTTTACTAGGGGCGGTGTGGGGGCAAACTAACCAACTACCTACTTTCTCTCTTCACCCACTAAAATTAAATAGTACACCCCTACCAATATCACCGTCATCTTCATCTCCACTACCAGTCGCTTCTTCTTCTTTCTCCACCGTCTGCCACTGCCGCCAGCCACCGAAAAAGAAAAAAAATAAAAAAATATCCAAATCTGAATTTATTTGGAGAGGTAAAGGTGAGAGATTGAGAAAGGGGGAGAGAGGGTAGAGAAAGGGGGGCAGAGAGAGAGTAGGAGGGAGGGAGAGAGGATGGGGCAGGAAAAAAAAGAAAAAGAAAGAAGAAGAAGAAGAAAGAAGAAGAAGAAGAAATGAAAAGAAAAGAAAAGAAAAGAAAAGAAAAAAATTAAAACAAAAGACTGAGAGAAATTAAAAGAAAAAAATTAAAACCCTAACAAATCTGTTAGTGGATGAGATAAGCGTTCCATGAATCAATTCAGAAGAAAAAGAAAAAGAAAAAGTGAGAAATTAAGAAGATGAAAAATCAGTACTCACTGACCCTTTGGTGGTTTATATGATGATCATCGCCTGACGAAGAAGCCATTAACGAATGAGTGAATGGATATTCATGAATTATGATCTCTCTCTCACACCATTGATATCTCTCTCATCTCTATCTCTATTTACCTACGTAAATCTATTATAATATACTATAGGAGAAGCCTTGGGTTGATGTGGGTTAAAAAAACTTACATTATAAACATATGACCCAATCTATTATCTATTATTGGGTTAACAAAATCTTCTCTCTTAGGTGTGGGTTAAAAAAACCTACATTATAAACATAAAATTCTAATTCTAAAACAACTAAATTTTAATTATCTAATAAAAAAAATTTAATTTTTTTTTTAAAGAAGCCCCCGTGTCTTGCATAGGATATGGGGCCTAGTTAATTTAACGTTGTTAGAGAGAGAGACGGTCAAACGTTTGAACGAACCCAAATCATCGACCATAATTTAACATGGTGGTGGTGGCCGGCGGTGGATGGTAGAGGCCATAGATGGGGATGGTGGGTGTATTTTTTGTTGGAGTGTGTTTTTAGGGTTGTGGTATTTTGTATTTTTTTGGATTGGGTGGAAACATATAAACCCATTTTTAGATGACCATCCTCTAAGTAAAACTAAATCCACCCTCCCAACCAACTAAATCCACCCTCCTAACATTTTGTGGGTTTTGTAAGAGACTCTCATTTCCAAAACTAAATACACCCTACCACCACCAAAAATAACTACACCTCACCACAACCACCACCACAACCTAAAACAACTACTCCCCACCATCTTGGAAAAGGGCCCTTTTCACATAAATAAACAAATACTAATTTTTTGGCGTTACCTCTGTGCATATTTCAAAACAAACCCACTAAAAGTGCGCAGAAAATAAGAAGAATTTTTTTTACTCAGCCGTCAGTTTTGTCTAAAGACCCAACTTATTTTCACACCTTATTTACACCCACATGCTGGCCCCATGTAGAGATGGCCCAAGAGGCTGATTCTTTTCAAGGATTATTTCCTCACCATGGAGATCACCCTCACAAGAAAATGACATCGTTTTAAAACTTAGCCTCACAAAAAAATTGATTGAAATTTTAAGCTTTTCGAACAAGCTATTTTATGGGTGAGTTTTTAACTGAATTTTGATTAGGTTTAATATCTACATAATTCAGAGTCATCTTCATACGGAATAATCCGTTAGATCATCTTCTTGTGGGGCCGAAAGATAAGATGTAAGCAAAGTGTAACTATATGTGAGGTGATACAATAAAAAAAAAATTTAGGGCCCTTTAATATATATAAGGGCCTTGTGCGATCGCACCTCTCGTACTTGCTCAAAGCTAGGCCTGGAGGTGGAGGCGGTGAAGAGTGGTGGTGGTGGTGGCGACGTTGGGGTGGTTGTGGTGTGGTGTAAAGAGAAAAATCAAACCCCCATGCCTCATATAAGAGTGGGAGCCATAATAACAACGATCATTATTTAGAGATGATTTTTTTCTTTTCTTTTCTCTTTTTTATTTTTTTGTTTGTTTGTTTTTTTTTTTTATTTTTATGAGGATGATCTCTTATTCGTGAAGATCATCGTCAAATAAAATTAGATGGTTTAAAAGTTTTAATCCCCATCAAAAGCTAAAATGGATGTTTGGAAAACTTAAAATTTCAATCATTAATTTTTTTTAATGAGTTAAAGTTTTAAAGACGGTATGATATTATTTGAGAATGATCTATCCAATGACAATTAATCCTTGGATCATCTCTGTTTCGACCCACCAGAGGTGGGAACTAGTTGTAAGAATAAGTGGGTTACTAAATAATAAAATTTGAAGTGCAAGTTTCTCAAAAAAGCATTTTGGACCTTTAAAAGATGTTTAGCAACCTGAAGCAGAAATTCTTCCACTTCTTTTAGAAGTCTGAAGGTTAGAGAAGCTTGTTTGGTAAACTAGTAACATATCTATGCTAACAGCACCACACAAGAAACAGTGACGGTAGGTAGTAGGCCTGCATTTACCAAAAATACAGTTTGTAATCTCCGGTCTTTAACTCAACAAAAATCAGCATGAAATTGTCTTGAGTACTCTGCAAAGTTCAGTTAACAATACTCTTGAACCCTCCCATTTGAACACTGGCATATCCATTAAGATTTGTTGATGATATTCTGTTCTAGCTAGGATTTCTAACCTCCAACCCCTATTTTCATTTTTATAAGGTCTCTAATTTTTATAGGGTTTATAGAAGTTGTTTCTAATCAATGTTATCATTCTTACTTTTTGACTTTTAGCAACTTCTTAAGGTGTTCCCAAACACACTTTTAATTAGATGTGTTTGATTGCATCCAATTCCATAGAACTAGGGTGTTTTGCAAAGAAATGAGCCAAGTTCCACAATTTGATGTGTATCTCATTTCCATGAAACAAATTCCTCGAGGAACCTAATTCCATTAAATAGGCCCATTTTAATTCCTTGTCACCTTCTAGGAATAGACATCCATGGAAGTCAAGGAATTGGAGTTTCTCTCCCTCCCTCCTTCCCTCTCTCTCTCTCTCTCTCTCTCTCTCTCTCTCTCTCTCTATAACTCTCATTGTATACTCAAATAAATGATTTCACTATTTGTTCTAATTCACATTTATAATTAGCAGGTAGGAAACTTCATTCACTATATAAGCCGCTTTATTGCAGGCTTTGCAATTGGATTTGCCCAAGTGTGGCAAATAAGTCTTGTAACAACATCTATAATTCCTTTGATTGCCATTGTTGGTGGTGTATATGCATATTTGGCAACCCGTCTTATTGCACAAGTAAGGAAATCTTACGTGAAGGCTGGAGAACTCGCAGAAGAGGTTGGTAATTTCGTTTTATATCTATCTTCCTTTATATTAGACACACCCTCTGATTATATTAAACTTGATACGTCGATGTTGTCATACTAATATATGGCGTATTAACAATTCTAAGGTGATCGGTAATGTTCGGACTGTCCAAGCATTTGTTGGTGAAGAAAATGCTGTAAGATCCTACAGGACTGCTCTCTTGAAGACTTACAAGTATGGGAAAAAGGGTGGACTAGCCAAGGGTTTAGGCCTTGGCTCCTTGCACAGTGTACTTTTTTTTTCATGGGCACTACTCATATGGTTTGGTAGCATCATCGTTCACAAACGTATAGCAAATGGAGCAGAATCATTTACCACCATGATCAACGTCGTCATCTCTGGCCTGTAAGTGATCTCTTATTCAATCCTCTGGTTTAAGAGTAATTATTTCTATTTAATTTAAGTTGAATTTATTAGTTGAAGGACAACAAACTTGTAATTACTAAATTAAGCTCCACCTGAGGTAGAACGTCATTTTTAAGATTTCCAAATAGTAGTCGAGATCGATGTGTTGAAGGGCATCTTTATTTTTTCATCAACCTGATTTTGTTATCTTTAGACTTGATTAAAAACTTGAAAAATTGATGGGTCATGTAAACTGAGAGCTTTTGAAATCCAAAAACATGGATTATTACTAAAACGAAGTAGTATTCAATCAATTACAACAAGAAGACACTATTTGCTACTAGCAAACAGATTAACATAACAAGTTGCTGAAATATTAGTAAACCTTTAATTGCTCTGTGTGCAGTTCACTTGGGCAGGCAGCACCAAACATCTCTATTTTTATCCGAGCAACAACTGCTGCCTACCCAATTTTTGAGATGATAGAGAGGAACACAGTTAACAAATCTAGCTCCGAGACCGGTAGGAGACTAGATAAAGTGGAAGGGCACATTCAGTTCAAAGAAGTCTGTTTCAGTTACTCATCACGCCCTGATATAGTGATATTAGATAAGTTTAGCCTTGACATACCTTCTGGGAAGATCATTGCCCTCGTTGGAGAAAGTGGGTCTGGCAAGAGCACTGTGATATCATTGATCGAGCGCTTCTATGAGCCCCTTAGTGGTAAGATACTGTTAGATGGGAACGACATTAGAGAGCTTGAGCTCAAATGGCTTAGGCATCAAATTGGATTGGTCAATCAAGAGCCTGCCTTATTCGCTACAAGTATCCACGAGAACATCCTCTACGGGAAAGACGAAGCCACCATTGAAGAGGTTAATAATGCCGCAAAGCTCTCTGGGGCAATTTCTTTCATCAACAACTTTCCTGATAGATTTGAAACTCAGGTAAAGGTTACTTGTACCATTGTGACTGTGAGAAATACTGCTCAACATGTTTCAGTTAAGAGGTTTAGTTAGGGAAATTTGTATATTTTTGTTGGCGCGCAGAGTGGAATGTCCATCCATCAAATGGTAAGGACTTAATTATCTTGTCACCTTATTGATATCTATATGTTTGTTCTCGTCAGGTGGGAGAGAGAGGGATACAGTTATCTGGTGGGCAAAAGCAAAGGATCGCCATATCTCGAGCTATACTTAAAAACCCTTCAATTCTCCTCCTCGATGAAGCAACAAGTGCCCTCGATGCCGAGTCTGAAAAAAGTGTGCAAGAAGCACTTGATCGTGTCATGGTAGGACGGACCACGATTGTGGTGGCTCACCGCCTTTCCACCATACGGAATGCAGACATGATTGTTGTCATTAAGTATGGAAGGATTGTGGAGACTGGCAACCATGAGGAACTCATCTCGAATCGAAGCAGCGCTTATGCATCTCTTATTCAAATCCAAAATGCAGCTACTCTGCAGCAACACCCTTCATTTAGTCCAACAATGGGACGAGCAGTCAGGTACCTTGATCAATGAATATATGTGTATGTATGTATTAGCGAATTTCTAGTTTTTTCTTAATTATAAGCTATATGGCTCATTCTTGACAGCATCAAATATTTGAAAGAGTTATCACAGACAGCCACAAGCTCTGATTCAATTATCCATTCTGATAAAGAGTATGTAAATCATAATGATCCTGATGGGGCTGAGACTGTCAACCCAAAGAGCATATCAATGAGAAGATTGTATGCAATGGCAGCTTCAGACTGGATCTATGGTTTGTTTGGTACCATAGGCGCCATCTTGGCTGGTGCCCAAACGCCTCTTTTTGCTCTTGGGGTCACAGAAGCACTTGTTTCGTATTATATGGATTGGGAGACAACACAACAGAAAATAAAGAAAATTGCATTACTTTTCATCGGCGGTGCTGTTCTAACTGTAATCGTTCATACCATGGAGCACCTCAGCTTTGGTATCATAGGCGAACGACTTACTCTTCGGGTTAGGGAGAAGATGTTTGCAGGTAAAGTTCCTTGTTGCTTCACTCTTTTAGATTCATGTTCCTAGCATATGCAGACACATCCATAAGCTGGTACTACCCACATCACCCGGCCAAAATTCTAGAACTGTAAAAAATCCAAAACATACTTTATAGTTGGGGGTTTGCATTGGGATTGCCTGGGTGACAGTCAATTATCGTAAGTGAACTTGACGAAAATGCAGTTTAAGTTGCGTACCTTTAAGTATTTTGATATAAGAATTTTTCATCTTTCTCCATCCTAACACCTTAACGTGGAACAAGTGAACAAGATTCAACTCCACGATTTAAGGGTTCTAATCTACCAAACAACCTTCCCCAAAAGTTGACTTGATGAATTCACTATTCCTATCAATGTTTACAGTACTATTAGCCCAGTTTATGATTAATGACAACCTTCCTCATATGTATATATGTATATATAACTTGCTTATTCTGATCACTTAAATTACAGCCATATTGAAGAATGAGATTGGATGGTTCGATGATACTGGCAACAGCAGCTCGATGCTCTCATCACGTCTAGAAGCTGATGCGACTCTTTTAAGAATGATAGTGGTTGATCGTTCTACTATACTCATACAAAATCTATCTATGTCCACAACTTCATTTATTATTGCTTTCATCCTTAATTGGAGGATCACTCTTGTTGTCTTGGCTATGTATCCTTTGCTTGTTACTGCACACGTCAGTGAGGTTAGCTCTTTTTCCTTACACCATGTAAGTCTATAGATGAAACCATGAGAGGAGTATTGTACATTCAGGATGATTCACCCTACTTTAACTTTTTTAAATTATCCATATGGAGAATATATATCACCCTTACAAAGCAGTCCTGAAATATGATCCATATTTATGTTCTACGATATTGTAGTACAGATCTCAAGTGATACATGCTAATAATTTATCTGTAAAACGGCAGAAACTATTCATGAAAGGCTATGGGGGCAACTTGACGAAGGCCTATCTCAAAGCTAATATGCTCGCTGGTGAGGCGGTGAGCAACATTCGCACTATAGCCGCTTTTTGCTCTGAAGAGAAGGTCATCAACATGTATGCCTATGAGCTCAAGAAGCCATCAGAGAGCTCTTTTCGTCGTGGTCAGATTACGGGCATCTTCTATGGTGTTGCACAATTCTTCATGTTCACGTCCTATGGGCTCGCCTTATGGTACGTGCTTTTGTAAACTATTTTCTTTTTGAACAGGATAAAAGAGTATCATTAAAAGATGCTAAGACAGCATCAGAGGGGATTACATTGAGATACTTTGCACCTACAACTAGTTACATAGTTATAAATTATAATTAAAAAGCTAGAAATCATTTTGACAGTTTTTTCAAATGAAA
This sequence comes from Macleaya cordata, assembly GCA_002174775.1. Taxonomy (NCBI): domain Eukaryota; kingdom Viridiplantae; phylum Streptophyta; class Magnoliopsida; order Ranunculales; family Papaveraceae; genus Macleaya; species Macleaya cordata. Next base: position 47,242 of record MVGT01002984.1, read on the forward strand.
TGGTTTTATTATACCAAGTTTTGAAACTTCACTTGAATCAACATTGCTAAATATATAATTTGAATTCACACAGGTATGGTTCTGTTTTGCTGGGGAAGGAGCTTGTCAGCTTTACATCGATCATGAAATCATTCATGGTATTAAAATTTGCGGCGTTAGTGATGGGAGAGACACTAGCAATGGCTCCAGACCTCATAAAGGGGAACCAAATGGTTGCTTCAGTCTTTGAGATTCTGGACAGAAAGACGAAGGTGGTTGGAGACATTGGAGAGGAAGTGACCGACGTGGAGGGCACAATTGAGATGATGGGTATCACGTTCAGTTACCCATCAAGACCTAAGGTTGTGATCTTTAGGGATTTTGATCTGAAAGTGAGGGCAGGCCAGAGCATGGCACTGGTGGGATCAAGTGGGTCTGGCAAGAGCTCTATCCTCGCGCTTATACTACGTTACTACGATCCAACAATTGGGACAGTGATGATAGATGGTAAGTATTTTGTTCATCTTGCTTATAGTTTTTCATGAATTCTACTTTAACATTGCAGACTTCAAGCTTATCCTCATCTAAATTAAGCATAACTTTTGTCTATCTGCAACTCTTATGGACTCTCAATAGGAACGGATGTAAAGAAGCTAAGGTTGAGTTCTCTAAGAAAATATATCGGCGTCGTTCAACAAGAACCGGCATTATTCGCTACCTCAATCTATGAAAACATTCTTTATGGCAAAGAGGGATCCTCCGAGTCAGAGGTCATTGAGGCGGCTAAGCTTGCTAATGCACACACCTTCATCAGTGGTCTTCCTAAGGGATACTCAACAAAGGTTGGTGAACGAGGGGTGCAGTTATCAGGAGGTCAAAAACAACGAGTTGCTATTGCTAGAGCTGTTCTCAAGAACCCAGCAATCTTGCTACTTGATGAAGCCACCAGCGCCCTTGATGTTGAGTCCGAACGTGTAGTTCAACAAGCTCTTGATAGACTAATGAAGAACCGAACTACAGTCATGGTGGCACATAGGTTGTCAACCATCAAGAATGCTGATCAGATCTCTGTCTTACAAGACGGTAAAATCATCGAGCAAGGTAGCCATTCTTCTCTAATAGAACACGAGAATGGACCGTATTATAAATTAGTTAGTTTACAACAACAACAACAACATTAACACACTAACCGGAAACAGATTTTGGATGGGTACTTGTTGATACTTGATAGTATTCCTATCTTTTTTCCATTTCTTTTGCTTTTGTTCTACTGTAATTTTTATATCTATATGTAAATGAACTGGTGGTGTATCAGTAGCACTCATTGTTTTTTACTTTTTATGAGTACTAGATAACAATTATAAAGTATGAAAATGTTGTATAAGATTTAAAGTCTTGTGATGTTTCTTAAAAGAGTTAGGATCTGCAGACATGCTGTCAGTTTATGTAGGGCTTACATAGAGATAAACTATAATTTGGATAACCATATTTTCAACCATTCCAACAAGTGGTCTTCTACCCTTCTCCTTCCCTCCTCGAGAAGCTTCTCCCCCTTCCTCTGGTTGAAAGCGCCTAGAACCCCACAAAGTAGTACTTGCCGGCATCCCTATCCTCCTCTTCCCCGGTTGTCCCCCATCTTCCATCTTCCTCTGGATCCACCAATTCTACAAATATCTGAAAATCCTCCCCATTTTTCACTTTCTCGAGATGTCGCTTTCGAAGACTGTACATCCCAACAAAAATTAGACCTCCCAAAAAAATATATATAGATAACAATCAGAGAAAAAATACAAATAAATAAGGGGATCAGGGGGCACAAAAGGATGGAATTTTCATTTTTCTTGATGGAAAGAAATCAAACCTTTCCCTGTGCTCAGTTACCATCATAATGTTTTTCGAAAAAGTACATTAAAAACACCTTAGTTTGTAGAAATTGCAACCAAGTCACTATTTTCAAACTAAATACAAAAATAACATCCACCCCTTATTTATCCTAAAATACTCTTACTTTTTACATGAAATTACCTCACATGTGGGTCTAGAATTAGGTCTAAATTGAAGAATAAAGAATCTAGATTGAAGAATAAAAGGTCTAGACAGTGAAAAGCTAAGAGGGTATTTTTGAGATATTTTGGGTAAAAATTAGGTGAGGGTGCTGTTTTTTTATTTACTTTGAAAATGGTGATGCAATTTCTGGGAACTGAAGTGTTTTTAATGTACATTTATATTTTCGGCTATTGAAAAACAAAGACACTCAAATCACAGGAGATACAGATGAGGATGAAGAGCAGTATCTTAATTCATGAAAAAATGAGAATCCCAAGCATGCACCTTTCTAGTTAGGTGTACAAACTTTCCCATTCTTCAACCGAAGGACGATAGCGGCCCCACATAATTTTATATTGTAGATCAGAAGAGGAAGTAGCAGCCTGTGTCTTTACCAGTTTTTGACCCCAAGCAAAAGTGGCCCATGTCGTCCTAGGATTGCAAGCCGACTGCATTATTCAGAGAATCGCTAAAAAAAAAATTGAACATCAAACACGTAAGAATGTATTCAGTTTGGCATGAAGAGGAACCCATGTCACATGACTTCATTAGTTCTTTAAAGATCATGTGACCAAAAGTCTCTCCAGGTGTTGTTCTTTTTTGCAATTTTTTAAAGAGGGAGGTTATTGTACCCCTCTTAGAACGCCCCCTCCTGTAGGGCCCGCATACGATGCATCCAAGGGCTAATTTTTTTATGGGATGCTCTTCTAACTATGTATATCATCATATTAAAAAATAAGTTCGTTATCAAACTTCTAAACCCCTCAAATTACTTCTTAAAAATTGGTAACTATTCGAGGGGTCAAATAGTCACTAAATAGTTACTAATTTTCAAAGGTTAATTTGAAGGGTTAGGAGTTTTATAACGAACTTATTTTTTAATATGATGATATACATAGTTAGAAGAGTATCCCATAAAAAAATTAGCCCTTGGATGCATCGTATGTGGGCCCTACAGGAGGGGGCGTTATAAGGGGAGCGTTCTAAGAGGGGTGCAATAACCTCCCTCTTTTTTAAATACATGATAGACGTTAGACAATCAACACAATTAATATTGAGTATGGTGGGCACTTGGATACAAACAAGAAGACATTATTTTATTAATAATAAATAACTTACAAATAGTGGAGTACACAACTTATAAAACTACACTCACAAACACTCAATACACCCTCATAAGTACTTATTTGTATTAGCTAATTACTTCACTCACTTGCTAGCACTCATCACTAACTCACTTACTCACTTGCTAACTTTGCTCACTTCACTTACTTGTACACAAATGAGAACTAAGTCCTAGCTATTTATAGGTATTTTAAGTCGGTTGGGAATTATCTAGAGAGTAGACTAAAAAATATCTAATAATATAATATTGTGTAGTGGAATTATCTAGATATTAATATAATATTAGTTAGTGGAATTATCTAGATGAGAAATTGATAAGCACTCAAAACTATAATATTTGACCCTTAAATAATATTTTACTAAGCTTTAGAATTGTTAAAAAAAAGCTAATTTTGATCATTTTGTATTTTCATAGGGATTAAGTTTGGAAGTCCACAAAATGAGTCAAGAAGCATTTAAATCAGTCCAAAGAAGAGAAATAAAAGAAAATTGGGTCACTTTACAACAAAAGAGGCGGTTAGCAAAGATAGCTTGAGTGCTAGTTGTTCACATAATATGTCCTGGGTTCAAGATTTAGAAGCTGCAGAATTTTAAATATTTTTGGAGTTTTTCTAAGAGCCTGATGCACTAGATCAGAACCTAAGCAGAACTGGATCATTATCTTCTGGCAAATCCAAGATTCAAATTCTAATTTAAATTCAAATTCAAATCTGCCTTATCCTATATTTACACAGGTCCATAATTCAAATTTAGTCTTTTATCCTCTATTTGTTATCCTAACCGTCTATTTTAAAACTCTAATCAATCTAGGCCGTTCAACTGCTGATAATTTTTGAAGGCCATTGGATCCTCCAGAATTATCTCAACCGTTGGTGCAGCCTCCAGAAAACTATAAATAGAAGACATTTCCACCAGTTGTAATCATTCCAGAGTACTGATAGTTGTAGTAGAGTGAGAAAGAAATTGAGAGTTTATTTTCAGTTTTAGTTGTAATACATTTAATTCAGTAATGCAATTTTATTTCTATTTTTCTTTCTCCCATATCATCTCTGCTTAATTTATTTTTAAGATAGGGATGAAACCACCATGGCTGAAATGCTTTTAGTTAGTATATTCATTTTTCTTATTTTTATGTTTTCCTCCAGAGAGACTTCTATGAAGATCTTAATGATCAACATCTCCTCTGGAGTGTTGGGGGAATCATAAATCTTTGTCAATAAAGTTTATATTCATTTTTTTCAGTTTTTAATTGATTAAAAATAAAGAAAGGATTCTTTGTGATTGCCTTCTAGGTAATACAAAGAATGCATGATCTTATTTAAATTAGAATAAGGAGGAAATCCTGGTGGATACATAGATAAAAAAAAATAAGTGAATGCTAAATTATTTGCATGGATCTGTGGTGGTGGATTCCATTCTCTTGAGAATCCATCTCATTTATTCCTAGATTATCAGTTGAATTTTATTTATTTATTTTAGCAATCCCAAAATCATTTTTAAAATATCACTCCTTTTAATCTGAAGATTTGATTCGATATATCCTACTTACCGCTTTACTATTTTAGTAGAGAAGTTGCAGGTTTTTGTATTGGTGTGAGATCCACAACGACAAATTTAATCTCAAGATTTTACAACTTTCAGAAATATCTAGAGATAGAGAGTTAAAGAGATTTCTAGATTGTTGAAAGTCGTTGGTGCCTTTCAACACTCCCCCTCAACATCGACTTTCTTAATCAACTCAGTTCATGAAGTCATACCAAGTTCTGCTCGGAGTTCTTCGAACATCGTACTATTGAGCCCTTTGGTGAATGTATCAGCAACTTGACCATCTGTCTTGATTGCTTTCATCTCCATCTCTCTTTGTAGTACTTTCTCTTTTATAAAGTGATAATGTATCTCAATATGCTTGGTCCTTGCATGGAACACTGGATTGTCGGCCAAAAGAATAGCTGATTGATTATCACAGTACAAAGGTACTGCATAATCTATTGTTTGATGTAAGTCATTCATTAGTTGTCTCGACCACGTACTTTCTTGAGCTGCTGCTGCTGTTGCCCTGTATTCTGCTTTTGTAGTTGACAAAGATACGGTTGGTTGTCTTTTGCTACACTAGGAAACTGCTGCTGAACCAGGATTAAACACATAGCCAGTGGTCGATCGTCGAGTATCATGATCACCTGTATAATCAGCATCGCAATAACTGACTATCTTAATTGTTTCTCCTTTCTTGTATAGAAGTCCCAAGTCGATTGTGCTCTTTACATACCTTAGTATTCGTCTTACTGCTTCTAGATGAGATTTCTTTGGATCCTCCATATATCGACTTACTACTCCAACTGCATACGCAATATCAGGTCGTGTCAGGATTAGGTAGATTAGACTAGCTACTAATTGTCAGTACATGGTTGCATCTCCCAAGTCCTTTCCTTCATATACACATAGTTTGGCATAAGGCTCCATAGGAGTGGAGATTGGTTTACACTCGAGCATCCTAAATCTCTATAATAAGTCTTTTGCATATTTTTGCTGACACAAGAATATGCCTTCTTTACTCCGTTCGACTTCGAGCCCAAGAAAGTCTTTTAATTCTCCAAGTTCCTTCATCTGAAAATGTAGTGATAGATTTTCTCTTGTTCTTTGGATCTCTTATACATCATCTCCTATGATGATTAAATCATCAACATATACTAGCAATGTTGCTAGTTTTTCATTTTGGACTTTGACGAACAGGCTCGAATCAGCAGGTGCAACAGAGTATCCACTCTGAACTATGAATTCTGTTATCTTACCGTACCATGCTCTTGGAGCTTGCTTCAATCCATACAATGCCTTCTTTAATTTGCAAACATAGTCTGGATGGGTTTTGCTCTCAAAGCCCTTTGGTTGCTCCATGTAAATTTCTTTGTCTAGCTCTCCATGCAGGAAAGCATTTTTAACATCCATCTGCCACAGCTTCCATGATTTGCTTGTTGCAAGTGCTATCAAGACATGTATTGTTGTAATCTTTGATACTGGACTGAATACCTCATCATAGTCCAATACATACTGTTGTGAGAATTCTCGTGCCACCAATCGAGCCTTATATCTGTCTACTGATCCATCAGGACGAGTCTTGACCTTGTAGACCCATTTGCAAGATATGGGCTCTACATCCTTGGGTTTAGGTACTAAGTCCCAAGTTTGATTTTGGTATAATGCGGAGATTTCTTCTCCTATTGCTTTCTATCATTTTACACTCTGCGACGCTTCTTCAAAACTTGTTGGTTCATTTACAACTTCCTCGGCTAATGCAACATTAGTATACTTCGGATTAGGTTTTCGTTGTCTTGTTGACCTTCGAAGTTGTGATTCTTCTTCTTCCTCTTTTTGATGTTCTTGATCTTCTCTTGTAGTACTATTGTGCACTCCTGTGTTCCATGGATTTTGTGCTCTTGGTGGGCTGGGTTCTGGATTTTCTTCACCTCTTGAAGGGATTTGCTCCTTAGGTTGTTCTTCTTATTATATTTCGTCCCTCATTTTTTCTTATAATTTATCTTCTAAGTCTTTAGAATCCGAAGTACTACTTCTTGCTGCGACCACCAAGATGACGCCTCATCAAAAACCACATTCCTTGATGTGTAGCAACGATCAGTTGTAGGATTACAACGTTTCCATCCTTTTCTTTCACTGTCATATCCTACGAAGATGCAACATATTGCCTTCTGTCGAATTTACTTCGTAGGTGATCAGGCACAAACACATAGCATACATAACCAAAAACTCAGAACTGACTTACTGTGGATTTGGTGTTCCACAATTTCTAAAATGGTGCAGCCGTCGTCATACACTCAGCCCAAAATCGGCTAGGCATGTAGCATGCTTCGACATATCTCTGCAAGATGCCTATTTTTCATTTCTGTCATACTGTTTTGTTGTGGAGTGCCGGAACAGGTTAATTACCGCCGGATATGACATTTTCTGAGGTAGTCAGAGAATTCATTTGATGTATACTCTCTTCCATTGTTTGTGTGTAAGCATCCAATCTTCTTTCCTATTTCACTTTCGACCTTTTCTTAAAATTTCTTGAATATGCTAAGGACTTCTGACTTTTGTTGGAGGAAGTATGCCCATACGTACCTCGAGAAGTCATCAATGAAGGTCACCATATATCATTCCACCAATTGATGTTTGCTTTACTCGTCTAAACACATCTGAATGGATGAGCTCTAGAAGTTCTTTAGCTCTGAACTTCGACTCTTTGTACGGTAGTTGATGTGACTTCCCATATTGGCAACCTGCACAAATGGTTTCACCTCGAATATCAAGTTGAGGAAGACCTTATAGCATCGACTTTTTCATCATTATCTTCATCTTTTGATAGCTTACATGGCCCAACCGTGCGTGCCATAGATCTGCAGTCTCATTTTTCCATGTCTTATCTACGTATGATGATTTTGCTGATATTATGTAGATAGAGTCTAACCGCCGTCCTTTCATTATTGGTATACCTGAAGGTTTAAGATTTTGGTATACTTTAACATCTTCAGGGTTGAACACCACGTAGTTGCCTGATGCTGTCAGTTGGGATACTGATAACAAATTTTTCCTCATCCCTGGCACGTGGTAAACATTTTGTAGTTGAACTTGATGTGGACTGAAGCGCGGTACAATTACCGAATTACCAATGTGTGCGATCGGTAATTTTGAGTTATTGGCAGTTACCACTACTCGATCTCCTTTGTACTCGCAAATGCTAGATAGCTTCTCTTTATCGCTGGTCATGTAGTTGGAGCATCTTGATTCGACGATCCAATCTTCACTATAGTTCACCACTCCTGGATTAGATACTGCAGCGAGTGCCAATTCTTCTTCTTTCATGTCAATGTCTACTTCTTCTTTAGTGTAATCGAGCTCTGTCACTGCAAAAGATGCTTGAAAGTCCCATTCTTTTTCACTACTGTCTTGATGAGCTTTGGATGTCACCAAGTTTCCTTCAGCGGACTTCTTCTTTGACCAATAATATCTTACAAAGTGACCCTTCTCGCCGCAATTGAAGTATTCATTATTTTGACGTCTATCTCTTTTGGACAACCCATCTCTCTCTTTGTTAGGGTGAGCTCCTCCTGTTCTAGAGCTCCTCTCTTGTGGCTTCCATGCTCTACCTCCATCATTTTTTATTTTTGCAAAATTCTTCCCTCTATATTTTTCTTAACTCTTATTGTTGAAGAGTGTCTCCTCTTCATTCTTTAAAGTGACCCCAGCAATTTGTTTTGCTAAAATCTCTTGGCTAGCTAATATATTTTCTAGTTCCAAGATAGAAGGTTGGGTTTGCCAACCTTGGACCGCAGTGATAAAAGATTTATATTCAGGCCTTAAACCATGAACTATTAATATTCTCATCCTTATCTCAGTAATTTTATTTTCAGTGTCTAAAAGTGAAATTTCATGGGAATTTTTTTTATTTTCATAAAATACTGACTAACTGACATATCTTCTTGTTTAGTACTGATCAATTCACTTTCTAATAGTTGGAGGCGAGCATCGTTGGTTTTTGCGAAGAGAGAGGCAAAGGCATTCCATGCCGCTTTGGGTGTTTCTGCATCCTCGATGTGCTCTAATAACTCATCCTCTATGGTTGTTTTAAGCACATACATAGCCTTCCCCGCTTTGATCTGCCACTTCCTAAGTGCTTCAGCATTTTCACTTGGAGGTGGTGTAGTATCACTACCACCAACAACCTCCCACAAATCTTGTCCTTCCAAATAGGACCTGATACAGGTTTGTCAATTTTTGTAGTTGTAGTTGTTGAGCTTTGTGAGTCCTCCAGTTGTACTCCTAAGATCCGCCATCATGATTGATCCCAGACCAGATAGCTTCACAGTCCCAGACTGTACGCGATCACGATCTTCCTAGTAGCGCCACAAAAGAACGATCCCGGATCGTCCCACTCTGATACCAAATTATTGAGTATGATGGGCACTTGGATACAAACAAGAAGACATTATTTTATTAATAATAAATAACTTACAAATGGTGGAGTACACAACTTATAATACTACACTCACAAGCACTCAATACACCCTCACAAGTACTTATTTGTATTAGCTAATTACTTCACTCTCACTTGCTAGCGCTCATCACTAACTTACTCACTCACTTACTAATTTTGTTCACTTCACTTGCTTGCACACAAATGAGAACTAAGTCCTAGCTATTTATAGGTGTTTTAAGTCAGTTGAGAATTGTCTAGAGAGTAGACTAAAAAATATCTAGTAATATAATATTGTGTAATAGAATTATCTAGATACTAATATAATATTTAACTAGCTAGCTTCATGTAGAGCGATAATTTTTGAGTGATTAGAAGAAGTGGGTGGAAGACTTTATTTTTTGGATCGCCATAAAAATGTTGTACCACCACTTGTAAATATGTATTCAGATTAGGAGATAGCTTTGTGGGGATCAGAGAGATGTCCTGCATCATCATATCCTTTTATCTATGATTTGTAAGGTCCATAAATTTCTTTATGGGTTTTATCAATTTGCGTGTCAAATCAAACTCAATATAATCAATGAGAGTTAGCAAGTTATCTCTACATTTCTAATCATTGAAGACTTAAAGTGAAGGAGAGAAGACTTGTGCAAAAGCTCAACTCACCATTATTGGAAGATATCTTAAGATAGGAGAAGCTTTGACAAGGGGGAGATATATTATCTCTACTTTCATTAATTGCTCTAAACATTCTTCAAGGTTTATATTTAATATTTTATGAGGTTCATTGACTTATTTTGTGAGCATGTGCAGGAAACAGGTTGTTTAATACAATCTGTGTTTTAAGTTCTATTGAGTCATATGTAAGAAATTACGAGTTATAATAGGGAAGGTCCTTTTTATTATTTTCTTATGTATGGTTTTGTCACAAAAATGACAAAGGAGGAGATTGTTAGGTCCATGAGTTCTCTTATGTAATATTTATCAAATTTTGTGTCAAAGTTAACTCAAGAAGGTCAACGTAACTTGAGTTAGAATTAGTGAGTCGTAATTCGGATCATTGGGAAGAAAATACTCCAAGAAGCTCAACTCACCACTAGAACTCATCTTAAGATGGTAAGTGACTTAGAAACTTAATACCATAGGTGGTTAGTTCAAATTGGATCATATGAGAAAGTACGGAATGGTAAAAGATGCCAAAACCCCTTAAAATTAGTGTTTGAACGAATGGTATCAAAATACCGCGGTTTTAAGAGTTACTGTGACCAAACGTGATGTCACCAAAAGCTGCTTTTGAAAGCAAAGAATGCTGAATGCTGTCAGAATTTTTTTCTTTCGAAAGCAACTTAGTTCTTTTCAAAGCAAAGTTTGCTGAAAGCTGACAGGCTACTTTGCTTTCGAAAGGAACTTAGTGCTTTCGAAAGCAAATTGTTTTGGTGTCTCCAAATGACTTTGATTTCGAAATCAGGCTTCTTGCTTTCGAAAGCATCACGCAGATCTGCACGAAAAAGTTCTTTTTTTGGATTTTTCTTTTTCTATTAAACCCCATGTTCGACCTCTTTAGGTCATGAGTGATTACAGGGGTTAATAGGGAGCTCTTCCTAGTGGAATGAAGTTGTTATGGATTAGATCCAAGAATACACTCATTGCAAATGGTGTGTCTTGGATCTATATCTAGAAATGCACTCATTACACTTTGTGCATTTTAGATCTAGATCTGAGAATCACCATTATAAATAGGGTTGATTCATTTATGTTCAAATCAACCATTCACCATATTCATCAGTAAACTCTTGGAGAGTTTCAACTCTAATTCTTTAGCTTCCAAGCTTGTTGTACATGATTTAATCCTTCCCACTTAAATCAAAACGTGAGTTTTGTTGCTAGTGGATTTTCGCTGGTTGAGCTTGAAGATTCAAGTTCATGGTGAAATACTCGTGGAGTTGAGTAGTGGTTCAAGGTGCGAAACTTATAGAGTTCAAGTTAGAGACGCATCATTTTGTGGGAGGCGTTGGTTCGTGGATTCAGATTGTATGCGCAACGTATTTGCGTTATCTTGGTAGACTACAAGTTGTATGCGTGAAAAATTATAATCAACTCAAAGGCAAATTCGTGGAGTTCAAATTTATGGAATAACTGTACACCGTAGCTGATCGGAGCATAGAAGAAGTGGTAAATCGTGTCCATCGAGTAGTAAATCGGGTTGTAAGTTTTGAATAACTCTTAGTGGATTTTTTGCTAGACTAAGTCCTAGGGTTTTTTCCAGTTTGAGTTTTCTCGTTAACAAAATCTCTTATGTATATTTTCATACTTGTTGTGAGATTGAAATATTCAATTTTTATTCTTAATTCCGCATATTAAGAATTGAATAAGTCAATACTCTTGATAGAGATTTTTTGCTTTACTCTTTATCATCACTTAAATTTTAATTAGGTGATAGTGTGATCCTTAACTATAGTCACATAGATATATTGTTTAATCCAACTAAACCTTAGGGTGTATACTGATTTTTATGACTCATTAGATGGGTTTCTTGAATAGAATAAGCCCATGTCTATTGTTCCACAGAGATATTGGAGAATTTATTTTACACCTGTCCAATGTTTCCTTATTGGTACTGAACTAAACCTGGCTAACAGATTTACTGAGAAAGTAATGTCAAGTCTAGTATATTGTACTAAGTACATCAATGCACCGATTGCACTAAGATATGGTATTTCTGGAACAAGTAGTGCTTCATTATCCTCCTTTGGTCTAAATGGATCTTTCTCGGTATCAAGAGTTCTCACAACCATAGGAGTACTAAGGAATTATCTAGATAAGAAATATCTAGAGATAGAGAGTTAGAGAGATTTCTAGATTGTTGAAAGTCGGTGGTGACTTTCAACAATTAACAGGTTAGACCAAAACTGTAAGTTAGACAAACTTAAAACCTAAGTCAAAGTTGCCCTTTTTTATGCAAGACAAATTATATATATAATTTAAAAATATTTTAGGATTTCAGTGTTACCTAGGGGCCTTAGACTAAAATAAAACGTTTGTTGGACTAAATCCTAAAATACATTTCAACTAGGAGTTTTTGACTAGTTTTCCCTATATATATATATAGTTGTTGTTAAACAAGATAACTGCTGGATGAAGCAGTTTTCATGCTCTAGTGGGAACCCTTAACCCCTAAAAATAGATCCCAATCCACCGTTTTAGGGATCCTTTGTGGACACGCTCATCCCATTAACTCCACACTCAATATTTAAATCCTAAGTATTAGGGAAGCTATTTCTCTCTTCCACTTTTTATATTTTTTTCCTTAAATAAAGGAACACAACATATCTCAACTGATTTTTTCTTTCTCTTCTTTTTCTCGATTTTTTTAATTTCTTCACCCATTTTTAGAGATTCTCCATTAGAGCAAAACACTTTTTCATCATGGATTTTCCATTTTTAGGGATCCATTTTTAGATTTCCCGCTAGAAATACCCTAAGTAGAGCGCGATAGAGAGAAGGAGCAAAAAGGGAGGATAAATTCATACAATCACTTAATATAATATGGCTAAGGGACAAAAGTGAAACCACAATTAAGACATAATTTATTTTTTTTTTAAACACAAATGAAAACAAACAGTTTTTTTGTCTAAAAACTTTTCGGATGAATCAGATTCAGTTGTGTCTACAAAAACATACACCACATAACATATGACAGCATCGCCAGAAACTGAAACACTAAAATTAGTCCTGGCATTAGCTTTGGTCATGTGCGAAGCAGCGAAAGGTGCGGTCACACAAGGCCCTCAATTTTAAATGGCCTTAATTTTTTGTGTTGTATCACCTCGCATATATTATAAGGATGATCTGAATAGTGAGAAAATCATCCTTACAAAGAATCAACTCTTGAGTCATCTCTGCATTCTCTAGAGAGCTCAACCTAGACCGGCCTCTGACCACATACCTTTACTACTCAATACGAACGAGTCATCATAGGGCCCCCCCCTTTAGGTTCTAACTTATGCTTTTCGAAGTTCATGGTTTTCTCGAAAAATTGAAAGAATGGTGGGATGCTTCCTCCTTTGTTGGGAGTCCTAGTGAAATTTTCTAAGAAAAACTTAAAGGGCTAAAAGCAAACATCAAAGCCTGGAAACGGGAAGAGTTCGGGAAACTCCCTAATAAAATTCAGGAATCATTACTAATCATCGCTGATATTGATAGACTTACAGAATCTAACGATCTTTCTGAGCAGCAACTTTTGAATCGTGCTGCGGCCAAGTCCGAATTCGACAGGTTAAACAATATGTAGGAGATTGACTTGCATCAAAAATCTAATGTTCGATGGCTAAAGGCGAGTGATCGTAACACCTCCTTCTTTCATAAAACGGTAAGCTCCAGAAGGAGAAGCAACCGTATCCATCAATTGCTCATCGGGGAGGAGTTTTCCTCAAACAGGGAAGATATCATTTCTCACATCACTTCTTTTTATAAATATTTATTTACTGATGATGTTAAATGCAGGCCCCCTATTGAAGGAATCTCCCTTCCCTCTATATCTTCACTGGAAGCAAACATCCTTGAATTTTGTATCTCGGAAGAGGAGGTTTCTCAAGCAATAAACAGCCTGGGGGTAGACAGATCCCCGGGGCACGATGGTTTCCCGATTGCATTTTTTAAGAAATGCTGGCATTTTATCGGTTCCGAGTTCATGAAAATGGTAGACGAGTTTTTCTTCACGAATGGCATTGACCCTCGCCACAACGCCACTTTCATCACACTCATCCCAAAGAAACAACAATCTAAATCAATCAAGGATTTCCGTCCGATTAGTCTCCTTATGAGTGCTTACAAAATTATAGCCAAAGTCCTTGCCAGCCGACTGAAGAAGGTTATGCCAAAACTTGTGTCACAAAATTAATCCGCCTTCATAAACGGCCGTCAGATTTTTGACGGAATCTTAGTCGCAAACGAACTGGTCGACTCAAGAATCCGAACTTCTATCCCGGGTATTATTTGCAAGGTGGACCTTGAAAAGGCATTTGATCGAATAAACTGGTCATATCTCAAGGCCATTTTACAAAAAATGGGCTTCGGGGTAAAATGGATTCGCTGGATGGAGTACTGCTTCTCGACGGCCACCTTTTCAGTCATGATCAATGGAGCTCCATTTGGCTATTTTGACAGTTCGCGAGGGGTGCGTCAGGGGGATCCTCTGTCCCCCTCCTCTTCAATTTAGCTATAGAAGGGCTTTCGACCTTTATAGAACATGCCACCTCTTTGGGCAAATTTTCTGGATTCAAAGTTGCAAACCATGGTCGAGCCATCTCCCATCTTTACTATGCTGATGATTCCATCTTTTTCATTGATCCAAACTGGGTGGAACTCTACAATCTGATGAGCTGCTTAAAATGTTTCGAGGCGATCTCCGGTCTACTAGTCAACTGCTCAAAAACCAAGATCATTGGGGTTGGTGACATTCCACAACTACAGGAATGGGTATCTCAACTAGCCTGTAGTACAGACTCTTTGCCATTCTCATACCTTGGCTTGCCACTGGGCGCACGTCCTCAATCTAAAGCTATATGGGATCCGGTTATCGAACGGTTTGATAGAAAATTAGACAATTGGAAGCACAAATGTCTCTCAAAGGGGAGTAGGCTAACTTTGGTTAAATCTTATTTATCTAATCTCATTATTTACTTCCTATCAATTTTCAGGATTCCAGCTTCAGTAGCATCTATTCTAGAAAAGAAAATGCGTAATTTCCTCTGGGATAAACATGGCATCTCACACGGCTATCATCTAGTAAGTTGGGAGATCATCTGCGCCCCCTTGGCTTCGGGTGGGCTAGGGATTAGGAATATTCGGACGATGAACCTCGCTCTTCTCGCAAAATGGTCATGGCATTTTTGTACTGAGAAGGACCACCTCTGGTTTATCATTATTCAGGAGAAATTCGGTCCACACAAATCGGGCTGGTGTCCTAATCCGACTTTACAAACCCACGGCCATAGTTGTTGGCGATCCATTGCTGAAGCTGGTAGAAAGATGCGTGCAACGTGTGCCATCAAGATTAACTCAGGCTTGCATACTTCCTTTTGGTGGGACCACTGGATCGACAACTCATCACTCGAAGAAGATTTCCACCCTCTGTTCAAAATTGCCATTCTAAAAAATGGTTCGGTAAATGACTTTATATCATACTCGAATGCGGGCCCATGTTGGAACATTTCATTCTCTAGAGAACTCAAAGAGGAGGAAATTCCCATCCTCGCATCCCTACTACATAAAATTGGTGATCCTCCACTTGCCTCACACTGGTCGACTCCATCAGCTGGCCCCACAACAGCAAAGGCTTCACGGTTAAATCCTCGTACGAGTTCCTGTGGTCACCTACTAGGCCTTCTCCATTCCCTTGCTCCTTTATCTGGAATGCTCATATGCCGCTAAAAACCTGTTTCTTCATGTGGGAAGCAGCTTTGTGTAAAATTCTCACCCTGGATAACCTTCAAAAAAGGGGTCATAGTTTTCTGAATTACTGTTTCATGTGCCTTCAAGCGGAAGAAACACCATCCCACTTTCTTCTCCACTGTAGGTTTGCACGAGCAGTATGGCTCTACACTACGCCTTTCAGTAACTGGTGTTGGGTTACTCCTAAATCCCTTCTTCAGGTTGCATTCTGCTGGTTTCGACCTGGCCTTTCTCCACTTGGTAAGATCATTTGGCGTTTGATCCCAGCAGCCATCTTCTGGTCCTTATGGACGGAACGCAACAACAGGGCATTTAAAGGAAAGAAAAAATCCCATAATTGGTGCTCAAAATCAAATCATTGATTTGTTTTTGGGCTAGAAATGCATCATCGGACTATATCTACTCTCTCAGCCACTGTGTCTTCAATTGGGACAGTATCTTTTTGTAATTAACTGTAATCACCACGATGTAGCCTTCCATTAGGCGTTGGTTTTCCCCTCTTCATGCTACTGCATAAGGCTATTTCCTTTGTACCTATTCTTTTATTATTCTATATATTCTCATTCCGTTCAAAAAAAAAAAATAGTTTTCTCTTAGAAAAACACACTTAAACTTCTTAGGGCATTACAAAAAGCTAGAGATGAGATCAAGTCAAATATAAATTTTAACAAAAAATAAATAATATTGTATTCAAGCTTTTAATAGACACTTTAGTAGGTATAAAAAATTGAATTGTTAATTTATGTAATAGATGTACCTTAAGGGAAACTTATAAAAAGTATTATCTTAAAAATTTAGCGAAAATATTAATTTATCTCTTCGGTATAAGTCAGGGCGGACAAAATTTTTAAATTTAACGAGGTTAGTATTTTATTGGATATTATTTTATCGAGGTTCTACTGTAGTTTATTGTGCACTGATGATCGAACCAAAATTTTATGAAACTGGTTTGACCTCGGTGCAACCAGGGTTGTATTCCGTGTGACTGTTATTACATAGCATTTTGATAATATGCTTTCCATATATTCTCAATGATGTTCTTGATTATATGTAGCTGACTGCAGTGCACTTAGGATTAGCAAAATAACGCAAAAAGGCAGAAACTAAGAATCTAAGATCATATATTCGAGTCCTACGATCAACATACAAAATAATAAAATAAATTAATTAATCATATGCTTGTTATTACTATAATTCAATAACTGGAGATTCAAGATTGTGATTTTTAAGAGAGTACTACGTTTTCAATACTCTTCTCTTTCACACTTAGGATAATTGATTCCATAATTAAATATTTATTAACATTATGCAATTACGATATGGTGCGACATATTTATATCACAACCCCTCTAAAATATGGATCTTATTGTGACCATAATTCTTACACATTGCTGGTGCCCATGTCTATGCAGTGATTTTTTTTCTCTTTTGAAGGAGACTAATGCTATTCATATATAAGACGGCGCGCAAAGACACTGCCATTGTAACCGCCACTGCAGGGCTATCAAACTATTATATGGGATAAATTAATGGTAAATCGTAGGCTAACCTCCCAAGTCATGGGAGGAGTGCACAAACCTTAGGCCAAAAACCCATGTGCATCTATGCAGTGATCTTGGGAAATATGTGAGCGAGCACTTTGCTTCTCTATCAACTGGCGCTCCAGTCAAGTTTGCCTCAGCATACTTTTCTCTCTTAAACCTCCGTACTTAAATTTTTGTACCCGCATCGGCCCGTGTAAAATATTTGCTACAGATTGGATACTAGACTGGATCAAAAGCCGAAGAAGGCCGCCGAAGCTGCTGCATGAGAGAGAAAAGGGGAATGAGATGAGCACCCGACAGTTTAAATCTCTGGCGCCAACAGAAACCCTAGAAATCGAGAACGGACTATCAGTTGTTCCTCGTGTGAAGCTTCTCCTCACAATCTACCGGTCCGATCTCTCAGTGAAACCCATCGACGAGTGGCAGCTCAAACGTTCTCTCCTCGACTTCCTCAAGAACTCTCTCTCAATCTCCCTGGTCGTTCCTGAAGAAGACCTTGAAATCAGCAGTTTCAAGGATCTCAAGAAGCGCAAACGCGAAGATCCCGTCGCCTCCGGTACTCTTTATGTTCGTGATTTAGGGTTTATCACAAACAAGAAGAAAGTGGTTTTGATCAATAATAAGGAGGGCGATGAAGAATGGAAAGTTTTAGAGAAGAAATTCTTGGAATGGAGAAATTCTTTCGTGAAACGTTTAGACGGGATTGATTTAAATCTCCAAGGAGTGAAGTTTAGATTGAGTGCAGTTCTTCCTCCATCTGATGATTTTGAAGGGTTGAAGAAATCTTGGGAAGAATTTTACGCGTTCGACAATCGGGGTATGAATCTGGGATTCGTAAATTATTCAAATTTTGTTCTTTTTTTTATTTGAATGTGTTTCTGATGAATTTGAGCATTTGGGTTGGTATTTTTTGGTATTGTTGTACAGGGTATGCTTCTAGGGGTGGGAAGCGACAGCCAGATACCCTCATTTTGAGAGGGGTTCCATCAAGATGGTTTGCAGAACCAAGAGTTTCATCAAAGCCTTCTTTGCTTGTCACCCATACAATTTTCTCAGTATTTGGAAAGATAAGGTATAATTTTTTTGTTTCATGTTGTTATAAGAGTTTTTATTAATGTCCCTCTCTTTAATTTTTAAATTCTGTTTGTTCGCCTTGATTATTAGAAGTTGGGAACTGATATTGACCATTTACAACTTTTGTACGGCCAATAACAAACATTAACTACACTTTCAGATATATCGGTAAAATCCGAATCTCAGTGGCATTATAAAATTGAATGTAGCTCGAATGTTTCTTATGAACAGCTCTTTGCTTTTTTGTTTGAAATTTCCCAATTTTGACTGTATTAAAATATCTAGAGCATCAAAATCTTGTTAAGGAACTTAACGAACAACAAACTTTGAAATGTAGTTGTTAAATTGAGATGAGCTTGAAGACTCATGTGCATTTGCTTTTGGCAATATGGATTGCTAGGACAGATGTATATGTAGATTTGTAAGGGTTACAAAAAGAGCCCAAGGGTTATTAAATACGTTTGACGAAGAAAATAAATAAATTGCACCTTTGGTAAAGATGCACATAAGGATTGATGTCCAGGATGACGTCAAAGTGACAATTACATTTATCTTTCTTCATTCATTGCACAAATTGTGCTTTAGGATACATATCTATGATAAAAAAAATAATTTATAAAATGAAAATAGCATGGATGAGGATGTTTAAGTGGACGAATTAAACATCTATGAAGGACGAGTATGCATTTTTTTTAATCATCAAAACAGATTTTACTTAGTGGGTTTAAAAGGACGGAAAAAGGATACAATGGAAAGGAGGTCATCAGAAATTCAGATCAGCAATGAGCTTACCCCATAAGGGAGGACAAGTTAAACATTGAATCACATAATCTAGTTCCCCTGGAAACTATGAGAGCAGAAAGCCAAGCAAAAAAGGGAAGTGTTGATACTCAAGATTTTTAAAAGATCCCCACTCCCTTAAAAACCCTCAAAGGACAATAAAATCAAATGTCTGGACTTTGGACTTTTCAGGTATATATGGAAGGACATTTTGATTAGTAAAGGGAAGAGGGAAGTTGGGTTAGGCAGACCTTCTGACCTCAATAATGAAAAAGTACTCTCAAACTGGAGTCTGCAACCCCTAATGTCTTGCTTGGTGATTCTGCATTGATTGCTAAGGAAATAACAAAAAAGTACTCTCAAACTGGAGTTAGCAACCCCTAATGTCTTGCTCGATGATTCTGCATTTGTTGCTAAGGAAATAACAAAATGGCATATGAATACATGTACAGAAGAACAAAAAAAATAGTTAGAAAGTTAGTAACCTGGTTAGTGTCTGTATAGCGGCAATAGAAAAGGCTGTCTGATACATTGAATCTGAGATATGTAATATGGGGTTGAGTTGTTCAGCCTACTCTGCTTATTGCAGTATTTTTGCTTAGATAAGGAAACGGAGTCCAAATGTTAAAGTATCAGAAGCTTACTATCCTCTTACTTGTAAATGCTCATAATTATAATTCCAGTATCCGCTTACTGAACGTTTTAGGTTCAGAAGTATATATATCGGTTGCAATATGTTCTCTTGATTTGCTCTGTTTTATGATATCATCATTCTCCAGATTCCGTTTGACACTTTGTGATCCTAGTCTACTTGAATAATCTGATTTTGTTGTCTTTGATGATGCACGTTTACCTCGTGCCAAATAGGAATCTCAATGTTGCTGCCGACGATGATCTAGGCAAGAATGTGGAAAAGGGTGATGAAAATATTGCCTCTGGTCTCCAGTGCAAGATCGTAGTTCAGTTTGAAAAATATGATGATTTCTGCAATGCTCTGAAAGTGTTGTGTGGGCGTTCAATGCAAAAGGTATAGAGTCTGTTTTCCCACTTTCTAATGTTTTGTTTTAATCTTTCGCTATATACTCTTCCATTGCGTGTGTGGATTGCCAATTTGAGCTGGCTGGAACCATCTTCAATGTATCTTACCACCACATGCATATCACCACTTGCTTATCAATCAAGACCATTCAGCTCCTGGGCCATCTCTTGGTCAAACAGTGTTGGACAAATCTAATCACCATAAAAAGTCATAATCTAAAATAAATAGTTCACATTCAGCGCAAGATTTGGTGCTGGTCAGGATCAAAAGTATCTCAGATGAATGATTTCCTGACTGCCTGTAGGTTCTTCTGAGATGATAGGTTGCATTGAGTTGTTACAGCAATCAGCATGCACTTTCTGTTGACTGTTTTATACAAATGTCTAAACCCAAAGTGTATATGCATCTGACTGACATTTTCGAACTATTGAGCAGCAAGGATCACGCATTGGAGCTGAATATGAGGTAAGTTGGGATAGGGATGAGTTTTTCCGAAACTCCCAGCAAAGGGAAACAAAAAATCATTTACAAGAAAGAAGCAGTCGAATGCAAGCTACAGTAGGACAGTATAAAAGCGAAGCTCCAAGTCTTCAGTCTCGTATTGCACGTTTTGGTTCTGATGATGCACACCCAAAGAGATTCAAGGTTGACTTTCTTGATCATATCTAATAAATTAAAATACTGAATTTTTTGTTGTGTTTCTATTGTCTTCAAGCAATATTTTCCACTTTGAGGAAACCTTTTTATACCATCCAATAAATTATCTGCAAATATTTGTAGTTAGAGATTTTTTGCTGTACCGCCTTTAGTTAATTGGCTGAAATCCAATATTTCAATGTCTTGACATGCCTTCCTTGGATCTGGGTCAAAGTTGTTAATCAGAGATGACTAGTTTTCTAGTCCATTAACTCTTATGGAATTTAAATCGCCGCCAAAGTTTTAAAGCTAAGTGTTGCAAGTGAGGTAAATTTGGATCTATTTCATAATCTGATTTTCTTGACAAACTATTTCATTGATATCTAATTGGTTTGCAGATGCCTATAACATGTAATGATGTAAAGATAGGATGATCACAGTCATGTCTGGCCGATGACCTTAACCTGATTCAAAAGACAAGACAACGAATAAATTGAAAATATTGGCTTTTTTCTTCATTCAGCCAACTAACTAGAGAAGGGGGAAAGCAAAAAAGTCCTTTCTTGATGTGTTTCTACTTTTTGAATTGTTTTTCAGTAACTCTATGTAGAAAGAGGCATTGCAATTTATAAACAACTCATTAATCTCTTGTGAACCTTATGCAGGATTGAGGATGGGATGAACATTTTGAAAGGGAATTTTTGGGGCCACAAAAAACTCAAAGACTGAGTTGTGATTTGGTACCAAAAAAGCAACTTCCTGCTGTATGCCTAATCTTTACAGTGTCTTTTAGAGATTGCCTAATCATACACTTTTGTTGGTCTTAAACAAAGGGTTTTGTGCCCGCTATGTTGTACAATCACAGTTTTTCATATTTTACATCATTATATTTCTCAAGAATCTAGTAATCATAAAATTAGCAATTTACTCATTTTCGTGTTGCTCATTTCTTAAGAACAGGGTTTACTTGGTTTAGATTTGTGAATTCATCCCCCAAACACAGTGTTAATATTTCTTGTTTGATGATCCTAACCCTTCACTGATCTGTACAAAAGAGAAAATGAAAATGAAAAAGAATAAGGAAAAGTTCATTTTTATATGAGGATTAGGGGTACTAAACTGTTATTTTTTGTCACAGACACAAACGGGCGGCTTGGAGTCACCACCGAGTTGTGGGTAGTCCTGAGACCATTTGGCATGCAAACCTGGTACGAGTCGAAAATCAGATTTTGTTATACTGGTTTCAGTTTGTCTGACTTAGCTTTTTTGTGTTGGCTTTAAACTTCCGGAATGAGTATTAAATGCCAGCTTGAGTTCCACTTAAAATCATAATGATTTTACAAAAAATTTAAATTACTCTAGAAAGACATATTTTTTTTACTTTCTTAGTTCTGAGTGTGGGTATAACTTGCGTGGTTCAAAAAAAATGAGTGTTAATCTAGTCATTAATTTTAAACTAATGTTCTTTTGAGTTATTGTGACGCATTTTTATTTTTCGTCAATGTCATTTGATTGAGGGGATCTCATGCACCTTCTTCACAAACCTGTGAGATATCATTAAATTGGAACTGCTGTCATGTCTTTTATAATTTTGTCATCGACCAGTGATATCATCAACGTTGAAAGTTGAAGTAGTTGATGCATAACATGGCTTATCCTAAATATGAGGGCCTGCAACATGGATCCCATTTCACCATTTTTTGCACTTATTATTCAGTCATGTTGCATGTACATATTTTGGTCAAGTCCCGGATCTGCTTTGAACTTTTGTTTTTTAATATAAGCTTGCAGTGATAAAATCTTACAATTCAGGATTTGAATCTTAAGGTTTTCGATTCGATTTGAGCACTGAATCTTGAATCTTTTTAGACAAAATCCTACAATTCAAATTTGAATCTTACAATATATTGTTGAATCTTACGATTCATGCTGAATCATACGATTCGACATGGATGAATGTTTTAAAAATCGGACCGGTAATCGAACCGGAGAAGCTAGTGGGTTGGGTCAATCTGGTTCAACCAGTGGGTTGACCAGTGGGTTAAGTCTAAACTATTAATACAATAACAACAATAAAAAAATATTGTTTTATGCAGCACAGTTGGTAAAGTGTCTTTTTGAAGTCACTTATGGGTCTCGTGTTCGAAACTCAACGGTTTAAGTTTTGGGAAATGCTAAAACTCTTAAATAACAATTAGTTGTATAGCAATTATATAGTCATATAATGACAACAATCTAATGGTAGCTGAGATGGTAAGAGGTTTGTCACTTGAGGGTCTTGGGTTCAAAACCTAGCAAGCTCATTTTTGTAAAATATAAAAAATTATAACACTTTAACTTAAAAAAAACCGGTTTAAAAATCGACTGGGTCACCTGGTTCACTGGTTCAACCGGCCGGGTCGACCGGTTCACATTAAAAAAGACGGTTTTTGAGAAAATTACTGGGTCAATGTTGACCCGAACCGGAAATTTGATTGGTTCACCGGTTGAACCGGCCGGTCTGGTCCGGTTTTTAAAACACTGATGGATGTGTTTCACACTGTGAAACATGTTTCTTGGTCTTCTTGGAAATTTTGTCCCTCTCCCTTCTTAAAAAAGGTCATAAAAAGATCCCTTCGGAAAGTATGACTTTTTTGGGCCCTTCTGAAAGCAAATACATGTAAGAAGCTCGGGATTGTGGTTGAGAGTTTGATACTTGGTAGTTTAATGATCTACTTTTTGTGAGTGTGTGTAAGTAACTACTAAGGGCAAGTACTATGGCAGCCTCTTTCTTCTATATTGGAGAGGTTTGAGGGATAAGTTAAGTACTAAGGTGATACATAACCCTCAAATTTTTTCCCTCAGCCTCAAATATGCCCAAATTTGAGGTTGAATATAGAGGAAAGAGAGATCGATAAAGACAATTCAGGGCGACAAAGGAATTAGAGGGCGACAAAGGGATTGTCGCCCTCTACAAGGATTGTTGGGCGACAGATGGTTGAAGGGGTGATGGCTGCATTTGGTAGTAAAAGGCAATGAGTGGCGATAAACCAAATGAAGGGCGACAAGGGGACTTGTGGGCGACAGTCCCTTTGTCGCCCAATTTTTTTTACCAGTTCCTTAGTGCTTGCCCCTCCCTCTAACTACCATTTGAGTCTTATTGCACTAAAAATTGGGGGATACCATAGTACTAGGGGTGGGACTTGGGTTGGGTCAACCCGACCAACCCGAACCCGACCCGGTATTTGGGCAAGCGTGGGCAAAGGTTGTTGGGCATTTGGGCAATTATGGGCATCGTTTTGCCAACCCGAAGTTGAATTTGGGCAAGCGTGGGCAGAAATAATTGTCAATCCGGGCAACTCGCCCAACCCGAGAAACTTATATATATAAATAAATTATAAAATTTTAATTAATTTCTAACATGTGAAAATATTTTGAAAGATAGAAATAGATAAATATATCGAATTACCAATATAGAGTGGAGGTATTAAGACCAAAAAAAA
>MVGT01002984.1:79589-106719 GCA_002174775.1 Macleaya cordata
GTTGTGCAAAAATTGTTTACACTCATTTGTTTCATTTTTGTGCATATGCTAAAAATATTTTACACGTTTAAGTCATTTTGTACTAACTATATTTTTTGTTAATTAATTATGGAATTTTGTATTGGCAAAAAATGAGCCATAAAATTAAGCAAATGGCTTCATAAAAGTGTAGTAAACAAAGGTTATGACTATAATAGGCAGAATTTGAAAATCTTAATTAGGGAGAAAACTTAGGTTAATTTAAGTATGATCTAATTGAAAGAATATTTTTAGGACAGATTTAATACCTTATCTAAATTAAATGCTTCAATATATTCTATAACCAAATTTAGTAGTTGGTCAAAATTAGTATATTCCTTATCTAATAAGGGCAAATATGTCCATACATCTAATTTTGAGAATTTTGGGGGTTTTAGCTATTTTGAAAAGCTCATGGAGTTTTTAGATAGGTATTTCTAAATTTTGGATGTTTTAGTCGTCCTCCGTATAATTTAAACTTCATCCAGCTTTCTCCAGACCGCAATAAGATCAGCAGAAGTGGGAATCGGGGGGTTCCATTGCCTATTGGAGATTATTGTTGGACACTTTTGCATCCTAGGGCATATATATGAATCGTATCTCAGTTTATCGCCAAACTTGTTATATATATGTATATAAACTTCTAGCCCCTTTTGGTCAGGCAGGGTGGGAAGAGGGTGCCTGGTGAGCAGGCGGTGTCCCCCTCCCGCCCAACCCTTATTTGTTTGTTTTTTTTCTTTAAATGCAATTTTATTATTAGAATAGGTCACTGTACAACAACTCTGCTAAATCTATATATTGGTTGGTTAAAATGAATTTTAGCCAACGACACCGTGGTGCTATATTTAAGAACCAAAGTTAAGTATCCCCTCCCTTGCAAATTATAGGTGTCATGTTGTCTTACAAAATTTTTGGACAAGGATAGTGAGTACTACTCCGTGTGTTAAGCTATTTACTACTCTTTTTCTTTACTTGTTCTTAATTTTTACTACTTGTTTGCATTGACCTGTGAGCATACATGTACATGACCCAAGATTTTTCCTGCCAGCGATTCCCTCACCACGTAAATATCATCCCAAATNAAAAAAAAAAAACTTTCCCCGTGCCTCATTTTATGTAAAGTCAAAAAGATTTTTGTCACGTAATAAATAAAACTCGAAAGATTTTAAAATCATCTTTAATTTATTTATTACGTGACCAGATCAATTGCTAGCTTATTTATCTTTTGAAACCATGAAGGATATTTTGTTTAATTAAATTTGTTATCTATTTGTTATTATTTTGATAGTACTTACCCTGACATGTAAAGAAAATCGGAATTTAGTATATCACATAGATATGAATGAAAATGCATATAGATATATTTATTTACATCCATCCAGATATATTTATTAAGTTAAACTAAAAGATCTTTAAGAATCTTACGATTCACGATTTGACATCATTTAAGAAATAACTGACATAAATTAACATATCTGTATATGTCAGAGCTCTCTCTCTCTTCTCACCTCTGTATTAATGTATTGGATTGTGTTAAAGACTTCAGATTAAGGATATATCAGTTTATTGGTCATAAAACAATGCTGTTTTATCACAGGTTATATCATTAATGATAGAAATCTGTCATCCAAACGTTACATAAAATGGCGGGTTTAGGGTTTTGATTATGGAAATTCTAATTAAAATTTAGATTATGAAAACCCATGTTTCCAAATCACTCTAACAAGTGGTCTTCCACTTAATTCTCATGTTTATCATGCTGTGTTTTGGATGGTTTGCCGCCTGATCAAAAGGTTGCCCTTAAGTTTACAACAATGTTTATCGGATCTAATCGAACGATCGTGGGTGCAGTTTGGTAATGGGTAATGTAAAACACCATAAATATCTCCTTTACTTTAAGGAGACTGCCGTGACCTGTACCACGAGCAACCTGCTACTGTGTCAAGGCTCAGGAATCAGGTGAAGAGTAATAAGAGTCATGTGTATCTATCCTTTTTAAATGTGGGGTTTTGGGAGAGAGAGAGAGAGAGAGGAGTCATTGGTTGGGTTGGATCTGAAAAATAAAATAAAAATAAGATCCCAAGCTCACTATCTACAATATAGAGAAAAGAACTTAAAAAAAAAATAAAAATACTGAAAAAATCTTCTCTAGATCAAGTAAATTAAATGGAGATACATAGAGTTGTTGAAAATAAACTAGTTGACATAACTGTAACATCGGTTTTTATAGTATAAGTCTTGATATCAAATCTGATAAAAAGATTTTTTTTTAAATAACAATTTAATTCAAAATAAAATAAAATAATGGAGATACCTATACGTCACCGATGACGAATCCTATTCCATGATCAAGGTAAAGAAAATGATTAGAGGATGATCAATTTGTTTGTCAGTCTAAAAATTTAGTCGTCGCAGTGCTACATCAAATTTTAACATAGTATATCCTTTGAGTTCAGTAATGAGAGGCAATAAAAACACTTGTTAATCTGAACTTAAATTGATTTCTAACCTAATTACCCAAAACTATTTACAATGATGAACATGTCAAGAGTTTGAATTCCAACATGAAAAAAAAAGACGTGAGAAACAAAGAAAAAATTGGAAAAAAGAAAATGGATCTTCAACTTAATTCTGATGATCTATTCACATTCATGGTCTTAAAAGATGTGAATCCATTAATACCCATCTTCTTCACAAAAGACTCATTCTTTTTCATTGATGTCCTAGAATTCAACTCCTTGGTCTTCATCTTCGGCATCAAATACCACAAGATAGTGTTGCAAATTATCGCGAACGACCGCCCGTAAATCGCCAAGCACAATAAGATTAAGATTATAACCATGCCCCAATAATATGGTACCCTACATCTACATGAACTTAAAATTCTGTTTAACAAGCTCTTCGTCTTTGTCCTTCCATCTGAACCCAGTATTACTTTAGCCGGTTCGGGTAGTTTTGGTTCTGAATTCTGCATAACTTGTTCATACTTGGAACCAACAAGCTTGGGTTTATACTGGTTTTGGTTCCTCAACTTAATCACAATTGGAACCCAACCTTTTGATTTTGAGTAACAAAATCGAATCAAGGAGATTTCTTGTGTACCCATCTGGTCAATAATCTTCTGTCTTTTACCCTCAAGATCTGCTAAAACCGTCGCGTATTTATCGAGCCCACGATTCGAAAACGGGTTCTTCTTCTTCCTGTTTCTCTCACAACTACAAATATTCCTTCTTGATGATGATGATGATCTCTTTGGTGATGAAGAACTGATCCATGAGTCGTCTTTTTCTTGATCTTCATGACGAAAATTTCCACTGCCACATATGAAGTGATTCAACATCTTTATTAGATATGAATTTTGATGACAAGTTGTTGTTGTTATTTTCTTCGGAATGATTTGGTTTGATTTTAGAGAGAGAAAGAGAGGAGAGGGAGAGAATATTTATAGGGTGTGTTAGAAATTAGAAGTCCAGACTCCAGATCCATGAAGGATTAGGATTGGTTATTAACGACTGAAAGGGTTTGAAGATGAAACGCTATGAAAGCTTCTGCATGCAGAGATACATGTGGGTTGACTCGATCTAGTTAGATAATTAATGGCTTGATGTGGAAGGAATTAGGGCAAAGGAAGCTTTAAAATTAGGTAGAGTTTGCTTGGAGGATCAGTTCTGTTTGGGACTTCAGTTAGTCTTATGAATGTTAATCTATTGAAAATATATATTGTATGTACTTAAAATGGGTGGGGATAGATATTTGACTGCGGGTCTTCAAAGCCCCTACTAAATTCATGCATTTTTAAGGGTCTACATAAGATGATTGAAGTACTAATTTTTTATAGGATGTTTATCTAATTATGGAGATTATCCTCACAAAAAATCAGCTCATTCTATAAAAATTTACCCCATCAAAAGTTAGTTTGAATCAACGGTAAAAATTGTGTCTATTTTACCATTGTTTTTCAATCATTTCTTGATGGAATTTTGATGGAGGTGGAGATTTTAGAACGGGCTAACTTTTGTGAAGATGATTAATGGTGAGATAAATATGTTTACCAAATATTAGCCCTTGGATCAACCAATGCGAGTCCTAAAAATGCAGTGGTTTAAGAGTATCCACGGTGGTTGAGAAAAAAAAGGGGAATTTGGAGAAAAAGTTGCATAGTGGTTATCACACCCCGATTTTCGGTACTCAAAATTCGACCCGATTCACCGAGTCCGAAAACCAAGGCGTGATTAGTGTAATAGAAGTGTAAGTAAAAATATCGAATAAAACTCATTTACTTTACTTTTGAAAGACAATGAATTTAAAAATATTTTATTAANAAGTGGGGCCCATATGGACCTAACTTGGAGCTAAAGATATGGGAAGAGAGTCTTTCTCTATAAATAGAGATAGGGTTCATAAGATAGCCCACCCTGACTTGTGTATCTAAAACTCTATCCCAATTTAGAATTCAAGTTATGACCTTTATGGTTTAGAAACCCAAAATTCGTAATATATTCCTGTCAGAATTTAAAATCGCGTTTTGAGGCACTTCAGAGCAGAATTGGAGATTCGCTATTTCATGCAAAGTTGTAGAAAATTCGATTTCCTACGAAAAGTAAAATCATATAGGCGAATCAGATCAACCGTTAGAGAGTTATGGCTGAAATACAGTTGCTGTACCTTTTGAGTTTTCGACGACTGATCCAGAATGTGGGGGGAAGATCTGGGATTACATGCAAGCGTTTAAACGGTATGTATCTGATTTTCAAGTTATTGTTTTAATTCATGCATCCTCATATGATCTTGTAAAGGGAAAATAGTTATTTATTTCCGCTGCACTATTTAATCTAGACCCTATTTTCCCCAACAATATCAATCTTGTGAGAGATCCCAACTGCGGTCAATGATTTGGAGATTTGCTTCGCAACTTCCTCGTATTGCTAATTCTGAATAAGTGGGAAGACTGAAACCATGCTTGATTTAATAGTGACTGCACAAAAAACAGGATATCAAATGAATAACAGACACATATATTTGCATTTTCTCCCAGTTATAGCTCCTACAAGTGAAAATTTCTTATTTAGCAANTTACTACTTGTTTGCATTGACCTGTGAGCATACATGTACATGACCCAAGATTTTTCCTGCCAGCGATTCCCTCACCACGTAAATATCATCCCAAATTTTTTTTTCTTACTATTTGTTTACTCAAATCTTTATGAAATTTTTAACCCATTCAAATGTTGTTAAAATTTTAACAATAATAAATAAATAGTTGAAAAAGTTTAAAATTTGAACCAACTTTAATAATGTTAAAAAAAAGGGAGATCGTCCAATACATCCATTACGACTTTAATTCAATCTGTTTAGTCTACCAAATTTTATATGAGCCTATTTAGTCCAAAAATAAAATTTAGACAGATCTGCCCTTTAACTAATTAGTTATGGAAATCAAAATTTGACCGAATAAGAATCTCTGTTTCTCTCTCTACATTAATAAGCTTACTTTGTTGCTTTCAATCTTCACTCGTTTCCTTTGCTTCGATTGATCAATCAATCATTAGTCAACAAAAGATCTTGATGTTGATGAGAGAGAGAGAGAGATAGTTTTTACCATCACCACCGAGAGAGAGTGAGAGAGAGAGAGAAAGAGAGAGAGTGAGAGAGAGAGAGAGAGATCGGCATAGAGAAAAGGAAAAATATAGGAGATAGAGAGAAGAGAATAAGAGAGAAATGGAGAAAGATCTGATTCGGAAAAAAAATAAAAAGGGAAAAGAGAGAAAAGAAGGAAAAGAAGGAAAAGAGAGGATAGAGAGAAGAAGGAAAAGAAGGAAAAGAGAGGATAGAGAGAGAAGAGAGGGACGTGAGAGAGAGAGAGAGAAAAGAAAGGAAAGAGAAAGAAGAGGAAAAAGAAGAGAAAGAGATAGAAGAGAGAAGAAGAAAAAAATTCAACATAGATCTATGCAAAATCGTGTTTCACAGATACTTTAGCATATATCTATGCAAAAATATTTCACATAATGATTTAGCATATACAAAAATATTTTTGTAGATCTATGCAAAAATATTTTGCATGAACTCATGCAAAAATATTTTTGCATAAATTTTGTGATTTTTTTTTTCAAAAACTATTATTTACTGATCTAGTTTCAAATATCTTAAAAAGTGCTTTCCAAATATATGAATTTTGTCAAAATCTGAATTTTAGTTGAAGAGATATAACATTTTAAAGTTTAAAAACAAAAAAGATAACTACATTTCTCTCTCATACAGCTGTATAAGTTTGAAAAAGATAAAAAAGTGATTAAGAAATATAATAAAGGTAAAACAGGAACATTAAAAAGGAAGGAATGGACAAAATAGATTTAGAAAAGTTTAAAAAAGGGTAGTTATAGATCTACCCTCAATTAGTGTCTGTTCACCCAAATTTTAAATTTTAAAAGTTTTTTAAACTTTCTTATTATATGGGCTTAATATGTAGCAGTTCATCTCAAGAAAAAAAAAGAGACCGTAGGAACAAAGGGAGTTTTAGTTTTTATTTTGGATCATTTAACTACTGTTACTTAGTAAGAGTATCAATTTAATTTGTGATTAATTAGTAGATAGATTAACAAAATTTAAAAAGTCAATCATGGTACGGTTTTAAATATAAATTTCATCATAATTAGTGATTTACAAAGTTATAGCTATAATAAAAAAAATTTAATAATACTAATTGGCATAATAGCTTCAACATGATTCAATTTGATCGAAGGGACAATTTATCTAAATTATTAGTTCATTCGACTTTTTTAGATTCTCATAACAATTTTTTCGTAAAATTTTTCGTGTTATCAAAGTGGTTGAGAACTGTCAAATTAATCCGTTGCCATTTATATATTTATTTATTTTATTCTTTGAATTCATTAAGGGTTTTATAATAATAGAGATTGAGTGAGTCATAAGAAAACAAAAAAGTTTTAGTTGGTGAATTGGGGACGATTAAAAAAAAGAATAAAAAATAAAATCTACCCTATAAAAGTATAAATGACCCTCTGTTTAGATGTAGTTCACCCCATCACTGGGGAAAACTGACACTAAACTGGGGTTGATCCAAAATGGGCTTTTAAAAAGGACTAAACAGATTCAAAAAGCTTTAAAAAAGGTATTTCAGTCTTATTAAAAATCTTGTGTACTAAATGGATCATTAAAAAAGTCATATATTGAATACTTTAGCCATTATCCCAAAAAAAAATAAAAATTAAAGGTGCTCTTAGCTCAACATAGTTTGTTCTGTTCCACTAGAACACCCTTATTTTGAAGATCTTGTAGCACTTACCAGTGAGGTCCTATCAATTAGTATTACACGGAAAAACTCCATTCTAGACTCCAATTCCCATCATTGTGCTCGTTAAAAGGAATGAGGAGATCACCGTGAATATGAGAAGAATCAAGTGAAGAGTAATGGAGTCATGTGTATTATGTGCATCTATGTAGCTTTCTTAAATGTGGGGTTTGAAGAGATAGAAGAATCATTTGTTATGTTGGATCTGAAAATAAAATAAAAATAAGATCCCGCTCCACGTTAACTTAGGTTGGTCTCAATGGATTTTCATAGTATAGGTCTACATCACCCGTGCCATATCCCATTACATGATCAAGGCAAAGATGATTAGAGGATGATGATCAATTTTTTTGCCAGTCATCTGAGTTAAATTTTCCTCCTCCAAAATAAACTCCATTGGGAAAGGATTAATTTTCCATCATCTTCAAAAATAGAAAAAAAATTAATAATAATTCGCCGTCGCAGTAATACATCAAATTTTAACACAAGTATATCCCTTGAGTTCAGTAATGGGAGATAATAAAAACACTTGTTTAATCTGAACTTGAATTGATTTCTAACCTAACCAAAACTATTTACATTGATGAACATGTCAAGAGTTTGAATTCCAACCTAACCCAACATGAAAAAAAAAAAAAAGGAAAACTTGAGAAACAAAGAAAAAATTGGAAAAAAGAAAATCGATCTTCAACTTAATTCTGATGATCTATTCACATTCATGGTCTTAAAATATGTGAATCCATTAATACCCATCTTCTTCACAAATGACTCATTCTTTTTCATTGATGTCCTTGAATTCAACTCCTTGGTCTTCATCTTCGGCATCCAATACCACAAGATAGTGTTGCAAATTATCGCGAATGACCGCCCGTAAATCGCCAAGCACAATAAGATTAAGATTATAACCATGCCCCAATAATAAGGTACCCTACATCTACTTGAATTTACACTTCTGTCTAACAAGCTCTTCTTCTTTGTCCTTCCATCTGAACCCAGTATTACTTTAGCCGGTTCGGGTAGTTTTGGTTCTGAATTCTGCATAACTTGTTCATACTTGGAACCAACAAGCTTGGGTTTATACTGGTTTTGGTTCCTCAACTTAATCACAATTGGAACCCAACCTTTTGATTTTGAGTAACAAAATCGAATCAAGGAGATTTCTTGTGTACCCATCTGGTNTGGTTTTCTATGGATACCTCTTATTCTAGTTGACCTGCATATTAAGAAAAGCAACTTTGTTATTTGAGTTGGAACTGGATAACTAGAACTTTATATGTGTGCTTCAATTGAAACTATGGGATCCATATGTGGAACTCTATAATTAACTAAAAAGGGTGCTGAACTGATCATGACAGAAGGTGCCCTACCCCAATCACTTAGAATTTGATGTTTTCACAGTGAAGCTCAATGAATTGCACAACTCAGAATACTACTAGCAGTAGCAGCACATGATAAATAATAACACAAGCAATTCAAATCAAATAATAATAATAATAATAACAACAACAACAAACAAATTCGAATTACTCAGTACTGGTCAGATTTCTAAACATAAGAAAGCAGAAATTAAGCATAATTAAAGACAAGAACTCACCATCTAAAATTTGTGAGATAAAGTCGAATTACTCAGTACTGGTCAGATTTCTAGAATCTCAAACATGATCAAAACTTACCAAAACTTGCCCCAATTTGAACTCCAATCATCTAGAATCATCACTCATACAACTATCCATACCATCCTTCATCAATTGTTCCAAATAAAATGTTTTTCCTTTTCAAAAGTGTTAGGCTGCTAGCAATGATATATAAGACCAAAGCAGAATAAAACATAATATAAGAACAGAATCCTCATTTTATTGTATTTGAGTTTTCTATAATCATACCCAATTACGGACCATCTTAAGATTAAACAAACAATAGTGGTGTTTAGACAAATCCTATTATAGGCAAAATACTTGTTCAAGCTTCAAATTTACCACTAAGACCGATACTCATTAATATGAACAAATTTCCACAAACTACCATCTAATTAATACATATTTGTTGCTTTCCAGAACCAAAAACCAAAACTCAAGATACATAGACCAAACAGATCAACAAATATGATGCATTCACTATCAAAACAGGAATAAGTAAGTTTATGTTCTCCCTACAGAACTTTCATATACTGAATAGAAAAAAAAAATATGGGTTACAGATCATAAATATAATATAAACAAATCTAAACCAACCACAATATGTTTATAAGTAAAAAATAACATCTCTCATGCTCAATAACAACATCAAGTGAATGGCATAAAACAAAAACTACACGAAATTCAAAAACAAAATTCATTACCCATGTAGAATAAGGTCAAGAAGTTGCACCTCTGTTTTTCATCCAATTTCCTACAAATTTATAAGATCACAAGGAAGTAAAGAGTTAGAAGAGAAAAAAAAAATTCATGAAGCCCTAATTTCTAAAACCCCCAATATAGAAAAATTCCTAATTTCTAAAACCCCAATTTTTTCTGCAACCAAAAGATTCAAAAAACCCTAATTTCTACTAAAATAAACTCAGAAAAAAACAATAGAAAAAATAAGAGAAAAAAATAAAATGAGAGATATAAAGAAAGATGTCAGACAGAGGGGAGAATGAGAGAGCAGGGGGAACAAGAGAGCAAAGAGAGAGAGAGAGAACGAAGAGTGCGAGAGAGACCAGGGAGAGCGAGATAGAGCAGTGACTGGATCGAGAGAGAAGAGAGTAAGATTTAAGAGAGAGAAGAGAGTTGAGAGAAAAAAGCAAATTTAAGAGAGAGAAGATAGGGATAGTGAGATAGGGTAGAGAGAGCAGAGGGAGAGTAGATTAAGAAAGATTTGAGAGAGAGAATAGAGCTGAGAGAGATATATCGAGAGAAAACAGCAGAGAGGTTTGAGATAGAGAAAAGGGTTGAGAGTGATCTCGAGAAAAAGAGAGCAACGAGAGAGAGAGAGAGAGAGAGAGAGAGAGAGAGAGANTGCTAAAACCGTCGCGTATTTATCGAGCCCACGATTCGAAAACGGGTTCTTCTTCTTCCTGTTTTTCTTACAACTACAAATATTCCTTCTTGATGATGATCTCTTTGGTGATGAAGAACTGATCCATGAGTCGTCTTTTTCTTGATCTTCATGACGAAAATTTCCACTGCCACATATGAAGTGATTCAACATCTTAATTAGATATGAATTTTGATGACAAGTTGTTGTTGTTTTTTTTTCTTCGGAATGATTTGGTTTGATTTTAGAGAGAGAAAGAGAGGAGAGGGAGAGAATATTTATAGGGTGTGTTAGAAATTAGAAGTCCAGATCCAAGAAGAATTAGGATTGGTTATTAACGACTGAAAGGGTTTGAAGATCTATGAAAGCTTCTGCATGTAGAGATACATGTGGGTTGACTCGATCTAGTTAGATAATTAATGGCTTGATGAGGAAGGAATTAGGGCAAGGAAGCTTTAAAATTAGGTAGAGTTTGCTTGGAGGATCAGTTCTGTCTGGGACTTCAGTTAGTCTTATGAATGCTAATCTATTGAAAATATATAATCTCCAAGAACTTCTAATTTCTTTTGTTTTGGTACTGTGTATTCGATAACTTGTTTGGGACTTTGAAAAAAATACATGTGGAGGCGGGGCCGGGGCCGGGGCTTTTTAGTTTTTTTTCTAGATGGTCTACGTTTGGTTAACTTGGTTGTACGGAATAAATCTATGATTATGTCTTCTATATTGTATGTACTTAAAATGGGAGGGGATAGATATTTGACCGCGGGTCTTCAAAGCCCCTACTAAACTCATGCATTTTTAAGGGCTCATTCCATAAAAATTTGAGTTTTGCTAGTATAACACTAGAATTTGACACCAAAAGATTACACCTGCTTTTTAAAAGTGGTATGAGGGACTGAAATAGAATAATATTTTTTTAACAACTGTTATGATTGGTTTTCAATTAATAAAATAAGCAGATGTAATCTTAGATGTCAAAATCTGGTGTTCCTGTAGTAATGCCCTAAAAATTTACCCCATCAAAAGTTAGTTTGAATCAACGGTAAAAATTATATCTATTTTACCATTGTTTTTCAATCATTTCTTGATGGAATTTTGATGGAGCTGGAGATTTTAGAACGGGCTAACTTTTATGAAGATGATTAATGGTGAGATAAACATGCTTACCAAATATTAGCTGTTGGATCAACCTATGCGAGTCCTAAAAATGCAGTGGTTTAAGAGTATCCACAGTGGTTGAGAAAAAAATGGGAATTTGGAGAAAACGTTGCATAGTAGTGGGAAGCCAAAATCCATTTTAGCCTACAAGAAAGATTGGAAGGCTAAGGGCCCGTTTGGTTCGTGATCTAAAAACATGTTTTCAAAAACTAATTTACACCTATAATAATATACATCTTGTACTACATTCAAAACTGTTTTAGGATTTACAATAAAATCATGTAGGATTTTGTAAAACAAAAAAAATGTTGTTTTATGTGTTTTCAATGAAATCATATAGGATTTTATAGTAAAGTGAAAATGCAATTTTAGATGTGATACAATATATAGTTTAGTTCAAGTGTAAATTAGTTTTTGAAAACACGTTTTTAGATCGCGAACCAAACGGGCCCTAAATTTAGCCTTATGGAGAGGAATCATTTCAATTCAATAAGAGACCATTGATTTCAACTAATTTTTTAGTAGGAATGATCTAATTATTGGTCAGGTGAATATTCTCCTCAAAAATCGATCGACTGTTGAATCATCACCATGTGGGACCTGCACTATGTAGATATAAACCATGTACTTTAAACTATACAATAATGTTTTTCTTAAGGGTTTAAATATATATAAATAATCAGGATCCGCATACATCGAAAAGTTTACAATGACCTATGGGGCCCACATCGACAAGAGTCAAGGGCTGATTTTTTGGAAGTACGTCATAATCACGATGTAGATCATCTTCACAAAAAAATTATATTATTCAAATAATTCTAATCCATTCATCATACTATTGAAAATTATTAAAATTTAACGGTAAATAAACCGCTCAATTACACTTAAATTTCTAATAAATTGAAAGAGTTAGAAGTTTTAGAATGATATGATTTTTTGTGAGGATGATGTACATGATGTAGAGAACATCTTTCGAGAAAATCAACCCCTAAATTATTTTATGTGGACCCCACAAACTGGTGTACACTTTCTGATATAACCTTTTTGATATACGACTCATATATATATACCTGCCCTTTCTAATAAATAATTCTGGCTCGGCTCGGGAAAGCGGGCAACAACAGGAAGGAAGGGGTCTATGTAGCTGTTGTGCCCGCCCACTGAGCAGCAGGTTCGGCATTGGGTCTTGGCTTCCAAACAATTTCGTCGTGGTCTTCGAATATAATTTAAACTTCATCCAGTTTTCTCCAGACCACAATAAAATCAGCATAAATGGGAATCGGAGGGTTCCATTGCCTATTGGAGATGATTGTTGGACACTTTTGCATCCTAGAGCATATATGAATCGTATCTCAGTTTATCGCCAAACTTGTTATATATATGTATGTGAACTTCTAACCCCTTTTGGTCAGGCAGGGTGGGAGGAGGGTGCCTGGTGGGTAGGCGGTGTCCCCCCTCCCGCCCAACCCTTATTTGTTTTTTTTTCTTTAAATGCAATTTTATTATTAGAATAGATCACTGTACAACTCCTCTGCTAAATCTACATATTGGTTGGTTAAAATGCATTTTAGCCAACGACACTGTGGATGGTCTAATAGTGATGGCTATATTTAAGAACCGAAGTTAAGTATCCCCTCCCTTGCAAATTATAAGTGTCATGTTGTCTTATAAATTTTTGGACAAGGATAGTGAGTACTACCCCGTGTATTAAGCTATTTACTACTCTTTTTCTTTACTTGTTCTTACTTCTTCTTTTTTTGAGATCTAGGGTATCCGGGTCTCTTAGAGCACCCGACTAGTCCCTAGGGTGTGATCAGAACTCCATATCCACACACAACCGGTTAAAATCTTACTTCTTACTACTTGTTTGCATTGACCTGTGAGCATACATGTACATGACCCAAGATTTTTCCTGCCAGCGATTCCCTCACCACGTAAATATCATCCCAAATTTTTTTTTGTTACTATTTGTTTACTCAAATCTTTATGAAATTTTTAACACATTCAAATGTTGTTAAAATTTTAACAATAATAAATAAATAGTTTAAAAAGTTTAAAATCTGAACCAACTTTAATAATGTTAAAAAAAAGGGAGATCGTCCAATACATCCATTACGACTTTAATTCAATCTGTTTAGACCACCAAATTTTATATGAGTCTATTTAGTCCAAAAATAAAATTTAGACAGATTGCCCTTTAACTAATTAGTTATGGAAATCAAAATTTTACCGAATAAGAATTTTTGTTTCTCTTTCTACATTAATAAGCTTACTTTACTGCTTTCGAACTTTACTTATTTCTTTTGTTTCGATTGATCGATCATTAATCAGTCAACAAAAGATCTTGATGATGATGAGAGAGAAAGAGAGACAGATAGTTGCTACTAAGACCACCGAGAGAGAGAGAGAGAGAGAGAGAGAGAGAGAGAGAGAGAGAGAGAAGAAGAGAATAAGAGAGAAATGGAGAAAGATCTGATCAGGAAAAAAGAGAAAGGGAAAAGAGAGAAAAAAAAAGAAAAGAAGCAAAAGAGAGGATAGAGAGAGAAGAGAAGGACGTGAGAGAGAGAAAAGAAAGGAAAGAGAAAGAAGAGGAAAAAGAAGAGATAGAAGAGAGAAGAAGAAAAAAATTCAACATAGATCTATGCAAAAACGTTTTTGCATTGGTCTATGCAAAAATATTTTTGCGTGAATTATGCAAAAATATTTTTGCAAGAACTATACAAAATCATGTTTCACAGATACTTTAGCATAGATCTATGTAAAAATGTTTCACATAATGATTTAGCATATACAAAAATATTTTTGTAGATCTATTCAAAAATATTTTTGTATGAACTATTGCAAAAACGTATTTGCATAAATTTTGTGAATTTGTTTTTTTTCAAAAACTAATCTTAACTGGTCTAGTTTTAAAAATCTTAAAAAGTGCTTTCCAAATATATGAATTTTGTCAAAATCTGAATTTTAGTTGAAGAGGTATAACATTTTAAAATTTAAAAACAAAAAAGATAACTATATTTCTCTCTCATACAGCTGTACAAGTTTGAAAAAGACAAAAAGGTGATTGAGAAATATAATAAAGGTGTACAGGAACATTAAAAAGGAAGGAATGGACTAAATAGATTTAAAAAGGACTAAACAGATTAAAAAAAATTTAAAAAATGATATTTTAGTCTTATTAAAAATCTTGTGTACTAAATGAATCATTAAAAAAGTTATNATGGATCATTAAAAAAGTCATATATTGAATACTTTAGCCATTATCCCAAAAAAAAAAAAAAAATTAAAGGTGCTCTTAGCTCAACATAGTTTGTTATGTTCCACTAAAACACCCTTATTTTGGAGATCTTGTAGCACTTACCAATGAGGCCCTATCAATTAGTATTACGCGGAAAAAATCCATTCTAGACTCCAATTCCCATCATTGTGCTCGTTAAAAGGAATGAGGAAAGCACCAATAGAAAAATATGGGAAGGGATAAAGGCTTGGTATCATTATGTTAATAAAACAAATGATGTGATTCTTTTTTGAGGAGATCAACGTGAATATGAGAAGAATCAAGTGAAGAGTAATAAGAGTCATGTGTATTATGTGCATCTATTCTTGGTATCGAATCTCATAAAAATAATTAAAATAATAGAGATACATGTACATCACGGATGCCATATCCCATTACATGATCAAGGCAAAAATGATTAGAGGATGATGATCAATTTTGTTGCCAGTCATCTAAGTTCAATTTTACTATTCCAAAATAAACTCCATTGGGAAAGGATTACTTTTCCATCATCTTCAAAAATAGAAAAAAAATTAATAATAATTCGCCGTCGCAGTACTACATCAAATTTTAACACAAGTATATCCCTTGAGTTCAGTAATGGGAGATAATAAAAACACTTGTTTAATCTGAACTTGAATTGATTTCTAACCTAACCAAAACTATTTACATTGATGAACATGTCAAGAGTTTGAATTCCAACCTAACCCAACATGAAAAAAAGGAAAACTTGAGAAACAAAGAAAAAATTGGGAAAAAAAAAAAGTGGATCTTCAACTTAATTCTGATGATCTATTCACATTCACAGTCTTAAAAGATGTGAATCCATTAATACCCATCTTCTTCACAAAAGACTCATTCTTTTTCATTGATATCCTTGAATTCATGTCCTTGGTCTTCATCTTAGGCATCAAATACCACAAGATAGTGTTGCAAATTATCGCGAACGACCGCCCGTAAATCGCCAAGCACAGTAAGATTAAGATTATAACCATGCCCCAATAATAAGGTACCCTACATCTACTTGAATTTACACTTCTGTCTAACAAGCTCTTCTTTGTCCTTCCCTCTGAACCCAGTATTCCTTTAGCCGGTTCGGTTTCTCGAGGAACAGATGATAATTCGATCTTATTAGACTTGTCTTGGAGTTTTGGTTCTAAATTCTGCATAACTTGTTCATACTTGGAACCAACATGCTTGGGTTTATACTGGTTTTGGTTCCTAAACTTAATCACAATTGGAACCCAACCTTTTGATTTTGAGAAACAAAATCGAATCAAGGAGATTTCTTGTGTACCCATCTGATCAATAATCTTC
The DNA here is from genome assembly GCA_002174775.1 of Macleaya cordata. Classification (NCBI taxonomy): domain Eukaryota; kingdom Viridiplantae; phylum Streptophyta; class Magnoliopsida; order Ranunculales; family Papaveraceae; genus Macleaya; species Macleaya cordata. The sequence goes on from MVGT01002984.1 coordinate 95,684, forward strand.
TGTCTTTTACCCTCAAGATCTGCTAAAACCGTCGCGTATTTATCGAGCCCACGATTCGAAAACGGGTTCTTCTTCTTCCTGTTTTTCTTACAACTACAAATATTCCTTCTTGATGATGATCTCTTTGGTGATGAAGAACTGATCCATGAGTCGTCTTTTTCTTGATCTTCATGACGAAAATTTCCACTGCCACATATGAAGTGATTCAACATCTTAATTAGATATGAATTTTGAAGATAAGTTGTTGTTGTTATCGTTGTTGTTGTTTTTCTTCGGAATGATTTGGTTTGATTTTAGAGAGAGAAAGAGAGGAGAGGGCGAGAATACTTATAGGGTGATCCAAGAAGGAATAGGATTTAGTTAGTTAAAGGGTTTGAAGATGAAACGCTATGGAAGCTTCTACATGTAGGGTTGACTTGATCTGGTTAGATAATTAATGGATTGATGGGGAAGGAATATTAGGGCAAAGAAGGAAGCTTTAAAATTGGGTAGAGTTTGCTTGGAGGATCAGTTTTTGACTGGGATTTGAGTTGGTCTTATGGATGTTAATCTGTGGAAATAATTAAGGATAATGCATGTGGAGGCGGGCCTGGACTTATTAATTTTCTTCTAGATGGTCTACGTCACCGTGTCTGTAAGGCTTAATTATTTAGTCAACTTAGTTGTACGGAATAAATCTAGATTATGTCTTTTGTATTGTTTGTATTCTGAAAAAATGGGAGGGGATTTAAAAAAAATATATATTTGACTGTGGGTGGTAAAAGCCCCAAGATTATGCATTTTTAGGCTACATAGGATAAGATGATCTAACGGCTATATTTTTATGAGGATATTTTAGAGAGTGTTTCCCAACCATAAGTCAAAGTGCTTATGTTTTTCATAGAAAGACTTTTACTTTTGAGAAGTCAAAAGTTAGGAGAAGTTGTATGGCAAAGTACTAACTTATAAGTAAATAAGTTAGCCGTTTTTTGGAGACCATTAATTGTTTAAGTAAGAAAAAGATAAATTTAATGCGTAACTCGTGGCAAAAGTAACTTCTCACTAGTTAAAAGCAAAATTTTTTTTGCTTTGGATAAAAGTAACTTTTCTATTTATATAAGTCATTTTGTTGTTGCATTCCATATATGTTTTTCTACTTATATATATACTTATATAAGTAGAAAAGTTACTTATTATTGTATTGCCAAACACCCTCTTAGCTCATTATGGAGATCTAACGCCTATTTGTCTATTTTATTACTATTGGTTTTCAATTATTTCTTGATGGGATTTTGATGGGGCGGCTAGAGATTTTAGAATGAACTGATTTTTTTGAAAAGGTTGAAAGGTAAACATTCTTACCAAATATTAGTCATTGGATAGTCAGATTTGAGTGGTTTTCTTTTAGTAAGTTAGAGGTTTCTAGATCAATTGAATTTTTTTATATATAATATTGTCATCATTTAATTATTGATAAAAAAAATTAGCGCAATCAAAGATTTTTAACCCAGCAAAAAATAACTTTAAATATCAATTGTTTATTCAAACTATTATATTTTAAATTAAGTGTTTGTAGTGCTAGAGGTATCCTATTGAGCTAATTTTTTTAAAGATATAATCTAAATAATGTATATATAAAAACACCTCATTTGTACAAACTTAAAGGTTAAATAAAACACTAATCCTTTAACCTTAACATGTGCCTGGCGACACACTTTAACAAAATTCAAAATATAAATGAAATTGCCGTTCTTAGCATTATTTGAAGTGGAAGTCTTATCCTAACTATCTCACTGAATGAACTTGGGTAACAATGACCTACTCCCTGTGTAGATTCTAACTCTACTTCCCACTATTTTTTTTTTCTTATACTCAATTTTGCATCTTGTCCTATAAATTTGAAAGAAATTTTGGACAAATTAATGAGTAGTGCCCCGTGTATTATGCTATTTATTACACTTTTTCTTTACTTAGTTTACATTGACCTGTCAGCATATACATGGACATGATTTGAGTAATTCTACAGAAATCTTGGATTTACATTTCAAACAATACCTCAGATTATAAAATTGGTGTGAGATCTAATATTAATCTAACTTCGATCTAAAGTCGAATTTTTATAATCTGAAGTATTATTCGGAATGTAAATCCAGAGTTCCTGTAGCATTTGACGACCCAAGATTTTGTGTGCCGGTGATCACTGAGGTGGGGGCCATACATTACATGTGTCATTTTGTGTTATGTTATATTTTAGCTACATAATTAAACATCTCATTTGATCTTTGATGATTTTTGTGGGGTGTTGGAATTACACCACAAACCACCACCTATAATTAAAGAGTTGGGTGTTCAATGGTCCACAAAAAAAAAAAAACAAAAAGAAACAAAAACATCAAATTGATGGGTTGGATGTACCTTAACCACAAACCAATATTACCTCACAAGTTCATAAATTGGAACCGTTCAGGTGGACCAGAAAATGCCACGAACCACCATTTCTTTTTGTGGCGAAATAAATTTGAAACTGATTGGGCTCGCAGAATACCCATCAACATGTATCGAACTGTCGAAGCTTCTATATATTTATGACATACTTAAAGTGGAGTTAAGTAATGGTGTGCTTGGCAACCAAGATCCTCTAGAAACACAAGAATTTTGAGAATGTTGAAAGCTATGATTATTTTGGCCGCCCTTTAAATTTTTTTTTTTACCTAACTTTACATTATTTTTTTTTTCTATTTATTTTATTAATTTTTATACTTTACTTACATCAATACGTGAGACCTACATGAATATATATATAGTCCGTTTGGACAAGGGATTTGGGGAGGAATTTTGTGGGGACCAGGGATTTGGTGGAAAAATCATGTTATATTTTTCCTCAAAATCACTGGTCCCCACAAAATCCCTCCCTAAAATCCTTTGTCCAAACAGACTAATAATTTAAAGATTGTATTTGTAAATATGATCTTCGCAAAAGGTATTCGAAAAAGTGTTAAGCTTTGAAAAAAAAAGCAAATTCAACATGAGCAGTTTCGTTGGTTCCTATCTAAATCAGATGAACTCAAAACCAGTTTTGGAAGGAAAGGAATAAATAAAAACAAACTATTTGATACATCCATATAATCACAACCCCTTACCTGAATTGCACGAAAAAACATATCTGCAGACACCACTTTTCTTTCGTCCTCACGGAAAGACGACAAAATTACGTGCAGGTAGGACGACGACCCCTGTTGGACCTAGAAACGTTCTATGGGTCGGGGACGTTCGGTGGGCTTAGGAACATTTCAACGGTCCAGGGATGCGCGGTGGGCTTGGGGATGCCCGACAATGTTCGGTGGCCTGGCAATGCTAGGTGGCGGCTCGGGGGCATCTGATGGGTCTGACGATGTTCGACAGGGTTCAGTGGGCCCAACGACACTCGAAAATGCTTTTTGGGCTTGGCAATGGCTCGTCTTTGACTCGGGAAGGACAAAATTACTGTGGAGAAGCTTTAACTGTTCAGCTAGCTATATAATGAGATCCAAGGACACCTCTTTAACTATGCGTGTTTATCCTTCTTCTATGGATGACAACTGTACATGCAGTCCACTATAAAATATTAATATTTTTAGGAATCCGAATTTTTTAATAGAACGGTTCGGAATCGGTAGCAAACCACTTATTATTAGGGTGGGCTCACGAACTGAAGAATTTTACCGAATCATTCAGAGATTCAGAACTTCGGAACGTTTATTCTGCAGTTCGTACGGTTCGCAAACTTACTAACTATAGTTTAAACAAATTAAATAAATTTCTCAACAAATTTAGTTTCCTCGAGAAACCTATTTTCAGGGGTTCATAGCAACAAAATAGTTTACAGAAACTAGATTTAATCCTTGGTCCCCATCATATCCATCTTATGTAGGTCGTTGATAATTTGACGTTATTCGTATACTTTGTTTACACTTGCCTATGAGATTTAGGGAGAGACAATATTTAAGGTCTTCATTTTTGTTATGCTAATAATCTCTTCATCACATAGATTAAAATTAGATTTTAAATAATTTTCGTTCCTGCATTTTTTTTCCATACAAATACAACGTAAATAATAAATTGAGCGTAAAGAACACGTTCAACAAACATTAACCCTTAAAAGAAAATCGGGGTTAAAATGCATAATAATTGGGGTTAATAGATAGTTTCTTAATATGATTTATGAAGTAACCCAACCTTCAAACCCTAACACACTTCTGCTTTTCTCTCTCTCCATAAAAACTGGTGATAATAGCTATTTGGGTGCTGCTCAATTCTCTTAGGCGCGCCAATCTTACTTCCACTCTTTTTACTTGCAGAGGCGGATGTGCCATGGTTCACCAACTCAGGCTTGGTGGGCGATTGAGTCCAAATCCGAGCCCGAGTCACCACTGAGTCAGCCCGAGTCATTGACGAGCTAAAAAATATAAAAAAAAAAAAAAAGAATAGGTTCGAGTCGATCGAGTCAAGGCCGAGTCACACAAGTCAATCCCGAGTCAAAGACGAGCCAAAAATGTGAAAAAGAAAAGAAAAAAGAAATAGATCCGAGTTCACCGAGTCGAACCAACCGAGTCAAACGAGTCAAGACTGCGCCGTACTAAGTCCATATGTGCCAAGTTTGGTAGTACTGGATAGTTAGCTAAGTGGTGACCGTGTCCCATCTGAGTCGGCCGAGTCAGACGCGACTCGACTGAGTTTGAAAACCATGGTATGTTTCCTTCAGTAATGTCTTGGTTTTATGAAGAGATCATGATTTAGGTCATAGTTTACATTTGACAGCATTGTCAAAAACTGAAACACAAACATATGATGACGGTATCACAAAAAAAAACCGAATCTTACTCTTTTGTAGAACACCCAAATCATTTATGTATGCATGTCTGTTCTATTGTTTATTAATTAATTGAATCACTACATGTTCAATTTGATGTGATTTCAATGGTCATACTACAGACAAATTCTCATGTTTAACCTATTGGATTTTGTACTTCTAGTACCTTGCTCCCCTTGGACTGTAACGTAACTGATCAAACTAGGATCATGCCCATATGTGTCAGTTTTTGTTCCGGAAGACAATTATTTAGCCACATTTGGTTCGCCATAAAAAAAAAGAAAATTATTTTGAAACTGGACCCATAATCTGCCTTGCTAAACAGATTGAGTTGGCACTTCACATCTACTATCCTTTGTGTATGTATACCTGTACGTTGTTTATTAATTGAATCACATTTTAGATGCCTATATGTGTCAGAAGACAATTATTTAGTGATTAAGATTTGTTTATATGGCACCAATTAATCAAGCAACTTTTGGTGAGTAACATGTTGAGACTTTTTTCTTTGGCAATTCATCAGTTGGCTGCTTGGAATCCTGCTAGGACGGCTTGGGTCACTCTTGCTTTGGGTAAAATATTGTTAAAGACACAGGTCACTTCGTCTTTGGATCCAACATTGTTGAGGACATGGGCCTTTTCCTCTTTGGATCCAAAATACGGAAGTATGTGGAATGGCAATCCTCCTTCATCGCGTGAAGAATTGGAAAGTATATATGTTCGCCGAATTTGTAAGATGCTTGGATTCTCCTTTTTGTCATGATGAGTGAAGAAGTTACTACTCTTTGTCATCATCTATAACATTTTTCTTCCCTAGATGAAATGTTAGGAGGGTTGAGGCGCATACTAGGCGCTCTCTTTAAGATGTTTCACGCCTTGCAATCGATTAAGACCAGTGCAACAGATCGCAGCAATGAGGCCCTCAAGATACAATAGCCTTTCAGAACTCTATTTCTCTATTACTGTACTAGCAGAGAAATACAAAAAATGCACACACTTGCACTGCCAATTAAGAGAAAACTCAGAAGAAATTTTTTAGGAGATCAGTTCAGAAGCTGTGTATAAATCACAGATGAACTTCTTGTTGGGGAAAATAGGGTCTAGATTAAATTGTACAGTGGAAAGAAATAACTATTTTCCATTCACAGGATCACATGAGGATGCATGAATTAAAACAATGACTTGAAGATCAGATACATACCGTTTAAACGTTTGCATGTAATCCCAGATCTTCCTCCCATGTTCTGGATCAGTCGTCGAAAAATCGAAAAGATACAGCAACTGTATTTCAGCCATAACTATCTAATGGTTGAACCGATTCACCTATATGATATATGCTTTTTGTATAAAATCGAATTTTCTACAACTTTACGTGAAATAGCGAATCTCCAATTCTGCTCCGAAGTACCTCAAAATTCGATTTTAAATTCTGACGGGAATATACTATGGATTTTGGGTTTCTAAAACCATAAAGGTCATAACTTGAATTCTAAATTGGGAGAGAGTTTTAGATACACAAGTTAGGGTGGGCTATCTTATGAACCCTATCCCTATTTATAAAGAAAGACTCTCTTCCCATATCTTTAGCTCCAAGTTAGGTCCATATGGGCACCACTTACTTAAGCTTTTGATTTATTACTTTGAGGTCCATATATCTCATATAATTCTCAAATAATAAATTTAATTGCAGTTAAGTCCACCAAATAACTGCAACTAAATACTCTCAAGTAAATGAATATTATTCAGAAGCCCTTCAATCACCTGAATACTCTCAAGTAGGGTATACTCTGCTCTCAGGATTTAGGACATTTGCAATCAGCAAGTTTTACATAATCTTTTTATGTGCTGACAATAACATAAAAAGTATTATGTCTGACCTGTTCAGTGTATTCCTAATACACCAACATACTGACTTAGATTCGACACTCCGGTGATGGAGATACATCACCCTATAATATAGAAGTCTAGTGTGTTATAGTCTTATCAGATGAATTGTTCAGATTCATCATTGACTATGAACTATACAAGAATATGAAGAACCAGTAAATTACATCTCTCCATGTATGAACACTTCATACAAATAATTTACTTACAACATTATCTTGTGAACAATACTTAATCCATCATATGAATAAAGTAATAATACAATATCATGCTCATTAATAAATATAATTTATCAATGTTGTCAATTTAAATTATTTTAGGGCATAAACCCCAACAATCTCCCACTTGCACTAAAAGAATTTAATATCATACTAGCTACTTATCGTATTAGAATAAGATTCGTATGTGACACTTGTTTCATCAGCATAAAACCTGTATCTGTAAGTATTCTCATCAGCATGAGAATCAAAACTACCAAGCAGAGTTTTAGAGTAGAGGTTCTACTAAATTTCTTACAAATACAACCTTGGCTAACCATTTCGCTTAAACAAAGTCTTTAGCATCCGTGGTAGACACTCTCCCACTAGATGATATCCACCAAGATATCCAGAAATAAAATATCTAGAATCTGAATCTGACACAAGGTCAGAATTAATGCAACCAATTATAACACTAACATATTGACTATTTTATAACTCCGAGTCCAACTGAAATTATTTAAGTCATGCTTTACAACTTTCTAAATCTCAGTACCAAAACTCGATAAATGTTAGCTGACTAAGCCCACCTATAAGATAAATATCTGATTTTTGTCATTTGCACTTTATGTGAGAGGCTTCTTATTACACAAGCATAGGAAACTGCCTTTCAATTTACTTCCTTTATCAATGTCTATATGACAAAGATTCCAAAAGAATAATACCACAAAAACATTTTCTATGGAACAGTGCATTCTAAACAAAATCGGTATATTATTGACCCTTACAGTTTTGAGATAGACTAATACTCTAGTTAGCTGATCTAGCAAAACTTGATCACTAGAATGAAAGAAAATCTCAAAAAGTCCTTTTAAATTAACGTTCATTAGATAACCAAACCTTAATAACATTTCATGTATCATTATAAATGATCATTATGTCATTACTATATAGCTCTGGAAACACTATTACTTACTATCCACATCTTATACATATCCCATCCATATTTAATTAAAATCAACTAACTTGATTTTCTAATTAAATCGGATGCATCAACTTCGAGACATCTACTTCTGTAATAAATGTACAAAGTACTCATGGCCTACTGTAATGAAATTTATCTGGCTTGATTGCAAATGCCAATGTCAATATGCCTCTTGGGAGGATAATATCAACATTATTTGCGATCTAAGAATATTCTGTTAAATTAATCAAGACTGCCAATGATGTGGTCATAGCAAGTCTCTTTAACGGTCAATCAGAATTTCTTATTCCTTGTAAACTCTTCATCCAATAGTTTTAATATTAGATGAAAGTTTTACAAGATCCCAGACTCGATTAGAATCCAAAGATTCTTCTCTTATCACAAAAGTTAACCATTGTCTCGAAATAAATTAACATTTTCATAGTTACATGGACTGAATTCTCATCATCCAAGAATAAGATCAATTGGGTTCTTGTGAAAACCTCCCACTACGATAAAGTCCCTATGTATTCTAAAATTGAATAACGTAATTCTTATGTCTCAGCTTTATATCCTGGTGTCAACTTATGCAGTATTCTTAGGAATGTAACTTTTCTCTGTAAACACAAACTCTTTTTGCATACCTATAAACAGATACGCTTCTGCTCTTGACTCTGATTTGTCACCCAATCTAAGACAGGATAAATTATTCATATAGGCTTGGGCCCAAATTACAATTTTCTTGTCGAAGAACCTAACGATTCATAAGTTAAAAATAGAAGGCTACTAACTATTACCCAAGGTATATGTCAGAAGAAAGTAATGAATTATAATCCACCATAGATTTCATCGCATCCCGTGCAGATTCTGTATCTTCATTTATTACACCATTCTACTGGAAGAATCCAAGTGTAATAAATTGGTTCTCAACTTAGTATGTACCATATAAGTCAAAAGGGTGTTTACTATTTTCGATCGTATCGAATGACGAAACTTACCTCTTAATTTTTTATGGTTTCAGATACAACAATGAGCACCTAAACTCAATCCCTAAAATCTTCTACCTTCCTTTCAAAGGAACTCTTAATCACTAAACTCTGAATCGTATTCAGATTAAAGTGACTAAATTTATCGATTTTAGTGATAACTTGAAATATCTGAAGAAATAATTTATTCAACGAATTCTAAGAAAAATAATTCATCTAAGTGTAATGAGAAAAGCAAAGGATTATTATCAATGTAGAACTATGAATGTCATCTATTGCATTCTTAATAAAACTTAATGAGAACAGATGGACTGTATACATATTCTTATAAAGATATAATACAGTCAATCATATTTTCATATTTTATTCCGTACACGATGATAATCATTGAGACTCCTATTTTGTCGTATTTAGAAACACTTTCTATTTTGCATCGTATTACTTTTCCTATACTTACTATCTCGATAGGATCAACCTTAGGAATTACTGGGTACTTCTTCTTTGGTTTTATGTCATAAAGACATACACAAAGATGATTATCTAGTTTTATGATCACCGGAATATAACTTGAATGTTTTCCACTTTTTTATTAAAAGTGTGTAGAGGAATCTACTTGGAAAATAAATTTAGTTAGGCTCTAAAGAACTACAATGTCCCAGTATATCAAGTATATGCAGACTAATTGATGTTCCTACAGCTCATAGTGTTCATATAATTTTTCGTTATCTGTCAAATAGAACAATTCTGATCCACAACCTTTCCTATAATGTCCCTATTAAATGTAAAGTACCGATATTAGTGTTATAACACTTAGACATCAACTTTTCACCAACTTATGACATTTTTCCAATCAGTTCCTGGTAATAATAGGATTCAGTAAATCCTGGATACACAGTCTAAAGTACATGAAGTACTTTACTGCATTTANATGTCATAAAGACATACACAAAGATGATTATCTAGTTTTATGATCACCGGAATACAACTTGAATGTTTTCCACTTTTTCATGAAAAGTGTGTAGAGGAATCTACTTGGAAAACAAATTTAGTTAGGCTCCAAGGAACTACAATGTCCCAGTATATCAAGTATATACAGACTAATTGATGTTCCTACACCTCATAGTGTTCATATAACTTTTCGTTATCTGTCAAATAGAACAATTCTGATCCCCAACCTTTCCTATAATGTCCCTATTAAATGTAAAGTACCGATATTAGTGTTATAACACTTAGACATCAACTTTTCACCTACTTATGACATTTTTCCAATCAGTTCCTGGTAATAATAGGATTCCGTAAATCCTGGATACACAGTCTAAAGTACATAAAGTACTTTACTGCATTTAATGACAGTTATCTAATTCGCATCTAGTCCACATGATTTATGTCAAATTTATTGGTTTACATTTAAAATGTGTTACAAGTGAGAACTATTGAACTACTAAGCATGAAATACTAAAACAACATGAGTTTGAAAAAATTTTAATTTATAGTAGTTCCCTCTAATTACTATAAATATCGGATAACTGATTGTGTATACAGACATCAATCCTATGGGATATCTGTATGTATACCAAAACAGTTGAAATCCCATTTCATCAAAAGAACCTATCCTGACATCTCATGTCAAAGTTGTTTTGACATCCGATTTTGTTCTGACCCCTAAATTAATGACAAATCCTCGTTCCTATGGGAAGCGTTCTTTATTCATCATTTAGTTAAGTGTGGTCCACCATCTCAGTTCAGAATGCTAGAAGATATAGAAACAGTCTCCTATGGGAGATCTCTTTCTACACTCTAGTCCGAATACCGTGCTTATTAAAGCAATCCAAGCCAATAAGCTGCTAGGATGTACTATTCCTATGGGCATTAGACCCCTAGCCTTATTCTTGGACCGATGGTGGAGGGTCGTGGGATCGTGTTTCCATGAACACAATCCCTCTCCCACTTAATTAATTAAAATGAGGGATATATTTTAAAGTTTTAGAAAAAATGTGCATTTGTGTAAATTCTATTATATTTTCATACATATAATGTACAATATAAAATTACACATTAATAAACATCTAATGCTAATAATTCAACACATATTTCCAAAAATAAATACATACAAACTATACATTTAATGCATATATCTATTGTATGTAATTATACATCTCATGTATATAATTCAGAGC
>MVGT01002984.1:108680-190270 GCA_002174775.1 Macleaya cordata
GAAACAAATAACTATTTTCCCTTCACAGGATCACATGAGGATGCATGAATTAAAACAATGACTTGAAGATCAGATACATACCGTTTAAACGCTTGCATGTAATCCCAGATCTTCTTCCCACGTTCTGGATCAGTCGTCGAAAAACTGAAAAGATATAGCAACTGTATTTCGACCATAACTATCTAATGATTGATCCGATTCGCCTATATGATATATGCTTTTTATAAGAAATCAAATTTTCTACAACTTTGCGTGAAATAGCGAATCTCCAATTCTGCTCCGAAATACCTCAAAACGCGATTTTAAATTCTAACGGGAATATACTACGAATTTTGGGTTTCTAAAACCCTAAAGGTCATAACTTGAATTCTAAATTGGGAGAGAGTTTTAGATACACAAGTTAGGGTGGGCTATCTTATGAACCCTATCTCTATTTATAGAGAAAGACTCTCTTCCCATATCTTTAGCTCCAAGTTAGGTCCATATGGGCCCCACTTACTTAAGCTTTTGATTTATTACTTTGAGGTCCATATATCTCATATAATTCTCAAATAATAAATCTAATTGCAGTTAAGTCCACTAAATAACTGCAACTGAATACTCTCAAGTAAATGAATATTATTCAGAAGCCCTTCACTCGTTATACCAGCAAATAGTCCCTCCACTTAACTGATATTCGTAATATACACCAAGGTAACATTAACTATTAATGTCAGCACCTTTCGAGTAATTACATCTTAGTCCTTGCCTGCCATATCATACCATTATAATTATTCTAATAATCCAATAAACATTTTATAGGATCACTGCGCAGTCTAGAATAATTAATACTCTTGATTAGGCTCTCAAGGGAATATCATTTTGGTGTGGATTCCTTATTGACACAAAGTAATCCCACTAAGTGATTTCGACCACCCAACCTACCCAGAATATTGGATCACGTTTGCGTTGTCTGACCTCACTGTTTGGTAGATCAAAGTGAGTAGAAACCAACTTGTAGGGTATACTCTGCTCTCAGGATTTAGGACATTTGCAATCAGCAAGTTTTACAGAATCTTTTTATATGCTGACAATAACATAAAAAATATTATGTCTGACCTGTTCAGTGTATTCCTAATACACCAACACACTGACTTAGAGTCGCCACTCCGGTGATGGAGATACATCACCCTATAATATAGAAGTCTAGTGTGTTATAGTCTTATCAGATGAATTATTCAGATTCATCACTGACTATGAACTATACAAGAATATGAAGAACCAGTAAATTACATCTCTCCATGATTGAATACTTCATACAAATAATTTACTTACAACATTATCTTGTGAACAACACTTAATCCATCATATGAATAAAGTAATAATATAATATCATGCTCATTAATAAATATAATTTATCAATGTTGTTAATTCATGGAGAGCTTCAAATAACCAAGGTCTTTACATCAAAGAAATTGGAGCGCTCCTCAATTATTGTAGAAACATGACCTTGGGATGCCACTGCAACCACGACTCCTGTATCTTTAACTACCTCCAATACATCTGCGAATTTTTTGAAGTCATTTGGCCTACAAAAAAAATGTTTATTTACATACAAACTTCGACTTAAGCTACAGACAACATGGGGAATATTGGCCCGACCAACAAAATTATGGTTAGATGCATAGAAAAGATCACACTCTATGTACCTTGTTCAAAGAATTTGTTCATATTCTTTCTTCCTCTCTTCCTCTATGTATCCAGTTAGGTATTGTAACAAACTGTATAACACAAGATACAATCATTAGTCTACATACTATCAACTACTCAGTTAATCAACACGTAAGGGGATAAAGAAGTATGAGTTCACTTTGGAAACGAGAAGATATGCACTGATCATAAAGAATCAAAAGAAAAAAATAAAACAAGAAGAAGAAGAAAAGAAGAAAAGAAAAAAACCATGGAAGCTGAACTAAAAAATGATTATATGCATAAAAATGGCCAAATGAAATTTTCTCATTTTTCTCTTCAGCTAGTAAGTATTGACTACCTCTAGTTAATTCTTATTGCCTTTCCTCTATTCTAAATGGTATCCAAGACAAGAAGGAAATAGGAATCATTTTTTCCAGTCTTAGAAAAATCCAACGATAACATGGACAGCCTTACTTAACTACTCATATGAAACATCTGATTCTTGGATGTTATGTTTTACTATTGAGCATGGAAATGCACGAGCAATACAAGAAAACTGGACACACTATTCTCCAAGTTTTGATTAGTACTCATCCTTACCTATTATGACCTTTTACATCTTGCGGTTGGTTAAAGACTGATATACGTCGTATTGTCCCAATAATAGCTTTGGTACAAGCATTTTCGTCCACTTTCACCTTCTTAAGGAAGTTTATAGTTGCATCGTATACTTCTAAAGTTTTTAGCAAGTTGGGATCACGTTGAGATAAGAAGCTGATTACTCCTACAATAACATAATCCAATGGTAAGATAGAGCCATGAAAATATTGCAACATATTCAGCTATTATGTTAGCAAACCTAAGTATAAAAACAGGAGGTTTTACCTGAATTGGGCCGTGCCGCCCAGGCACGGCACAGTCCAGCACGGCCATGTGGCAGCCCAGCCCAGCGCATCCCATTTCGTGTCTGGGTTGGCACGGCTCATTGTCTGGGCCGTGTTGGGCAGGCCTCTTGAGCCCAGTAGCACGAGCGCAGCACAGGCACGATTTTAGCCCAGCCCAGCACGACACGAATCACAATGAGCCAAAGAACGACCTAAGCAAGACCCATAACAAGGTTTTTAAATTTTTTTTAATAAAAACCTATTACTAAGTTTTGAACCTTGGTCTTAGGGGATGACTTATGACTCTTTGACCAATTAACTTACAAGCTTGTTTTGAAATTAATTTGAAGTTTTTAATTTTTATCAATACATTATAGTAATTTATCTTAATTGATGGTTATGAGGATGAAGGGTGATGATGATCATGCATCATGATGTGTATGTGATTGTCATAATGGATGATAATAGCGATGATGACGGGTGATAATGATGGTTCTACTACTACATGGTCTATTTTATCATTTCAGGTTATGGAGTTTTATCCTTAGAGCTAGCTTAGGTAGGTTTAAGTTTAGGGTTATATTAGAAAGGAAGCCTTTATTATAATTGAGTAAGTGTAATGGTCACATCATTATCCATAATCATCACGTGTCATTATCACCATCTCTACCACCATTATGAACATTTCATCATCATCAACTCCCATCATCAATATCACCCATAATTACCATCACTATCATCATCATCCATCATGATTGGCTTTCATCATCATCATCCATCATGATTGGCCTTCGTCATCATCATCCATCATTATTACGATCCATATTACGTGACGGCCTATTGTGATGAATTACCATTTACCAAATTTAAGTATGAAAATGGATCGGTATACAGTCTTATTTGTACATTTTACATGTACAGTGACATATGGAGCCCACATGAGGTTGATCTAAGTGCTGATATTTTTTGAGAATGTTCTTTTCACCTTGTAGATGATCCTCACAAAAAATTATCCCATTCTAAAACTGGTAGCTCCATAAATTGACTCTTTTTCTCACCGTTCATTGTTTACCGTTAATTCTTAATCAACTTCTAATCATTTTTTGATGGGGCTATAAATTTTAGAATGAAATAATTTTTGGTAGAGATGTTCTACTCATCTTGTAGATCATTCTCATAAAAAATTAGCTCTTGTTTCCTCACCATGTGGGCCCCACAACTACTGTAAGAATAACGATGTATAAATAACAATGTAGGATCCCGACTCTTTTAAGTATAACAGTAAAAAAACGTAGCTTGAAGCAATAAAAATTAGTAGCCTAGTTTGGTAAGGGTTCATTCTACTTTCATAGACAACCAAGGTTCAAACTTCCTTAGCAACAGTTTTTTCAAAAAAAATTTACAACTTAGTGGGCGGCCCACTAGCACAATGGGTTGGCACGGCCCAACACGAGTGTTAACGTGCTAGGCCACTGGGCCGTGCTGGGCTGACCAAAATGGTGACTCGGCACGGCACGGTCCAGCATGAAACCCAGTGGTGCCGGCGATGCTTCGTGCCGTGCTGGCACGGCCCATTGGCCAGTCGTGCTGGGCCGGCCCAGCACAGCCCAATTGACACCTCGGCGGACTACCAAATATCAGTTCAAAATGTTTGTCATCAGTGTTATGAGTCTTATGCACCACATCGGAAAACGTTTCAGAGAAAACAAAAAAGCAAAGTGACGACTGTTGAAAATGTCTTTAATACATATTCTCCAAACCTCGTAGCGGCACAACTTTTATTTTAGAAATCGATTCAGACGAAAAGGATAAGCACGATACGAATAAGTCAATGTATAACGGTTCAAACATTGTGATTGCTTTAATTTTTTTCAATCCATTTCTCCCAACTCCATAATCAAGTTGTGGAAGGAATTCAAACTTCAAATACAATGAGGAGAGAGAATGTTGATTTAATGGAGTTGGTATGATGAGATACATCTTCTGTGGTGAAGGTGGGACTGTGGGGTGAGTTGATCAGATTAAAAAAGAAAAAGACAGGGTGATTTGATTAAAAGCTGGATATATTCAATAATCATGTGAAAGAGATGTTTTACAAGTGTTCAATCGATCTATGACGTCCAATGAACTTGCAATTGAGTCGTACAGAGTGCGCCTTCGTTTCCCAGGTAAGATGCTCGATGATTGTAGTACTATGTTAGTTTTGTTTTTTTCGCTGGAATTCTGTTGGATTTTATAATATTAATGGTGAGAAATTTTATAAAAAGTGGCCATATGAATATATGATTAAGTGGAGTAGATTCACAATTTAATTTTGTAATTTTTTTTTCTTCAAATAAGCAATATTTTTAATAAGTCTCCCGTGCCTTAGGCAGGGTTCAAGCTAGTCTATACTATATTACTATAGCTGAAGCGTCTGACGTGGCGACCTCTATCATTCACGTAGCACTCTCTTCTTTTAGAGTGCTACATCATAATCCCCTGACAAACCTACTTTGCCAACTCACAGGTGAGTCAGCAAACTATGCGCGTACCCCGGCAAATCCACCTTCTCCACCACTACTATCATCGCTTAATTTTGATCTACACAATGAGGAGGTCATCACCACAAAAATTCAACCATTAGATCATCTCAATATGGGTCCATGGACAAGTGCAAGTAGAATGTAAGATAAAGTGGGTATTAGGTTAGCCCACTTAGAGGCGACCCAAGGGCTGATGGGATCTAAATAAAGAGAAAATCTTTGTCACAAAAAATCAACCTCCGACAAATCCCCAGACAAACCCATCTCCCACCAACATAAGTCGTAAATTAATTCCACATGAATCACACAGGCAGGCAGGGTGTTCCACATAATGATCATAAGATCATCCTAACCAAAAATCATATATTGAATCATATTTGAGTGGGACATAGTACATATGTAAGTAGAGTATAAAATTAAAGTGAGTTTAATAAAAAAGTACACAATCGAAACTTTCAAAAATTATGACGAAGTGCTTTGAAAGGCTTGAGCCGCATTTATAATACAGGGGAGGGATATTGCACCATGCCTTATTGCGCTTACTATTGCACCACTTATTTTTTGAGACAAAGTGGAGCGCACATAGAGATAATTCGATGGCTAATTTTTGTGAGGATATTTTCTTCACTATGTAGCTCATCATTTTCGATAATTTGCCCATTCTAGAAATTCTACCTCATGATAAATTTATGAAAAATTCATCAAAAAATCAACGATTAAGAATGATGCCTCGATTTGAGGAGGTTAAAAATTCTAGAACAGGCTGATTTCGAATATGATGATATACACGGTGATAAGAATATCATCATTCAAAATTAGCCCACAAAAATAAGTAATGCAATAAGGCGTGGTGCAATATCGTCCCTCCCCTTATCTATATATCATTGGGATCCACATACATCGAAAAGTTTACAATAATTTTACAATGGCCTGTGGGCCCATATGAAGAAGACTCAGGGGTTAATTTTTTGTGGGGACTTCACAATTACCAAGTAGATCATCCTCACCAAAAATTATATCACTGAATCTTAAGATATTTTCAAATAGGCGCTTTGACGCTCTCACTCCCAACTATCGACGATAAGGAGTACTTGAACATTCCTATGGTTGTATGCACGCCTCCAACATTTTTCAAATTCATTAGCAAGATTTGATCCCAGATTTGTATTATCAGCATCAATAGACTTTACCAGCTAAATTAAGAGGCACTTGTGGTTACGGTTTTCCAACGTTTATTGTTAGGACCAAAGAATTACTAATTGACACTCCAAATCACGTCTTCGATCGAGTTACACAGTTAGGACAAGTGCCATGGGAAACTCTTAAGGTAGGGGGTTAAGGTATTGAGGGAGAGAAAGCACATAGAGAGAAGACACAGGGGAGGCACAATCTATGTCATATAGTAAGGCATAGATTCTGTAGAAAATTAAATACCCTTCAAACCCCTTGCTCCCGCATTATTTTCAGAGTTTGGGAGGAGGCAAAGATTGTGCCGTGATGCACACAATCTCTGCCTCCCCCCTCAAACCTCTTGCTCTCGCCCCAAATCTAGGACCTGAGGGAGGAGTTTGGTTGTTTGGGGTGCCCATGATACTTGCCCTAACCTCAAAAAATATTTTTTTTACTTGTTTAAGGTGCCCCTAACACATGCCCTTACAAATCATCTTGAAAAAAATTTGGTTCAAACTATAAAAAAAATGATAGCATGTTACAATCAAATTAATTTTTAGTGGATTTATGTGAAAGGGTCGTTGCACAGCTCTTAGTTTTGAGGGAAAGAGTTTTTGAAGGCACAGATAGGCCAAGTCCTTTTTTTGGGATCGACCTGACCAAGCCTATCGGATATCTTATTAATCCATCATTTTACTAATTCGGCTTATATTATATAGAGTGCTGTTATTGAAGCTCCCTTTTTGGTTGGGGGGCACACTCAAAAGTTGGGCCTTAAAGCCCAAATTTGAACATTCACCTCTTTTGATTTTTTTTCTAGGGGGACTCCCCTCACTAAAGAAACCTAAACCCTAATAAAAAAAATTTAGGTTTTCATCTTGAGTCTCCAACTTCATGGCTACCACATTCAAGATTCTAGCGTTGATGAACTTTACCCAACGGTAATGACGACTCAAGTTTTCGACAATCGGTGTTCAAAAAAAAATTACAATTGTCAGCTTGTTATTTAAACACACAAATATGTCAAAAATATGGAGGAGAAAATTGTCAAAAAAACTCAATTAATAATAGAAAAACTACAAAAAAATAACTTCGATGAGGGTATTGGGTCTTCAAATCCCATTTAAGATTCAAAATTAACAACATTCGAAGTAATACATCTTTCTAACAACCTTTTTTAATTTTTTTTTCTCTGTAAAATAAAATCCAAAAAAACCAGCGCACTAAAAATTCGATCAATTCATGTTGAAGATGAAAAACTTTTTCGACATAAACCTCTCAAATTTAATTAACATTTTCGACAGGTTGTTATCAAATTTGAAAATTGAAACTGATCTACTAATCAGTTGAAAAACCACATGAACTTGTCGAAAATAATAACCAAAATCGACAGATTATTGGCAAAAATATGTAACGAAATCGACATATTGTTGGCAGAACTATGTAACAAATTCGATAGGTTGCGGTCAAATTTAAATTTTAACTAAAATGAGAAAGCCTCCCCTCCAAAACAAACCCTGCCCGTTAACCAATTTGTAAAATTTGGTGATGCCCCCTAACTGAGCGAGCCCCTTACCCTTACTAGGGAGCCCCAATAACAGTAACCATTATATATTATTCTTTGGTTCCTTGGAATTGATAATACATATTTTATTGAATTATCTGTGGGTTTTTTAAAGAGTTATGTAACATTTCGTACCTTGGGTGTACTTACACCCCTACTTGGGTGTAAATATCCAAAGCTTTGAACATTATTTGGCTGGATTCTCTATTCTAAAAAATAACTACATTTAATTCCCCACAAGACTTAGATACTAAATCTCTAGGGTTATACATGTTTTTTTGTTTGGTGTGGGGGTCCACACGGTCCATATATATACATATATACATTTATGCATATATACCCGTATATATTCTATATATTCTACGTATACAAATATTTACATATAGGTTCATATATATACATATATACCTATCACGTATCTTATTTTATACGTGAGTCAACGAATTCAATGCATATATATATTCTTGTAACTACATTCATGCATATATATTTTCTATATATATGTGTGTATATATGTACATATACACAAATACATACAAATGTGAGTATAATTATACGTGTACGCATGCATGCATACAATTTCCTTATGCAAAAACATATGCTACCAATGCATTTTATTTTAACCCATGCAAATGCATTTTTGCGAATGCTCTACTTCTCATCTTATGCATGAGGTATTATATATATATATATATATATATATATATACACCCACGAGTCGGGTTAATTACTGCACCATATATGTCTTAACGTCTTATTGCGCCACTATTGTACCACTTATTTTTGAAGCAAAGTGCGGTCAACATTGAAGGGTAATTTTTGGTGAAGATGTTCTCCTCACTATGTAGGTCCTCATATTCGGATATCAACTCATTATAAAACTTCTAACCCTATCAAAAGTAGTTCATCAGAAATCAACGGACAATAGAAATGCCTAAAATTTGCCTATTTTTTCAAGGGCTGATTTGAGAGAGTTGGAAGTTCTAGAATAGGCTGATTTCCTGATATGATGATTTAAATGATGAAGAGAACAACTGCATCAGAAAATAGCTTCTGAATCATCTCCATGCGGGCTCTACAAAAAACAAATGGTGCAACAAGACATGATACAATAACCTAATCATGAAATTAGGCTAGAACCCCAATTCTAGTTATGCTTTAACTTCCCACCCAACTAACTTTGGCTTTTTAAATACAACCCAATTTTTTTTGTCTTTTGTACACATGGCATTTTCAACTCTCTGACTTAGTTTTTATTTATTTTTATTAATATATTTGCCCTTCCTTTGTTTGGAAAAGAAGTAATAGAGAGAATTTTAGAGAGATAAATTTTATGGAGAGAAAGAGAGATCGTAAGTGCGATGGCTAGGGGCTGCCTTCTTCACCATTTTTTTCGATGAGTTAGACCTGCCAGCGATAACTTCATCCTCTTTTTCTTCATCTTCTTCATCATCTTCTTCTTCTTCTTCTTCTTCTTATAGAGAGAGAATTTTTGAGAGAGAGAGAGAGATATTGTAGGTAATGGGGGCTGCCTTCTTCACCATTTTTTCGGCAAGTTAGATCTGTCGACGATCACTTCATCATCTTTTTCTTCTGTTCTATCTTCACCTGCATCTTCTTCATTTTCTGTTAAAAAAATATAGTATGCAACTGACATGCAAGTGAGATGCAACTGATGAGATGCAAGTGAGGTGCAACTGACATGCANATTAAACCTTGAAGTCTTCTAGGTTGATGGAGAAGGAATAACACACAAGAAAGGGGGCTAGGGCTGGCCGATTTTCCTTCTCTCTCTCTTTCTCTTTTTTCAAGCTCTATGAATAAGGAGAGCAAGGCATTCACCCTGTTCTATATCTCAAGCTCACACGCAGATGGCTTTGGATCCTCGATGGCTATCACACAATCACAACTGGCTAGTAGAGATGGCCCAAGTGTTATTCGGAGATTGCAAATGGCAAACCTGCAAGTGTAGATTTATGGTTTGTGTGGATGGGGGATTCCAAGGTAGGGATTCAGTGGGGACCAAGGATTCATGTTTCCCTAGTCTGTTTGGCTGCCAAGAATCCCTGAAAAACTTGTTTCTCAGGGAAACATATTTTTCAGCAAATCCTTATTTTGGAGTCCCACCTCCCCCCTTAGAATTTGCTGGAATTCTAAACTAAGGATTCACTATGTATGCACCCAACTCAATGTAGATTACACCTCACAAAATTAAAACAATGAAATAGAGATTTTCTTTAGATTTTAAATTGCAGCCAAACAAACCAAAGGATTCAAGCTTCCAAGGATTCATGAATCCATAGATTCTTTTATGGTTGCCAAACAAACTAAAGGATTCATGTTTCCAAGGACTCATGTTTCCAAAGGAAACATGAATTCTACATCCAAACACACTATTAGATAAAAATTTATATTTCTACCAGCAGGATCTATCTTTAGCTGCTCATTGAGCAATCGAAAGCGCCTCTATGTATGAGCATTTACAAAATTATATATGGCCCTCTATCTATACTTATTCTTGAACTAATAACAGTGCCATACAACTTGCTTTTCAATAAGATTGCTGGGAATGATACCCTGAGATGTAGAGATGAACTCAAAGGCATTCCTCGTGACCTACCTTTTAAGAAGATTTCTAGATTCCTGTATCAATAAAGGAAATATTATCTAAAACTGTCTTGATAAACAGCTACAACAATTAACTAGACCATGTAAATCATCCGGTAATAAATTTTGTTAATCTTATAGGTAAAAACATACAAGAAAAACTACCCCAGATTCATCGAAAATAGCATCCACATTACCAAGATTAATATGTTCTTTTCCAAAGCTTGGTAGCCTGTATAAGGAACCATTACAGTAAAAGTTGAAGATGCTAGGCTAAAAATGTTAAATACAATTGCAAATATACCTCATTTAGACGACAATCAAAATGTTGTTTCCCTAGCATTAGAACCATCAATGATCCAATATTCTGTGTCATCTGCCATTTAATTCATCATCAACAACCACAACAAACCAGAACATGAAAAACAAACAAATAAACACAATATAAAAATAAATTCATGTATTTCATCATTTGATTGAAAAAGTAAAATAAATTGGGAAAACTTGAGAAAACATCACAATTCAGCAGAAAGATATGCAACTGCTGCAACAAAATAACAACCAAAATGATACATGAGGAGATACAATTGAAATCCTTACAAATTCATACAATTGTGCTATGACTCGTTCAACATGTTTACAAAATGTAATTCATTTCATAGAATGACAATACAAAACATATAAGAGAGATCCTAGTTACCACAACCACCACTTCTTCTCTCTTTACTTGACAACACATTAAGAGAGAGAAAAAGATGAGATACTACACATGCATTAGAAATAGATGATAGAACATCACAATTACCACAGCCACCACTTTTTCACTGTCGCTCACCATGTGTTTTGAAATAAAAAAAGAAAAACAGGAAAATACTTTCCAAAACTCTACAATTAATTCCTAAAACATCTCTATTCTAAAAAATAACTACCTTTAATTCCCCACAAGACTTAGATACTAAACCTCTAGGGTTATACATATTTTTTTGTTTGGTGTGGGGGTCCACACGGTCCATATATATACATATATATATTTTTTTTTTGATGGGAAATATATATACATATATACATTTATGCATATATACCCGTATATATTCTACGTATACAAATATTTACATATAGGTTCATATATATACATATATACCTATCACGTATCTTATTTTATACGTGAGTCAACGAATTCAATGCATATATATATTCTTGTAACTACATTCATGCATATATATTTTCTATATATATGTGTGTATATATGTACATATACACAAATACATACAAATGTGAGTATAATTATACGTGTACGCATGCATGCATACAATTTCCTTATGCAAAAACATATGCTACCAATGCATTTTATTTTAACCCATGCAAATGCATTTTTGCGAATGCTCTACTTCTCATCTTATGCATGAGGTATTATATATATATATATATATATATATATATACACCCACGAGTCGGGTTAATTACTGCACCATATATGTCTTAACGTCTTATTGCGCCACTATTGTACCACTTATTTTTGAAGCAAAGTGCGGTCAACATTGAAGGGTAATTTTTGGTGAAGATGTTCTCCTCACTATGTAGGTCCTCATATTCGGATATCAACTCATTATAAAACTTCTAACCCTATCAAAAGTAGTTCATCAGAAATCAACGGACAATAGAAATGCCTAAAATTTGCCTATTTTTTCAAGGGCTGATTTGAGAGAGTTGGAAGTTCTAGAATAGGCTGATTTCCTGATATGATGATTTAAATGATGAAGAGAACAACTGCATCAGAAAATAGCTTCTGAATCATCTCCATGCGGGCTCTACAAAAAACAAATGGTGCAACAAGACATGATACAATAACCTAATCATGAAATTAGGCTAGAACCCCAATTCTAGTTATGCTTTAACTTCCCACCCAACTAACTTTGGCTTTTTAAATACAACCCAATTTTTTTTGTCTTTTGTACACATGGCATTTTCAACTCTCTGACTTAGTTTTTATTTATTTTTATTAATATATTTGCCCTTCCTTTGTTTGGAAAAGAAGTAATAGAGAGAATTTTAGAGAGATAAATTTTATGGAGAGAAAGAGAGATCGTAAGTGCGATGGCTAGGGGCTGCCTTCTTCACCATTTTTTTCGATGAGTTAGACCTGCCAGCGATAACTTCATCCTCTTTTTCTTCATCTTCTTCATCATCTTCTTCTTCTTCTTCTTCTTCTTATAGAGAGAGAATTTTTGAGAGAGAGAGAGAGATATTGTAGGTAATGGGGGCTGCCTTCTTCACCATTTTTTCGGCAAGTTAGATCTGTCGACGATCACTTCATCATCTTTTTCTTCTGTTCTATCTTCACCTGCATCTTCTTCATTTTCTGTTAAAAAAATATAGTATGCAACTGACATGCAAGTGAGATGCAACTGATGAGATGCAAGTGAGGTGCAACTGACATGCAAGTGATGAGGTGCAAGTGAAGTGCAAGTGAGATGCAACTGATACGCAAGAAACTTGCAAGTGATATGCAAGTGATATGCAATTGATATGCAAATGACATGCAACTGACATGCAACTAATATGCAAGTGATATGCAAGTGACATGCAACTGATGAAGCTGACATGCAAGTGACATACAACTGATACGTAAGAGACTTGCAAGTGACATGCAAATGACATACAAGTGATATGCAACTGATGCAATTGATGCAACTGATATGCAAGTGACATGCAACTGACGTGCAACTGTGTGAAATTTTATGCAACTGAGGTGCAAGTGAGATGCAACTGTGTATGCAAGTGTTATGCAACTGTGTTCTTATATTTTGAAAAATAAATTGACAACTAATCTAGATGATTTCAGATCTGGAAATGAAAGCAATAGAATACCTAGATCAAAGCAAATTAATATTCAGAAAAAAAACCCTAGATCTAAAAAACCCTAGATCATATCTCTGTCGATCGTCTTCTCGTTCTTCTTTCCTTTCTCTCTCTCTCTCTCTCTCTCTCTCTCTGATCTCAACTCCGTTTTCTTCTCCGTTCTCTTCTCCGTTCGAATCGTCGTTAACGTCGGTTCTTCAACTCCTCCATTTTCGTTTCTCTCTTACCTCTCTTCTCTTTTTGGTTTTTAAGGGAGGGTATTATTGTCTTTTACTCTTTTTCAGTTTTATTTAAAATATTAATGTTGGGTGGGGTTGAACTTAAATGTAAGGTTGAATTTGGAGTTATTTCCCATTGCCTGTAACCTAATGAAGTTCTAAACTATATAAAATGTTTTCATTAAAACGATTATCAACAAAGTATTGGGAATATATATAATAGGAATTTTAAATATTCTATTTTCTTTAAAAAAAATCAAACTAGATTAAAAATAAATGTAAATTTTAGAAAAAGAAAATTAAAAAAAATGATGGAAGAGACATTTTTTTTTAGTAGTAATGGAAGAGACATTTTAATACAAAGCCACGTTGGATAATCAATAACTAACTTCTCAAAACGGTGTCTCCAAAACATTTAAAGCACGAAGCCCAACACCAAAAAATTATAGTCTGTTTGGACAATGGATTTTAGGGAGAGATTTTGTGAGGACTAGGGATTTTGAGAAAAAATATAACATGATTTTTCCACCAAATTCCTAGTCCCCACAAAATCCCTCCTCCAAATCCCTTGTCCAAACAGACTATTAATGTAGAAGCAGTGGACGACTTACACTAAAACGAAAAAAATCGTTGTCTCCATTACAACTAAGTGAGTTTTCTTTACAGAGATTTGATCATACACCATCTACCGAATCGATTTGGAAAAAAAGTAGACATGATTGTTCAAAATAGGCGGTGTGATGTCTATAATAAGAGCATTGAAAAATTGTTTATTAAAATTTGTTTATGCTCATATTCGCCCATTATTCTTTAATATATAAGACGATATTTTACTTGAAATTTATTTAATTATACAAATTTCTCTCATAACTTTTCAATTTATAAAGAAAAAAAACCAGCACAAATATATTTTTTATGATCCTTTACCCCAAATTATACTTGATGCCTATGTTATTCAGTCTTCAAAAATATCAATGCTATTGCATAAAAATCACCGTGAGGCCATTTTATGTCAAAATTACAGTAATATAACACACAATTCAATAATTGATAACTAATTTGAACTCATAAAAAAGGTGCCAAATCAATAGTAGTTATAATTTTTTTTTTGAGGGGTAGTAGTTATAATTGTCACATATTTGCATAAGATACATAGAAAAAAAAAATTAGGAAACAATTTAGGTATGCATTATTTTTTAAATTTAGACTGAAACTATATGCTGCAGAATGAATTCAAAACAGAAAAAAAAAAAAAATTTAAAAATACAATCCTTTTAAAAAAAATTCCGTGCCCTTGGCACGGGATTCAACCTAGTTAGCCCTAAGGACACATGATAAGCTTTTAGGTTTTGTGTTTTATTTAGTTTCTTATGGTTGGTCAAATGAACTGATTTTTTTATATGTATGTTATTTATACTATTTGAATTATATCTAAAAAAATCAGCTTAATTGAAGACATCTAGCACCATCTATCACCACGAACACTTAATTTAGACTTTAATAGCGTGAATGAACGGCTGACATTTAAAATGATTTGTTTGGAAGGTTATATATATGATTGAGCTGATTTTTTGTAAACATTTTATAAATAATAATAATATCATGTCTACAAAAATTCAGCTGATTTGAAGACCTCCAACTTATAAAAAAAACTCCCTAAAAAACAACCTAATCGTGTGCCCCTAAAAAACAACCTTATCGTGTGCCCTAGGGCACACGTTAACAGGACCCATATATCTTTTGAATAAATCATTGATGTTACGTTAGTATGCCACCCACTCCTTTAAGTCATGTCCAATGTTGCATCATGGTGGAGTAGAATTGAAGTTGATTGCTTCAACTTTCACAGAGCCAAAGTATAAGTATCTTTGATGACTCTATCTACATTACACGTGGCACAAGTATGTTGGGTTGATCCCACCACGTGATCACTGATCACTGTATCTCTCCACTAATAATTAGAGGTGATGCCATACACGTGTACAACACATGCAACAAGATAAAGTTAAACCATATCCAATGCACATGCTCAGCTCAAAGCTCAACCGTTTGATTTTCATCAAATCTAGCTAATCAACACCATTCTTTCAAGGGTCCTACGTAGGCAATCATCAATACCATCAAGTCCATAACCAACAGCTAATTATATCATACGTGGGACCCACGAAACGATCATCCAAATCGATTGTGTTCAAAATCTGCGGGTACACCATCCTTTATGGTCTACCTAAATGTATCAGAACGTTTCTTTTATGGCAATCCAAACCAGCTATGTATGGGATCATGAAATGCTGGCAATCCAAACCTGGGCCTACCAGGTTTCTAAAGGGCAACGAATACCCACGGATGGATTTTGCTTTCCGTCCCTTTTTTTTTTTTTTTCTTTTGTTTTCACTTGTATTTGTTCTTTAGGAACTAATATTTTAGCACAATCCTTTTATTAATTCAACACCAAGTAAGCATAGCGTGGAGATAACACAGGTCGGGAGTGAGAACGAGGTTTTGGAACCAGAACCTCACTTATTTACTAAGATTTTGGTTCCTAACATTTAGCCCAACAATTGTCACTTCCATATACTTGAAAATACAATATGAATTGTCAGTTATGTAGAAACAACACAAAGTAGCTTGTTAAGTTTGTAGAACCAACAAACTATTTTTATAAAATTCAGTTCTACGTAACCAGATCATTTTATGATTTACATCCTCGAATCATACATAGATTGAAAGATCCACAACCCGGTTGCTATTTAGTATGATAGCCCAGAATGTAGCGGAAACTGAAACAACTAACAATTGGAAAAAAAAAAAACAACAGTTATTAGTTTCCCTCACTATTCTAGGACTTGTATAAGTTGTATTTAATCCAACTCATAAAATACTCTTCTGATTTTCTCTTAACGTCTCCGTTTGAAAAGTTAGAGAGAGAAACAAGAGAGAGAGGAAAGAGAGACAGATAATATTAGGTTGGTGGGTCGGTGGTGCTTCAAATTCGGAGAACATGAATTGGCAAATGCCACCACTTTTAATGATCTATAATTTTGCTTTTGGTCTCCGCAATTCTCTGGAATCCACATTTCTATCTGCCTTTCTTTCTCACCTCTCAAATCCTTTCTTCTTCTCTGGTTTTCTTTTGAGATAGACATCTCAAGGAGATAGAGAGAGAGAGAGAGAGAGAGAGAGAGAGAGAGAGAGAGAGAGAGAGAGAGAGAGAACGAGATTGATTGATTTTTAGGTGTTTTGGGTCTTTCTTTGGTTGGAAGGAAGCAATGGCTTTTGCAGGAACAACCCAGAAGTGCCAAGCCTGCAACAAGACGGTGTATCTGGTTGATAAGCTCACCGCCGATAACCGTATCTACCATAAGGCCTGCTTCCGATGCCATCACTGCAAAGGCACCCTCAAGGTACATCATTTTAAATCTTACAGTTGCAATCTTTCATCTTTTGAATTCTTGGTTTGGGATTCTCTCTGGGTTTGAATTTTCTTGTGTAAGTTGGCGTCAGTTTTATCTAATTTTTTAATTTTTCTCGTGGGTTTTCGCTGGAGTTTGGTTTTGAATTGATGGGTGTCTTCTCCTCATGCCCTGCATTTATAGATTTCATTCTGTTCTAATCATCACTTCTTTTCTTTTTTTTTTTAATCAGAACTGTTCTAATCAACAACTGCTTATATGAGTCTTTCTGGTTATCATTACTTCTTTCATCTAATCATATTTTCTTCAATAATTCTCTATTTGGTATCAGATCTAAGCTAATTAGTAATTATTCAGGAAATTTCTTAATTATGATCAATCAGACTTCAACATCCAAACCCCATGGTTATATATCTAGGATGTCATCTTTTGCCTATCTCCTGTTTATCTCAAAATTAACCCATAAATTTTACAAAGCTTTCATGTACTGCTTACTGACATTGTTTCGGCTTGCAGCTTGGCAACTACAATTCCTTTGAAGGGGTGCTATACTGCAGGCCTCACTTTGATCAAACCTTCAAACGAACTGGCAGTTTGGACAAGAGTTTCGAAGGTAACAAGCAACAATCATGATTTCAGTACACCACCAACTGTGTTAGTTACTACCTCTAATCACCCATTTATTACACTTGACTCCCATGATTCTGTTTCAATTTCTTCCAGGGACTCCAAAAGTAGTGAAACCAGAAAAACCTATTGAGAATGAGGTACACTCCCGTGAATTCTAACTTTCCCTTAAGCTTCCTAATTGGTTTCATTTTATGCAACGATTTAAGGTTATAGTTCCTCTTGCTAATCTTGAACATGGCTGGCTTGAACAGAACAAAGTTGCGACCATGTTCGCGGGTACCAGAGATAAGTGTCTGGGCTGTAAGAAGACTGTGTATCCAATTGAGAAGGTAACAACCCTTCAACACTTTACCGATTTATCCAAATTCGTGGCACCTCTAAAGATACCTTTCATTGTCTATTCTCGTGTTCTTCATTCTACGATGCATTAAGAGAACAATCTGGCCGTCTTTTATAGGTTGCAGTGGATGGAAGCATATACCATAGGACCTGTTTCAAATGCACCCATGGAGGGTGCGTTATCAGCCCATCCAACTACATTGCACATGAGGGAAAGCTCTACTGCAAGCATCACCATATCCAACTATTCAAGGAGAAAGGCAACTACAGTCAGCTTGAGGGTGAGAGTGATATGAGGGAGAAAGTAAATGCCACAGTAGTCACTGCTGAGTCATAATTCAATGAAAAACGATTTCTTTCCTCATTCATATTGTTGTGATTCTCCTGGAGTGGAGTTCCTGTTTGCTCTTATTGTCTGTCTGATAATGGATTTTTAAATATAAGATTGGATTATGAATGTTTTCTGAATTACATTTTTGGACCTGTATTTTTTCACACATGGGTTTCACTCTGTGATGAACTCAGATAAGATTTTGTTGATTCTCTGCATTGTCCAGATATTCTTGGGTTGGTTTGATTCTGAATAAAACTGTGTTCATTTTACTCTCATATTGATTGAAGTGTGGATGGCAAAAGAATAGAAAAGACAGAGGGGGCAGATGACCTGGATTGGATCCAACAGAGAACTTGTAGACAAGATTCTGTGATCCTGAAGGAGTGGGATTGACAACTCACTAATTGTCCACTCTACCTAAAAGGCACATGCAGCCTAAACATGATATTGATTGACTTAATCAGTGATTACAATGATAATTAAATAAGATGCCCTAAATTATGGTTAAAACCCCAAGCAACTACCTATGGGGAAAGGTATTTGTTCTACATTAAATCTTTGGAACACTTCAGTACAACCTTAAAGATGTTTGCTGAACTCCCTCTACCTTGTGAATTAGTAAGTGAACCCAAGATTTTTAAAACAACACCGTCCAATCACAACTCTAATGCACTTCTAGCCAGATCAACCAACCACTGAATTCTTATTGTCATCGAGAACACCATAAAAATGCTCGTTTCTCTTCTCTAGGAGTTATTTTGTTGTTAATGTTGAGTTGTTCAATGTACATGTCTCTACTTCTCATGGGGAATGCTAAAACTCTAATGACGATGCCAATGCACAAAGGACTGGAGGTAATCTGCAAAGATCAAATAGTTTTAGGCTAGCTAGCAAGTAATGCAAGATGAGGAGAAATCAAGCAACTTGTCAGATATTGTTCAAGTGATTGTGTTTTGTGTTATCCAACACCCAATTCAGTGATCCAGGGTTTAGAACCTAAAACTTGACATTCATATCACACCATTCAAACAAGTTAGATTGCAAGACCTTCGGTTTAGGTACCCCTTGAGACAACTTAATCTAGCTGTTTACAACCTACAAAAAGCTGTTGTTTACCATGTAGAAGAAACAACATCATCCAATAAATAAAATACCAAACAGTCCAAATGATTCGAATAAGACATACTCAAGAGGATACTACTAAAGATAAGACTGGAATGCAATATAAACAACTCTTAAAGGGATGTAGAAAATAATCAATATGATTAATGGATAAATACGTGAAAACATATTCCCAGATAAAGTAGAAACTATGCCAAAATTCAAAACCTGAACAGCTTAACTCATTGAAAGAATAGATGATGATCAGGCAGGTGAAATAAGTGTTCAAGTTTTGCACGCAGTATGGTATTATTATCATTACTATTATCAGAGCTGTCTATCAAATATTTGCTTCCACAACTTGTTGAATGTGTTAGAATCTACAGTTTTAACACATTATATGGCCTTTATTACTGTCAGGGTGTCAGGGAAATTTTTAGAAACAAAATTGGATCTTCACACTTGACATTGATATTGAACCTGTCATCAAATCCATGCAAGATGCAGTTATAAGACATGATCAGGTTGCTAGCTTATTGACACATAAAACATGCAGCGACATAATTTATCAAATGGCTAAAGTTACATGATCAATTTTCTGTACAGAAATAGTATCTCACTAGTAGGGATTTCAATTACAACATTCCAGCGTATCAAGGAGATGGCCATTCAAAGCAATGTGCTTCAAGTCTGTGATGAAATTGTTCCGAAGAAACCCAAAGCCAAAGGTCCCACTTGCATACTGCCAAATCCTACCCTCCACGTGCCGAGGGTCGACAGATGATCCAGTAAGGTCCGGGATCACCAGGTCGTAACTTGAATTGATGTTGAGAATGCGCAAGACATCTTCATTCTCTATAAAAGGAGAGTGCTCATGAATGTGATTAACAGCAGGTGGCCGAAGATGTATTCGACTATCATATAAATATTCCTCTTCCGCAGATAGTGGGGACTCAATAAATGTAGTATTTGAGGTCCAGAAAACTGGAAAATAACCAGAGAAAGGCTCCAATGAATCCCCCACCCTTCGGCAAGTTATGCCTCCAATGTCATCATATGCCACGAGATAGAACTCCAAGCTCATATCATCACAGATACCCTGAAGGTGGGAAGAAGAGGCTCAGAGATCATCACAGAGGATCTTATCAAGAATTCCTGTTTACCCAACTGCATTCTTCCCAACCCTCTTCCCAATCACATCTTGGGAAAACATTTACCAAAAAAATAATACAGAGAGAAACATATATGATGACAACATATGGAAGTCAATCAGGAATCAATGCATGCATTTATATATGGACCATATCCCAGAAAATAATTCCAACAAAGCAATCCGAACATTATAAACATTAGATCAAACAAGGGACGATGCATCTGAAGGACAGATGAAATCAATGAAACATCTTTGCGGAAATCAATGAAACATCTTTTGAATCTTAAACAGCAAGCTGCAACAAGTCAACAACTATTTGATCTGTATAAATCAAGCCATTAAACAGATCTTCAAATCCAATGGTAAGCTAAAGAGCTTAATTTACGAACAGGAATAAGCAGTACAGCTACAATCCCCTTGTAACTGATCAGAATCATAGTAAATGATGGAGATATGGCTGATAGAGAAAAGTATGGTTTCTACTCCCGAAAGATCAGAGCTCGATTAATTTCATCATCCATGAAGACCATTATGAATTACACACACATAATTAATTTTAGGCAAGAAAATTAGACAAATTATCCATAGAACAATCAGAAAAGGGGCTTTCCTTCTGTTTTCTTTCTTGATTTCGATCGTTAAATACAAATGTGAGAAGTTCCAATAGGCTATCAATGTTGGTAAGGCTTACCTCAATCACAAATACAGAAACCTTCAACAAACACAAACAAAAACAGAAGTGAAGGAACAATACCTTCCACAGTCCCTGCAAAGGACGTCCTGAGGTGGGAGCACAGTTTACAATCTTCACGAAATGCTGAGCTTCCCATTTTCGCCTCCCGTACCGTTCCTTGTCCTTCTTCCTTTGCCTCCTAGAAGCTCTATCTCCACTGGGACTAGTCCGGTTCGCGAAGTACTGATAAATCTCTGATGTTTGACGATCTGGAAGACTCCCTGGAGATGTACTCTCCAAACCAATTACATCCTCCACAACCCCCAAATCATCCCCTCGAGACTCTGTAAAACTAGGACTCCTCCGAAACCCTAAGACTCTTCCTTCTGGAGAATATGAAGACCCAAAACTCTGATTTTCTTCCACAATTACATGATTCTTACCCATGAAACTAATACTCACAGGAACCAAATCCGCATCAGAAGAAACCCCCAGCTCAGCTGCCTTAACAAAATCAGCAGGCGATTCAAATCGGCATTCTGGGTCGATAAAATTCAAGCATTCTCCTTTTGGAGAAATACCCATCCATAAAAATGGAGTCTTTATAACCTCATAAGTACCTGATTTGGATGGAGAAACCCTAGAACCAGTAATAAAAGATTTACCCCATTCAAAGAAGACTAAAGGAGGTGAAACAACACCAACGGTCCCTTGTCCACTTCGACGCCAGAAACCAATCAAATTCTCCCACCGATCTAGGGTTTTATAAAGGAGCTTGAATTCAATATGCCCATTTCCCCATTTTTTGATGTGGGTCTTGTGACCCCATCTTCTTTCGCACAAGGAGAACCATAGCTTACTGTCGGATTGACAGAGGGAAGAGAAACGCTTTGAAGTACAGGAAAAGGAGGTGATCTCAGAAGGTGTCAAGAAGGAGAGGATACAGAGCTGAACGTCTTCAGGGAAATCTGTGAACGTAATTGATGAAGAAGAAGACATTGATGCTGATAAGAGAGAGAGAGAGAGGTAGGGTGAGATGAAGTACTAGAAAGAGAGTTGAGAGGTTTTTAGGTTGGGGAAGATTAAGATACTTGGAGAAGATGGAATTGTTCTCTTCTGGATTCAGTTTAATTGTTGTTTTCTGACAGACAACATTTTGCTGTAATGCGAAATGGTATTCATCTGTAAATGACCCAATCAAAAAGAAACAGCTGTTGTTAATCTTGTTATATTTGACTGTAGCAAAATTTTGTTAGGTGGTGATTAGCTGATTTCTGTCATTGCACAACCATGCATATTGATTATTGAGAAAGCCACCAGACTTGTTCGGCTTGAAGTTTTAAGGAATCTAATTTGGGACCGGATATTCCCGTCCAACCTTTTTACCCCTTCCGCCCTCACTTTTTGTAAGGGGCAAGACTAGTTGCACCCGTATTTCTCAAAGGGTCAGGTTATATAGCCCCTTATATCATCCACTCTTGTGGGACCCACATACAATGCATAGAGGAGGCTGATTTTTTTACAGAATGATCTACATGGTGAATAGAATATACTCACCTGAAATCAGCTCGTTCTGAAACTTCTAACCTCAAATCCGTCCGTTTTAAATCAACGGTCAAATAAAGAGTTGAATAGTTACCAAATTTTTAAGGGCTAATTTGAAGGGGTTAGAAATTTTAAAACGAGCTGATTTTTTAAAATGATGACATACATAGTAAGGAGAACATTTTGTAAAAAAATTAGCCCTGAATGCATTGCATGTGGGCCCCACAGGGGTGGGATGATATGGCAATTTGCCCCGACTTAACGGGTTCTTACCCTGACCCAACACTAATGAAACGGAAATGGTTTTAAAAACTTTAATCTGACGGGATTGGATTTTGTTGGTGCGCCTTGTCCTGTTTATTTACCTACAAACTCTCAAATTGGAATAATAGGTGCACGGCCAATAAGAAGTTCGTAACTAATGTGTGATAAAATCTGCTCAAATAAAAGTGGGGGTGTTTTGAGATAGAAGGAGTGCAGCAAAGCTTAGGCCTTTTGTAACTGAAGATTTGCCGGCACGGCATGGCACGGCACGCTTAAAAACAGGCACGACACGGCACGGCACGAGGACTAATCGTGTCGTGTCGGCACGACTAAGGTAACCGTGTCGTGCCGTGCTAAGGCATACGACCCACTAGCACGAGCACGGCACGGCACGCCAATGGCACAAGCACGGCACGTTAAATGGCACGACAAATGGCACGATTAGGCACGATTATAGCCGTTAGACGTGCCAACGGTCGGCACGTTTATAGCCGTTAGGCGTACCAACGGGCAGCACGACACGATTAGGATTAGGCATGATTATTAGTAAAACGGCTATTTTTTGTTTTTTGTTTTTTTTTGACCAAGATGTATTTATTCAATATTAATAAAAGTTAGCTTGTTGAGAGTTTTACATTTGATTTAATATTTGTTTAGCAAAATAACATTTGACACATGCAAAAGATATTTGACACATGCAAAATAACATTTGACACATGCAATGTCATTTGGCATTAGCAAATTAAGATTTGACACATGAAAATTTCATTTTGCATATGCAAAATAACATTTGACAAATGCAAATGTCATTTGGCATAAAAAAATGGCAATTGGCACGATTAGGCACGGTTAGGCACGGCTATGGCACGAGTTGGCACGCTAATGGCACAGTTATGGCATGATCAGGCACGCTAATGGCACGATTGAGCACGCTAATGGCACGATTGATGGTGGCACGGTTGCTGGCACGGTTACTGACACGTTAATGGCACGATTAGACACGGCTAATGGCACGACTAATGGCACGGTAGGCACGACGTGCCGGCACGGCACGGCACGACTTGGAGCGTGCCGTGACAATGTGCCGTGCCCAGTGATTTGTGTTCATGGCACGGCACAACATGGCACGGTTATTAATCGTGCCAGCCGTGCCTCGTGCCGTGCCGGTATGTCACGGCCCACTTAACATCTCTACTGAAGATCCAACAGCAAAATAAACAGCTTGCCGGATATGTAGAACCGACGGGTCATTTGTAAGATTTGTACCATCAGATCTGAATTCCAACATTTATTTCTCGACAAATGTTTGGGTGGAAGGGGTAAAATGAAGGTTGGCCATTTATACCGTGTTACATGATGTACATTTAAGGAGTAACAAGTTTTTCCTAGAAATGAAGCGAGAGGCAATGTTACCGTACGTCACAAATGCCCTCATTAAACTACTTCAAACAGAAATGACGTACATTGTTCATCTTTCTTTCTATCACAGCCTCTCACCAACCCTTTCTCTTCTGATTCATTGTTTTTCTTTAACAGTGTAACAGTGTTCCCATTTGCCTTCACAATCAACTGTTCAAACACCAGACATTTTACAACATATATTCCTTGTTAGATACACTTCTACACGCATAGAAACAAATTCCCCTCTCTTCCTTTTTCTCTCTGTTTTTTTTTTTTCACTTTCTGTCTTGGGTGATGTGAAGGAGAATCACAAATTAGCAAATTAATAGCTATTCACAAAGATTACAATTACGGTTACTGGGTCCTGAGATGGAGTTGGAATTTTAGAAGCAGAACCAACAGAGTAAGATCTCAATCAGCTTTTGTCATCCCTCGAACTCTTTTGCATTATGTTCTCTTCCAGAGTTTGAGCCGCCAGTATCAGGAGCTCCACCATCTCCAATCCAGAAGCCGAGACGAAGTCTACTCTCTCACTACTGGAATCCCCACAACCATCTGATTCTGCATGAATGAGAACTCCACCACCGAACGATCCAGTTTCAGCCTCAGCCGACCAGCTAACAGGAAGGCAACTCCCAAGAGCTGTTTTAATAAGCTTTGCCTCACTACTAATATCATTTAGAGCTTGAATAACATTTGTAACTAGGCCTGGCGATGATGCAGAGTCTTTAGCCTACAAGATGGATTCTTTGCAAAGTTATAAAAAACCCTACAAGTATGAGCAAGCTATAAGTAGAAGATAGCTATTAAAAAATGTATGAAATTGTGATGACAAGATCAGCTTAGAACAAAAAAACCACAAAATATAGCAACACTCCTGCCACATGGGAGACCGATTAGTTGCTAAGAAAATCCTTGCAGTAAAACGAGTTACTCCCACTTGGATTTGCATAGAGAACCACATATTAAATTATTACTAAACCCATCCCGATCCTAAAAAAGCATGAAGAATCAGAATTGCCAAGGTTATTGCTCATTGGTTCTTCATTAGGAAACCAAAGAAAAAAGATGAAAAATAATTTCATACTTTTGAGAAGCCAAGTGCAAGCTGGTTTCAAGAAAAAGGACAAATCTCTGTTGCCCAAGATGGAAAGGGTAGTGTATAAAACATTTCAAAAAAAGTGTAGTGTATAAAGTATAAACAATGGTGAAAAAAGAGAAAAACCTTTACAAGCGACAGCCGAAGCCTGTGGATGGAGGAAGTTAGATGCTCCATACTTTCTATGCTTTCTTTAAGGGTCGCATTTTCTACTTTCATCCTGCAGCACAGACATGATAGAGAACAGAAAAAACCAAAATTAGTTCTCATCAATTAGTTGTAGGATCTACAAGCAGCACCACGTAGAATGTCAAGACCATGTCGCAATCGTATTTACTGAAGCTATGGGTAGAGATCATCCTGAATTTCACACTTGGAATGGTAGATAACAGTATACCACTGCCCAAGTTGTGGGGGGAGTTATCATAAATCAGCATTGGGCTAGTGTAGTCCACGTGTTAGTCTATATCCTTATATGAGTATGACTAGAGTTAAAAGTGTAGTATGAAGTCAGTGCAATTTGACAAGGGCTTGACACTTCTCCATTGCAGTTCCTTAATCCTCGAAATTGTCATGATAGGTGTTAGAAGTATTTTAGTAGTTTCCTAGTTAGTGTCTAATTGTGAGTTAGTTCCCTATTTTGTCTAGGTTTAGGCTTCCTAGTTATTCCTATTTTAAGTTTCTTAATTAGTTTGGGAATCTTACTTGTCTATAAATAGTCTGTATTAAGAACTAAGTTTGATTATTGAGAATAAGGTTTGTGAGTTTTAGTTTCTAACTATAGGAAAAGAAGAAAACTTATTTACGCAATTCCACTGAAATATGACAGAAGAAAATGCCTAACAGTCTTGCACAATGAAAATTTCTTTACTTCTACAGACCTTGCAAAATCCACCGAGTAGTTGGACTTATTGTTCACGAGGCTGCCTTGTTTATTATTCATCTGACCACCAGCTTCATTTCCACTTGGATCTAGTCTGCCAACCCAACGACTAAGATACGTTTTCTTCAGCAGGTTTTTCAATTTCCCCACCTCTCTTTCATGAGAAGTAATGCTTTTGTCCCCATTGTCAGCCAGAAAATTTTCTTGTTTAGTCTCATGACTGAAGTTTCTGAATGAGAATACCACCATATATGTCAGTATTTTAAAATTAAAACACAATAATGTCATGCGTAAAAAGGTTCCCCAGAAATCATAATGAAATGATCCATTTCCTGAAAGTCAAGTAGAAATCATACTCTTGCAGTACTTGATACTCCTGCCTTAGTTGTGCCAACTCCAAAAGAGCTTTCACCTTCTCATTTGTCACCTGGAACACCAATACATTGCATATTTGGTAAATAGATCCAGAATACAAAATTAGTTACACGGAAAGGATGTGCTGACTTGCAACTAGCGTTGTCCAAGGAACAATAGGAAGCAGTTCAATAATTTGGATAGCGACATTAAAGATTCATGAAAAATAATATTGCATTAAACAACACATGAGAGGCCCTCACCAAGAAAGATCTCTCTCTCACCCATACCTTATCCCGGAATTGGGATCAGCTACATGTATCCTGTTCCACGACTCATCTTTATCAATAAAAACAATAGTATACGACAGTGCCAAGAATCGGCAATGAAGATAAGCTACATGGTTGTAGCTGAAAAAAATCCATAAGCTTAAAGACTAATAGATTGTAACTGGGTTTTCTTTTATAAAGTGAATGTAATATAGAAGGAAAACAGACAACAACAACAAAATTGACAATCAAGAGCCTGGATGGCAGTACAATAGAGGCATGCATAACATAAACACAAAAACGTCTCCACAAAAACGTCTCCGGTTTACCCTTGCAGACATAGCAGTGTCTCTAATCTAAATACAAATAAACTAACAGGAGTTCATCTGAAGTTCTCCGGAACAGAACAGCGACAACAAACCTTTCTTCAGAAGGATTATCATAATGAATCTCAGGTATTAAGTAACCAAATAAATCCTTAAGGGATTCAACATTCCCCATTCTGTTCTAGCAATTTACGTTAGTTTACAGTACTTCCCACACTAGCAATTGCAAACACTGAATTTTCTAAATCTTTTGGAAAAAATAAAAGCAAGAATCACGCCTCAATTTTCACGGCAAAATGCCTACATCGGCCCCCAGCACAGCTGTAGTTCTAAAAAAACCATGCGACTCCTTGAGTAGACATTCAGGTAGTAAATAATATTCAAATTTATCACTCATATTCAACAGAAAATACGAGTTCTGAATTGAATGAGTTAAGAAAAAACCTAGAAGCTGAGCTAGGTCAGCATTGGATAAATGCCTCTCCAAAAAGAAAGAATGGAGGCTTCGTACTAAGTGAAAATTGGAAAAAAGCAGTTTTCAATACTTCTATTTACTCACCAAGTCCTAGTTTTACACCTGATGTACTGGTACCTAAGATCAATAATATAGTGACTAGTGCATGTTTCTTAACAACATGACCGCTCGATCAAAAAAAAAGAAGAAGAAGAAGCAACTAACATGATCTCAACTTAAATTTGTTTAGAAATCAATCTTGGGGGTAAATGCATAAACAAAATGAAAAATTAGATGATTTCCTGGAAGTTACCTGCAGTAAGTTCCTCTGCAGCTCCTCCATCTTTTTCTGAAGAGCTGCATTGACATTCCTCTCCAATAAATGCCTTTCTTCTTGCTGTGATAGAAGCAACAGAGTAGCAACCTGACAGACGTAATAGTAAGTCACATGTACTATGAGCAGCATGCCCATATTCAACCCACACTGCCGAAAAAAATGTTGAACAAACAAACCAGAGAACAGACAATACAGGGTCACGGAAAGATGTATGCAACCTTCTCTCGTAATGCCTGTGCAAGGGCATCTGAGGTATCACCCGCTTCATCAGCCAAAGTGTTTGGTAAGGCAGGAGCAGTACTCTGGAGAGAGAAAAAAGATTAAATTGATATCAAAAGTTAAAAAAAATTAAATGAAAGGTCAAACAGTGTAAACAAAAGAGTCTAATATCTAATTTCATATAAATCTGACTTTATCATCATTAACTCAACCATTATGAAACAGATGTCTGAAGAAACATGCCATTTCTAAACTATATTAGATACTAATGTCAAGGACAAAATATTCCTCATTTTTACCTTTTCTCATCAATACATACTATAAAGGGAAGAAACCTTCTTAATAAGTAGGTAAGGCAGAAAAATAAAAGTTTATTCTCCCGTCAGAATACTAATTAAAATGTCTTTAACAAAGTAATAAAAACATGGTAACTTTTGTACTTTCATCTAAAACACTTATAAATATAATGTGCAACTACCTCACACATTTCTGGCTCTACCTGTTCCCATGTTTCCCTATAAGAAAGGAAGTCACTAATACCGATTTTAAGTGCCAATATTAGAATATAGTCACGAGAAAACATAATGTCTGAACTCACAAACACCATATCAAGTATTTGCCATCCAAATATAGCCAAAATTAATGTAAGCACATGTGTAGAATGCATGTGCTTCCCGTTAGATGAATAAAAGAAAAGCTAAGTAAGCTGGGTACTATCAGTTAGAAAGGAATACAAAACTATTTCAAGACAATTGCTTCTCAATACTAAAAAGGTTAATGTTATTTGTAGACTAATGGTAAATGTTCTTTTGTTGAGGGAATTTATAGAGGTGGACCAGGTGGTGATTTTGGATTCTTTTGGTCATTGGGATTCAAGTTAAGCGGGAAATTCCAAGGACAGCTTTGACGACCTTTTTAAAATCGACAGGAGTTCTTCAGACAATATAAAGTAGGCAAGTGGTGAATGCCTCTAGAGACTAGCAACTAGTAATGTATTCTCCCTACAGTGTCAATGATGTGGGAGATTAGCTTCCAAAATGTGTTAGAAACTCATTACACTTCCCTAGCTTTTTAATAGCTTTAGCACCTTCAATAGTTTGCTTAGCTAAAAGCAAAAAATCAGATATGGGAAATTTACAGTAGGCAATAAAAAAAATTCATATCCTTCTAGTAATATGCTCCATTTGTCCAGGATGGCAACACATAACAGAAAGCTATTTTCTTCTAATATACATCCTACTATATTTGATTGTACGTGATGTTCCACTTCAGCATACAGATCTCCAAACAGTGGAAAACAAATCAAAACAGTAGAATTTGTGTGTATGTAAGAAAAAAGGTGATAAAACTACTAATTAAGTAACAAAATAGAAAGAGCCCAATAAACTAATCAGGTTCCTGTCTTCATTCAGATGGTATAAAAATCTAAAATCTAGCAGAGGCACCTCTGCTTCAAATGGAGTCAATTTTTCTCTTTGACGTAGTTCACAGTAATAGAACAACAGAAAACAGACATGGGATAGACAGAATATTTCCTGTAAAAATGGGACTGGAAGACTCCAGTCAAAAGCTTGGAACAGTGAGTAGGGCCTATTTCTTTACCCTAAATTTGTGGAAAAATACATAGTCTTTCCCTGTACACTTATCCTCACACCTATATGGTTGGCATTAGCCAAAATAAGTCCTCCGGTTAAACTTTACAGTGCATGAGACAGGAGTAGGAATTGATAAATTTATCTCCTGAGCAGTCTCTAGTATCTGGAAACTAAATACCAATTAGTAGAAGGCAAAAAGACATGCTACTACAAGATAAGATAAAAAAACACCAAACTTTCAAATCGGTCAAAGAATACCAAGATATAAATCAAGTAAGTGTGAAAAATAAGCCAGTGGTAACAAACCTGAGACACCAAACTCTGATCAGTATCTATAGTAATATGAACATCACAACATTCTATGTCATCAAACTTTGCATCTCTCTGAAGGGGCTCTGAATTATTTATTCTGTTTGCATTGAGTTGCCCTATCCTTTCTTGTAACGCATCAAGCATTGATTCGAACTGAATCTTCTCTTGCTCAAGGAAACTCATGACTTCACATTTGTACTGAGTATGGAAATGATGCAACTCTGATATCCTTTTCTTTATCAGGTCAAATAAAACAATCTGCATTGAAGTTGATAAAAGAGTATTGTGAACACATGTCGAAAGACCCTGTTTTAAATTCAAGATCCACATTCTTACCTTCTCTCTTTCCAATTTACAGACATTGCTTTTCAGATGATCTTCAATTTCCAATCCCTATACGGACATAAATGCAATTCTTAACTAGTTAGCCCCGGAAAAACAAAAATGTCCAAACTCAAATAAAACTCACATACTCTGAATAATGAAATCATACCATTGCAGCTTGTTTTCGAAGATTATCCACAGAGTTCTTCAATGATTCCAGCTCTTTCTCTAACACAACCTGGATTATGAAACATTAGCACATTTAAGAAGAGAGAAAGAAAATGTAAAAGAAGAAAAAGAGCTGCTAAAATTCAGCTCACTACTCAGTCACATATAAATCGCTCATCATCATCATCATTTTATTCCAATATTGTGGTGGGCGTCATAATAGGTTATAAAAAACTCGCCAAAACAGACGGCCTGTATTTTGAGGGGTCTCATTTTCTTACATGAATAAGACATAATTTTCCAAACTTACGATGTAATTAGAGGTGGAACTCTCTCTATCATCATCAAAACTCCACATATCTGGATCATCTTGCAAAAGAGAGTCACATTTATCCTCCAAATCACAATCTTCAATACCCCCAATAGAGCTTTGTCGAATCTCATAAAACTTATTAATAACCTGGAAATAGGCACAAATTAGTCCAGTGGATCTCCGAGTAGAAGCAAGGAAAAGGATTCAGATCCAAGTATTAGAAGAATATAACAAAATCTTTATAAGATATCCCAAAAGATACAGATGGGAAGAGACTAAAAGTGGATCTAATCAACTCTGCTTCGTAATGATACTAGTTCAGTGAGATTGTATAATGGAGGTGAATAAGTATTGTTAAAGAAGATGATGAGTTGCATAGTTGTTAATTTAGAAAAGTTCTAAGGAGAAGGGAATCCTTACCCTTAATTAAGGTGGTGGTTTAACCAAATATAGTCAAAACAAGCTTTCAGTTTCTGATACCATGTAATATACAGATCCAATAGATGGAAAAACAAATTAGAA
This sequence comes from Macleaya cordata, assembly GCA_002174775.1. Lineage (NCBI taxonomy): Eukaryota > Viridiplantae > Streptophyta > Magnoliopsida > Ranunculales > Papaveraceae > Macleaya > Macleaya cordata. Next base: position 140,207 of record MVGT01002984.1, read on the forward strand.
TCAGAAGAAATCACTTCCAAACTCTAAATTTAAGAACACGAAAATTGGATTCAGATGTTTTAGGCATTAAACATCAATAGAAGTAACAAACTGCAACTATAACTCAACTCCTAGGACATACAAACAGAAGATGAGGAATCTGAATAAAGAAAATAAATCCACCAGGTTCGAGCTCTCTAAAAGCTTGCACCGGGGCTCCTGGGCCCAGATGTAGGAATGTCATGTCAGCTTAGCTTGGCAGCCACTCCAAAATTTGAATGGAAGAGCACACGATTTCAAATTTGTGATATTGCCCAATATATAGTTGAATGGCGAATTGGGTTCAAGTTGCCGGCTCTGAGTAGTTAGGATAAGCAGTAGAATGATGGCAAATGATTATTATGATCATCATTCCCAATCATTTTGAGTCAAGAACAAGAATCTTAATGCATATGCTATTCAAATCTATCTAGAGCCATTGCTTCCTTTACATTCTGTCTTTCTACCTTGTCTTACGACTTTAGTTAACGTCCTTCTTGGCCTTCCGGTCATCCTTGTAGGTCTTTCAACCTGCAAGAACCGACTCCTCACTGATGCACTGGCCATCATTCCATTGTACATGCCAAACCCTCTAAAAACTTTCTTTCTGATTCTTTCTAGTTTCTAAAACCTATTACAAACTTTGCTAATACCAAATAAACTAATTGAATCGATTTTTATTGTGAAAGGAACTAATTGAATAGATTAGGCCCTCAGTGTTTTGGTCTTGAAGGATGGTCCAACTCATTCAAACAAATGGGATATTCTATAATGTACGTTTTCTTAAACTATAATGCATCTAAATTCCTTGTAAATTGTAATATCCTCTAAGAAATCAGCAGAAAACACTGAGAAATAACGAAGATATTGTGAATTTCCGAGAACATTTTCTTATTTGTTGGGTTTAAACAGTTGTGTTGATACATAACCAGGCTCATTATCACCATCATCATAAGCCTTATCCCAACTGTATGGATCGGCTGCATGGATCTTATTCCTCAATATATGATGGAAGAGGATTAATAACAGCATCCCAATTTTCATAAAACTTTCTAAATGGCTGAGTGCATAGGTATGTCTTTTCTTATCCATTTACTGAAATTTCTCGTAATACATATTATAAGTTAATAATTTACATCCTACACATCATAGATCATGGACATGTTGGTATGGGCTATGAAAAAACCAAAATCTGAGTCCAAATCAAAGAAATTTAGGTCAAAACAAGGCGTTCAACTAGTAAAATATTGTTGTAGTTCAAAAAGTCATTCTAGGGGTGGAAATTACTCAATCTTACCTCTGTAAATGAACGCCATATGGCATGAAAAAGTTGAGCAATACATGTATGTTATCATGATTCATGAATCTACTAAATTAAAAGAACAACAATAGTAGCATGCAACAGCGATATATATGCTGTAACTATTACTCCCTAAGAGGAAAAATAAAAAAGAAAGAAAAAAGAAAAAGAAAAGAAATGTCAAGACCAATAGAATGAAATATATAAGGCTCCAATATTTGCAATTTGCAATAAATTGGACTACTAGATTAACAAAGTTGAGATAATTGTCTTACATTTGCAATTTAAATTAGGAAGATACATTGGACTAAATAATTTACCTTCTTAAAAATTTCATTCTGCTCTTTTAGCTTCACCGATTCAATTTGCAGGTTGATGCGAAGTTTCTTTTCTTCATGATAATCCGATGTAAGCTCCTGTATCCTATTACAGAGATTTGATTGTTCATAGAACAGTAGAAGTTAATAACTAACAAAGTTATCAAGCACAATGATCAATTCTGTGACATAATGACAATTGTAGGTCTGACCTACAGTCTCCACTTTATAAGACTTCAGAAACGGCATCAGATCCAAACAGATAACCAAAAAAACGCTACGGACTAAGAAAGCAACAATTTATGCAAATATAAGGAGGCTCTATACATTCTTTTTACAGTACTAGGACCTAAAGATACCAGAATTGTCATATTTTAAGGCATGGGGTGGACTTTTCTACTTATTACTACATATATCTTAATGAACCCCCCGATTGGGTAGTCAGTCAAGTAAGAAGATGTTAATTTAGTCCCACTTTGTTACCTATTTCTGTTTCTGAAATTCTCATATACAGTTGAGTCCCAACTGCAGCATCTTTAGTTGAGAATATAGTTACTGAAAACTCTACCCCCCCTTGCGTACCGCGTACCGGATTCTTCGTACCGGTTTTGGGTATTCTAGTGAACCAGTACTCTAAATTTGGCGTATCCAAATCTTTCACCTTGATTTTTCTAAAATGGACAAAAAGTCTAAAAGATTACCTAGTTAACTAGTTCTTATTTCTTGATAAATATGAACCTCTTGGTTGTAGGTTTGTCTATGTATATACATAATATAAGACATATTTTTATTTATAGATACAGCATCCTAGAAAAGAGTTCTAAAATGAACCACGCCCCAAAACTGCGTATCGAAGAGGTATACCCCCTAACGTACCGCGTACGCACAAAGTAGCGTACCGCGTACCCGTACCACGTATCGGAACAAACCGCGTTCCAGGTAACATTATGCCACTTTCACTTTGATAATTCAGTCTGCTTCCAAGCCACTTGCTCTCATCACCACTCACTAATATCTTTCATGATAGTAGAAATCCATTGGGAAGTTTAATGAAGTTCTTTGATTTCCTCAACTGCTGTGTCCCTTCATTTATTTAATGACTATGACATCACCAGGTAATCCTCATCCCTTTTGCATTGCAATAAACCATGTTTGCATAGCAGTTATTTTCACAATCAATCAAGAACCAAAATTCAGGCTGACAAATACCTCTTTTGAAAGTCATTTACTTTCTGCGACATGGCTTCCTCCCTTTCCTTTGCCTTCTCAGCCTGTTTTACAAGCAACATAACATTTCCTTAAAACATTGCAAGACGCGGTATATTGTACAAAAATACCCCACACAGATCGACATATATAAATAGTTTGGGATCAGCAATTTAGATAGAAGTTGAGTGTCAAAACCTCCATTAACGAATGATCCCGTTCAGAAAATGCAGAAGCAACACAACCTTGAAAAAATTTAAGCTGCTTCTCTGCTTCCACATTCTGAAATAACATGATGAAACTATTAACTCATAAAATTATCAACAGAAAACTGGTTTGTTGGAGTTTAAGAAAAGCATTAAAGAATTAGATCATCCTGAAGAAAAGTTGAACATTAATAAATAGCAAAAACGAAGAGAAGAGTATCTTAGTTTGAGAAAAGCTCCAACAATTTCTTGTACCAAAACATTGCAATTATAAGCATTTCTAATTTTTTTTTATGAAGATAAAGTATTTCTAATTAGAAATGTTTTCCTATTATGTTGTTCACTGAAAAGGGTTGATGCTTTGTAGGTACAAACGAATCATAATTATCAGGGTTTAAAAATCCAGCTATTCAATTCCTTTTGGCATAAAGAAACTAGGTTGCAGCAATTTAAGCCAACACTACTAGCAGAATCTAAAAATAGTAAATTACCTTAGAGACTTCTGCACTATGTAGATCTGCCAGCTTGCTCTGGTCGCAGAAAAAAGAACATGAGATGTCAAAAAGAAGAAAAACCAAATAGTGAAGTTGTAAATAGAGAACTAAAAAGTGTAGCAAAAACCATACTTTGATACGATAAACTTCTGAAAGTTCCTCCTGAAGATTCTGATTATATCTTGTGCAAGCAGCTAGCTTCTTCTTCAAGTTCTCAATCTCCTGCTCCAAGCCAGCTGTCCTAATAGCGTTTTAATTAAACTACTAAGAATCTCCTGTCTCTTATTCAAGAGAAATCACAAAAGGAAGAGAAAACAAAAAAACTTAAGTTAACATGCAAATTAAACCTTTGAAAATGAAGTTGAGTAGCTATAGCAAGATAGCTTGGACCAGCTTGCTGCATGCACAATTGCTCAATATCTTTGTGCAGTTCATCGCGCTCTGAAAACAAAATTGCAACCAACAGTGAACAGACAGGATCACTAGATAGCTAGAGATAATGTTTTAGTCTCAAAAAGTCAAACTAATACAGGTAGATTTAAGAAGCAAACACTTGCATATGTGCTTGTCTGCACTGATATAAAATGATAAAAGTTTTGCGTTAAAAAAACCAACTAGCTGAACAATATTTACCACCCATCAAAATGCTTAATAATTTCAACTGTCTAGGACTGCATTACATAAGATCATGTCAAAAACATTCTTCCACAAGAACATCTTATCCAAGAGCAAGATTTGGAAAGAAAAAGCCGAGCAGGTCAAGGCCAAGATCACCATCTCCATGCCAAACATCTTCCCAAAAACTTAGCCTAGCTCCCTAACACCAACATAAGCTTAATAGGCTACTCGTTTAATTGAGTTTCAACATAGATAAGTTATCCACTAAAACAACCCTAGGGGTTGAATCACATCAGTAAGAGCAATATGCATTCTTCAAAATTTTCTTGCTCAAACAATAAGAAAATCTCAATCACTTGCACTGTTAAAAAATGTAGGAAAAAAAAAAGATATAATCAACGAAACTATGACAATACAACTATCACCATAACATTTCACTCTAAATCTTCTGCATAAAACAAGGGTTTACAGATAAAGGAGTGCGAGAGTTGCTCTTCTGCCCTCTTTTAGAATTCTCTTTCTTTTTTATTTTCGTGCGTTAGTTTCCTTTTGTCGAAATGAAAAAGTAAAATATCAATCCACCATTCTTTTTTTCATGATTCCATCTAGCCAAAGATGTTACATATCACAAGAAAAATGTGGGAAATGTTCTATTGAGTTAACTATAATACCATTGAACAAATCAATCACGCCAAGGATTTTGAAAAATTAAACCTTGGTAGGATTTGGGTATGAGTATAAAAATCTCCAAGAATAAGAAAGTGCATACCACGTTCCAACTGTTGAATACGAGAAATCAAGGATTCATTATCATTTGTTCTTTCCTCCATACCTGAAATTCAAAACAACAAGTAGAGTAAGAATTTAAGTTCTCCACGCTAAAAATAAAAATAAAAAAAACTTTTAGCAAATTCAAACAAAAGGGTTACGAATTGCAGCTATTAAGGGCATGCTATCTGCATTAAAAAAAAATGAGGAAATCAAATCATTAAGTCCTAATCAACTTAATTAAGTTAATGGAACCCTAAAAAGTCACTGCAATAGCAGAAGGGAATGAAATTTCGGTGGTATTGAAGAAAACTCAGGAAGCTCGAATTTGATAAACCAATTAGGGCTCCCAAAAAAAAATGGATCACCTGAGAGAGAAATCGAATTCAGTAAGGGCTTGTAATGAAAAATCGAGAGGACAATTAAATAGAGTCATTTTGGATTTGGCAACCGTTAATGGTGAAAGCGAGAGAGAAGATGATGGTTGCTGTACTCATAGCCATCTCCTTCTCTCTCCCTCTCTCTCTTCACCTACGTTCTTGCAAAAGGTCCCGCCAAACTAATATTGTCCCTCTGTCCTCGTTTTTTGTTTTGTTCTTGAACTTTGATCATTTTTATGTTCTTTTTTATGATTTTCTTGATCGTTGATCTTTGTACGCGGTGTTTTGTCTGTCTACGGTTGTTGTGAGACCCACTTAGACACTTTGGATTCGCTGTGAGGGCCACATTGGATACTCTTCCCGGAACCACCAACGTTGGTGGTAAAGTTCATTTATTTTAGGTAACAGATATTTACACCGACTTTTCTTACACTATGTTTACACCCGTTTTTAGGGTTGTATGTATTGAGATGATCACAAGCATCCTTATTGCAAGTCTATGGAAGAAGCAAAAAGTTCTTTTGTTGGTAGAAGGAAATATAAGTTTAAATTTGTAATTTTTGTAAATCTGAAACAGCTTGTTTGTTAGCTGAGTGTGGAAGATGATCAAGCAACATCATCTAGTCAGACCATCATATCAAATTCAGCATTTTTTTTTTTTGCCAAAAACTCTTTCGAATTCTAACTCCAGTTTTCGAATTCTGACTCTACCAAGATGTAAAAATATTCAACATTTCAAACAAATCATACTCAAACAAGTTAATTCACAAAGATGCAGAGGACTAAAAAAACAAACACCACCTTACTTATCAACTTAGCCAACAAAGGGAAGAGTGAAGAACTCACTGATCAACCATCTAGATCTCTTTTCTTGTCATCAGAAAATGAAATTTGAAAAGTTTATAACATATCCTATTCAAAAACGCTTACAGACCAATTGTCACTATCTTTTATAGTTTCTTCTAACTAGTACAATTTAAAGCTCTATCACAGCTCTATCTTAACTCTTCCAGACAAAACACAAACTGAAGAAACAAAAAAGACATTATTTGTACAGATGGAGCTTTTCAAGAATTTGGTGGAGCTGATACAGAATCATAATAGTTTTAAGGATCATCGGCATGATGAAACCTTCATTTGATTGACACAACCTATATAAAAGCCTATCTTCGTCGGACATGCTGACAGAGGATGCTGAGGAGTTTAGAAATTGATCTGGAGAAGAGGGTAAAAGCAACCTTCAAGTTCATAGTTGAGGGAGCGCTTGCTTAAGTGGTTTCCCTCATGCATGGACCATCTGCATGTAATTGCAAAAAAGTACCAGTAAGATAAAAATCATATAAGATCTAAGTATGATTTTCCTTCTCTTTTTTTTTTTCTTTTTCATTTTTTTTTTTTTTAACGATTAGTTGGCCTGAGTCATGATGTCTACTAAATTGTTGGAGAAAACTATGATGCATGATGTGGAGCATAACACACTCAACCTACTACAGATTGCAGGATCCACCCACCCAACAGCCCCACCTAGCTAGTCTCTTGAAAAAGATGAGCAGAGTGGATGATCATCTAATCTGTGCTTTATTCGGACCTTCCACCATATCTCTTCTCTGACAATTGAAAAGAATGTAATAGGATGGGTCAGTATCATCAGTAATGGTCAATAATTGCCTAAGAGGGCAGGTTACATTTGCATGATCGGGGTAGCACACGAAATGTTATGATTGCAATGTTAATACACTAACCATATCATATACATTGATGGGTACCTTTCTCAAATTTGAAAGTAGTTTAATGTGCAATGAGATTCTAGTAAAGGGCACGAAAGAGATTTTCAATAAGAACATGATCATATGAAGTAAACCAAACAAAGAAAGAAAGGAAAGGAAAACTTCATTGACCTATCAAAGAAAGAAAATAAAAAGTCTATTTGATGGCCAACCAACCAGTATAAAGAGATTTTGTTCAAAGTCTCAGTCACAACATGAAATTCCAGTTCCAAATAGGAAATCCAAGAACTTTTGATCGATTAGAAAGAGTTCTCGGATGTAAACACACCCAATGGTGGAACATCTGGATGCGCCTACTGAACCTTAGTAGCTAAAAGCCCAGAAGGACCAGGATTATAAATATTCACACATCTACCAGAAAAGCAGAAAAAGAAAAAGAAAATATTTTTACCAGCTTCGAAGCGTTTCTGTTTTTCAAAGTCATCATCGCTGCTTCAGCAAAAGCTTGTGTTGCTTCTGCATCAGCTTCTGCTGCTTCTGCTTCTCTTGCTGCCTCTTCAGCTTCCGCAATGGCAGCTTCTGCCTCTGCAACTGCTCGAGCAGCAGCTGCAGCAGCCTCCTGTGCAGTCATATTTCTCATCTTCGCCAGCTCAGCATCAATCTGGGATTTAGTAAGGATCCTGAGATCTGCTTTTTCAACTTTGGGAGAGTCTCTATGCCCTCCCTCCAGAAATAGCATTGCAGAGCTTCTCCCTTCTGAGAAACGTGATCTTGGTGCAATCCTGTACTTGCGCTTTACCTGTTAGAGCATATGCACTTTCAAGCATTGTGATAGAAAACAAGGAATAAGAGTACCTAATGTAGAGCACAGAAGATAAACATTGGCCACAGAGGGCAACACAAAACAGATACAGTACAATAGACTGGAAAATTCACAAACAAATGCACTTCATAATGGGTCAATATGTAGTTCTAAATACTAACCTAAACCATTATGTTTACTACCCCTACAACCATATACACTAAGTATTTTACATAAACATGCAAAAGTTAGGAAATGATGTTTAGTGCAATATTAGATCGCAGCAAACCTTGTCGGAGAAATTTACATATCAGAAAGTTTAATTAGTTAAAATTACTTCTCTAATTCAACTCAAAATTTACCAAATGTATCATGTAGAAAAGTTGAATAACCAACAAGACAAAGCTCCATGTATTAAATATTTTAAAACATGCACTGAACATTAAATACTTTCTCCCGGATTTCAGAACTACTTTCCCTGATACCCTTATTAGGTTGCCATAAACTGTTTACCAGAATAAAGTATTTTTGGTAAGTCTACGATGACAAAATATTTGGGAAAATTACTCGTTTCAACTGTATCTAGGGCTTTCCTTTGAATAAGTATCATATAATTTATAAGGAAATGTATTGGTAAATTTGGTTCTTAATACTCCTCCATTAATATCCTTCAACTGTATCTAGGGCTTTCCTTTGAATAAGTATCATATAATTTATAAGGAAATTATAAGAAAATGTATAAGGAAATGTATTGGTAAATTTGGTTCTTAATACTCCTCCATTACCCAAATAAATAATTTAAGAGTGTAAAGTCGATTACCTTAATCAATTTTCCATTCGATGTCATAGACTTTAATTTTGCTGACAAGATCCTTTTGAAGTTTTGAGGTGCATCATACTGATCCTGCATAGATAGAAAATGAGAAAATTGATAACATTTCAACCAAAATGAAGTAAAACTGTAAACTTTAAATATATTGGAAGAACTTCTAGAAATGCTTGCACACAGACACAAACATCTTTTGCCACCTCTGCATTGAAGAATAATAAAAGGAGTTCCTTAGTGGTATTTATCAGGCTTGACAAATAACGAAGATGAAACTGACAAGGGCTTAATCAGTGGAAACCATTTCCAAAATTAGCCTAGAAACATTATAAGCATGAAAATGCATTTGGCTTAAAAAAAACAAATACCTCTATATATATGCCAATAGCAGTCTTGTTAGACCCAGTAGGCTCCTTCAGATTATTTATTGCTTCAAGTATTAGATTCTCCAGCCTACAAAGCAAATCCATATAAGTTGAGAATCATGCCAATTGTTAAGTATGTACAAGCCACACTTGACTGTGAACACTAACCTGACCTTACAGTATGGCAATTTTAAAAAAAAAAAGGAAAAAAAGAAGCAAAAGTAGAATCACAGTATGCTAATACATCAGATGATACTAAAAATTCATACTCAGTACCAGAGAAAAAAAAATCATTTTACCCATATGAAATAAACAAACTAAGAATCTAATATAGATACTCGTTGCAGTTCACTATTACAGATAGAAGTACATAAAATACTACAGATACTTATATCATAGAATGCCAGAGTAATTTTGGCTTTTAATGAATTTCACATGTGAGTATTGTTCTATTATGTCCCCAAAGCTTGAAAGTTTTGGGACCAGATCAATCGGTACCTTTAGGGTTTGCAATCCAACTTAACCACAATAAAATATATAATGCATGGGCAATGATTCTAGTGAAGATCAAATATAAATATCGGGATCTAGAGTTCCACAGCCTTCCATGCATAGAATTTCAGGGACAATCAACAAGTAAAATCCAGAGATGAGAAGCACCTAACCTTGAAATTGATTTTTTTGGACCAGTAATCTGCAACACTCCACTAGAAATTGCAAGAGGTTTAGCATCAACAATTTCTTCATCACTCTGAACCACTGTACTAAGGGCCAACTTGTTGTTTTCAACATGTTTAAGGATCTGTTGACTCCTTTTGAGTGCTAACCTAGCCTTCTCCCTTGATCCCCAACCATTTGCTGTCACACTCATGTTTCTCCACTTGTCCTACCCAAAGTAAAAAACAACCACATTAGTACCCACCATCCACGCTAGAATATTAACCATCAGGCAGAAAGCAGAAGACTGTTTTTAGCAGGAAACTTCCAATATGGGTTGTAAGATTAACAATCTAGTCAAATCAAGCTTCCACGTTGTCAAACTAAAAAACCTTTCAACTTTCCTTCTAGCAAAACCACGTTTGCTACTACGTGAATAATAAAGAATCAATACCTTGAGATCCACATTTGAACGCAAAGACAAGACGCCACTGAATTCAGGGTCTTTCAGTATAGTACGCCATTTGCCTGCCCCATGCTTAACTACTCCAGCTTTCAGGGCAGATTCTTCTTCATTTGTCCACTTCTGCTTAGGAGCACCCATCAACAGGTTCCCTAAATCTCTCTAGAGGAATCTGAAGAACCTAGTTCCTGTATGAGCCCATCAACCCCAAAACCAAATAAATCACAAATGAACAACATAATCTTCTCAATCTTTGATAGGCGAGCGGTACAATACAATCTATGAGCATAAACAGAGCTAGATCAAGAACAGGCTTAACAATCTAATGAAACAAAAACATAATGAAGCAAAGAGTAGTAAGATAGATATAGAACTAATTTTGTAGATTTAAAGTGATACTATGAAATAGAATTAAAATAATTCCTGTCACATCCATCTCATCCACTCGGTTTTTTTTTAAAAGAAACTGACACAATCACAACAGTAATTATAGATTTCAAACTATATCAGAACCTTAAAAATTACTTCAGTGTAAGCCAAAAATATTATGTTTCTCTGAGTGGGTTATGAACAGAAATGCAAAGATGGAATCAGCAAATATGATTTGTTAAAAGTTGACAATTAAATTTAACAGGACTGTATAAGCATAACTTAATATATATCGCTGACTTACCAAAAAATACGTAGCTTGTCACAGCCCAACAGATTCTCTTTAGATTAAATAACCACGCTTATCCTTGACGATATGGTTGACTGTTTTTCCAAAGTTACCTACATAAATGATATGAGTTATATAAAGTTATTCAAATCCTCTGTTGTACTTTTTGCCCATACATTACTGAACACTTAAAAGGGTTATCTTGCTACAACTCAATCGAAAGAACCAGGAGGAAAAAAAAAAATTAAAAAGAACAAAACAAATAAAAAAGAAAACTCAATCCAGAGCTTCAGCAAACTAAGAACGTTACCAATATCAAGAATTGTTGCATGGCAAAAATTAAGCTAACGAAATTGCAGTTCAAGAATATGGAAAACAAACACCAAAAAAAAAAAAAAAAGAATCTTCTAAATTATGTCTAAATAGTTCTATATAATAACGAATAGGTTGCCCTAATTTACATATCATCATAATTATGGAATTTTCATTTATCCTGGGTACTGGTGTCTAGAATATGAACTTACGAACCCTAAAACCGTAACCCATTAAGGGATCCAGAAAGACAATTTCTTGACAATACAGATCAATGGAACTGTTCAATTGGTAACAAGAGAAACCCTAAAAATCGAATCAAGGACTTAATTCCAACACAAATAATTCAGTAAATGAAAAACATTTCTTAAAGACCATAAATTTTTAAATATAAGTTCGAAAATCACCTGAAAGGATGCGAATTTTATTCAAAAACAACGATTTCAAACCAAAAACCGAAGGATATTGGCCTTCCACCATTATCCCGCCAAGCGTCTCATCTCATCTCTCTCTCTCTCTCTCTTTCTCTTCTCTCTCTATGTGGGTTTCTGCGGCGTAAATCACCTGTAAAGATTAACCATGGCTATTATACGGTAAATGTTTAAGAGAGAAATTTGGGTGCTGCTCGCTGATACTTGTCCTTGTGTCTTCATAAGGAGAAGTATTTCCACGTGTCAAGCCTTTTCCCATTGGGACGTGACTTTTAGAAATCACGGTTTGTAAACCATTGGATTTGATCATCTTTAATCGTTGGGCTTAAAAAACGGTCACTACAATTCCATTGGAATCGCTAGATCAAACATTTCCGTGAGAATCACGCAGAATGGAATTTGTAACCACCCAACCCAAATTCCTAGATTCGAAAATTTATAACCCTATCAAAAATTCAGGGGCTAAAAATTTAACAATGGACTGATTTTTTGTGAAGATAATTTATATATAGTGAAAAGAACATTCTTACAAAAAATCAGACCTTAGAGTGGGCCCTAACTCCTTGGTGTAGCGTGATACCAAATTTTTTTTTTTGTGTCACGCTAGCAATTTTGCCAAAACACACATAGGGGTTGTTTGGTTGTGGTATTTAAGCCGTAATATTATTTGTAATTGGAATTAAATTCTTAGAAATCATTTCTTCGATTCCAGAAAATCGTTTGGTTCAAGTTCTCGCAAGACTTAGACATGGATTTAAAAATTATGCTTTTGTTTATATATTATAGTGTGTTTGGATGCAGAATTCATGTTTTTCAAGGGAATAATGGGTCCTTGGAAACATAAATTCTAGAAAACTTGAATTCCTTTGTTTGTTTGGAAACTATAAAGGAATCCCTACAAACATTTACAAATCTTAGGGGGGAGGTGGGACTCATAGTAAGGGATTTGCTGAAAAACATATTTCCCTAGGAAACAAGTTTTTAGGGATTCCTGGCAGCCAAATAGACCAGAAAAACTAGAATCTCTTGTCCCCACTGAATCCCTACCCTAGAATCCCCGTCCAAACAGACTATTAATTTACAAGAATAATTTTGTCATTTATAAAAACTATAAAAATTAATTCTAGGAATTCATTTCAATTGGATTGCTTAAAACAATGTAATTATGATAAATATTTTAGAGGTAAGTGTGGCGTTTGATTGGAAAAACAAAGTGAGCTTTGAATTTTATTTGATTATTATATTTTTGAAAATTGTAAAACTACTATTCTTCTTCTCAAACACTACATAAATAGTATTACTATTGTCACCAAATTGTCTCCAGAGTTGTTGTCGGCCGGTCACTAGAATCACTAGAGTTGTTGCCGGAGTTATCATGGGCTATGCAATTACAAATTTGCAATATCCATGTTGTTGTTAAAAATTTACAGTCATACGACTTTGCAATTCTAGATGTGCATTGTCCATGTTAACTATACAAATCAGTGTTTGCATGGTTTACTATGCAAATCAGTTTTTGCAACATTGTTTTAGCAGCAGGAGTGTAAGGTACAAATTACATGTTTCCAGGGTGTTTTTATCTCGCATTAAAGGGACTAATCGTATAAAAACTTTATCTGTCGATCTCTGCCTACGAGTTCATCGCAGGAAAAGTGTATCCCTCATTTTTGAAAAATAAAACAAAGAGGAGTTTTGATGGTCATTACGTCGGACATTTGTTCAAAAAAAGGAAAAAAAAACTGAAGACATAAGCAACATCCAAAGAGAGGCAAGTTATGCAACACATTAACTACAACCACTCCCAACCTTTTCAGTTATACAAGAAAATTCAGATAAAAAAACACAAGAAAAAACTGACTTGCCAATACTAATATTAGTACACGACTCGCATGTACTAATATTCTAATTCCCAAGGTAGTGTGTTCCTCATGTTCACAACTACTAGGTTACCGTTCAAAATCTTTGATCTCATAAGAGCCATCAGCTGAACCTGAATTCCTTCCTCCCAACTGATCAATCAAATGACGACGTGCACCAGTTGAATTTTTCTTCCCACCAAACATTTGACTCAACATCCCTTGAATTGAATCTGGTGAAGGAATAGACCTCACATGTAGAACCAATGAATATGAATCCAAAAATTCAACATAAGCAGGTACAATTAGATTAACAGTGGATTCTCTTAATTGCTCTTTCAAATCATCATCAGGAATGTTGTAATAACTTCTATGTCTCTGCAAATTATCTTGGAAACTTTTCATGAAAGCTTCCATTTTTCCTCTTATAAGAGCATTCATGGCTTCCTTATTGTTTGGTTTCTTGGATTCTTCATTTTCCAACAACTTTACTATGGGTCCCCAAGCTTGTCTCTGATACATATAAGCCGATTCTTCGGCGACAGTTTTGTATCTTTTCTTCAGCCATTGCTCTCCTAATAACTTTCCCAGCTCTGAATTTCTACTCCTCATGTAAATGTACCAGTAAGTGTTCATGGAGAAAATGTGTGGAAGAACTCTGTCTTTATACCGCGATTTCTTGAATTCAATGTTCCTCTCAAGAGCCTCCATGACGTTAAAGATAGCATCTTTTAGTAAATTCTCATCACTTTCCGGTTTTGAAAGGAACCCAGCTTTCCATATTTGCTCGATTCGCAGGACTTTCGCCATGGGAGCTTGGTATTGATCAGTTGAAAGGTATTTAAGGTAGTTAATGGCGTACCGAACGAGCTTGGGAACAGAACCGTCTTGTGGGGGAGGAAATCCGTCGTGGTTGCCTTCAATTTGCAGACCAAATTCCCAAAACACTTTGGTAGATGCATGAACAAGGAGCTTCTCTAATTCTCTAAATCTTGAACAAATATCGATCCCTGCTTCTCCTTCGAAAATCTCCGAGAATTCGACTTGAAGTTTCTCAAGAGATTCAAACATGTCCAATAGCTTAAACAACTTCTGAGGTTCTTTGCTACTTCTAGCTACTCCTTCACCAAATCTGAAGAACACTGCCATGATCTTGTCTGCAATTTTGACAAAGCATTCAGCCCAGATTAGACCATCCATGATTTGGAGAAAAACTTGGTTGCATAATTTCTTTTCAGAGACGAAAACCGTTTTAACGGCTAATTCGAAGTGTTGGATCCAGAGGGTTATTGATGTTTCTAAGCTTTCCCACTCCATCTCATTGATTTCTTCAGGTGTGTATCTTTTTAGGTAATCTGGGTTCAGTCTCATTAATGCTTTTGCAGCTCTTCTATACCTTACCTGTTCAAAAACTAAGTATATTAGAACAAACTACAAACTATTGCAATGTGTAATTAGAAATCCAAGTCATCTGGTGTAACACAATTGTCATTACTTTTCTGTTAATTGACAATCTAAGAAGATAAATTAAACTGATAAATACTGTGGTTACTAGATAACTATGGAGTATGGACTACAAAACAAATGTTTTAAGGCGTCAATCTTAATTAGTTTGTGCTGCTATATATTAAGCCCTAACCCCACTAACACCAAAAAATGAGGTTTATGATGAATTTTACCCCAAAAAACACTTTTAACATTAAACCCAAATGCCTGGCTTTTGTGAATTTGTATATAACACCCACTATGTGAAATCCATGGATTTCAATTTGGGTAGAACTCACCCTTAAAAACCCGTTTGCAAGGGAAGGGTGCCTAAGAGTTCCTATACCCATGACCAATCCCAAACTTGGTTGATTTTGATCAAGTGGGTGTTATAGGTCTCCCCCTCAGCGGGGATCCCTTACATGTTGATGTGGTTCTGATACCAAATGTTATGAACCCTTGAGTAGAACTCACTCTTAAAAACCATTTTTATAAAGGAAAGGGTGCTCAAGTGCTCATAGTCCTACGACCAATCACATACTTGATGTGGGATCTTTTCATTGATCGATAAAAAAAATATTTATTTTGCAGGATTTGAACCCATAACCACCATACATACCTCCAACCACTGATAGCTAATGGTTGTTGGTAAATTCCAGTAAAGAAATAAATAAATAGTTTTAAAAAAATTGCAAATTGATATTTTCCAATTACCTTAACGAAGATATCGATACATATATCCAAACAATCATTCCTTGCTAGTGTTTCTGAAATTCTTCTAAGCACTTGCACCTCCAATTCAGAACCCAGATCATGAACCTGATGATTATCATGAATTCTAGTCCCTTCATCATCTTCCTTCACTACTAATACAGCATCAACATTTAATCTATGATTCAATTGTAGCAATATACTCTCATACTCATCTTGCAAAGTCAAAAGAGCTTCATCAAGCAACCCTTCATACCTCATAGCCTCAATTTCAGTCTCATAAAGAGCTCGAAGTGTAACAAGTGTCTCTCTCAACCTTTCTGTTCTATACTGATCCGTCGCTTTCGTTCGACTCAAAAACTCAACTGCTTCTTGAAGTTTTTGAATAGTAGGCTCACATTCCAAACATATAGAATCAATTGCAGCATTAAGTTGATCAACACAATCAACATATTTGATTAGGTAATTTAGTCTTTGCGTTGGTTCTTTTTTGGTGGGTAATTTGGAAGAAATGTTTAGAAGTTTGTGTTGAAGAGATTCAGCTAGTTTGAAGCTCTTAAGAAGAGCTAGGGCAGGGGAGATTGCTCTGTTTATTCTTGTGTCTAGTGCTTTGGTTGTCATGGCTAGTGATTGTAATGGTGCTACTGATTTTGAAGTTGTAGTGAGAGTTTCTTGTAAATACTCGAACTTTGTATCCATTTCTTGGAGACTTACTTGCATGTTGATTGAGGTTTGAAGTAGAGATTTGAGGTTTGAGCAGGCGAATTGGAGATTGTTAAGCTTTGGGTCATCATCTTTCCACTCCATCCTGATCTCTAAATTCTAGAGAGAGGAAGTAGAGAGAGAAAGATGGTAATTAAGGTGTTGTTAAGTACTGGTATATACTATATAAGAGTTGATAAGTTAAATTTTTAGAACGAAGAAACCAAAGTGATGAGTTAACTTATTACTAATTATCATTTATCAAAAGAGGACGGGAGAAAAAACCGAAGACTTGATCTTCGATGTGGGCAAAGTACATATGGCGCTAGAGTAGTAACCAAAAGATAACAAAGATTATTATAGGGGCGCCGGTGTGGACTTAGGCCTGCTTGGTATGCATGAAAACTTTGCAGAATACAAATTACCACAGCTGTGATAGTGATAGTTTGCATAGACGAACAGGGCTATAGGTATCCTAACTAGCAGAAGAATACCATACCAAGCAGCTGAAAAATCAATTTGACCAGGAATAATTGTAGATGCGAATTTTTCCTGCATACCAAGCAGGGCCTTAATTTCGTCTTTGTATAATATGCCACATCTCTTTTTATTCCACCTGTTATTCCCTCGTCTAATGTTATGAAAATGATTGAACCAAAATTTTGTTAAAATGGTCGATTTAAATTTTTTTTGTACAAGGAACTAATGCCCGAATTACAATGACAAAGCAGAGATACATCGTTATTCGTTAAGAAGTTAATTGAGAATCATAGAGACACCGCCAAGATCATCAAAATAGTCGTCACTACGGACGAAGAGAAGCCGTCACTATGAACGAAGAGAAACTCGCCAGTATGGATGAAGAAAAGCCATTAACTCTAACATAATTGATTACATGGGCCAAATCTTGTGCCAATACCATGACATGTAAGGTTTGAACCCACAACCTCCTATGTTATAGGGAGGGACGCAAACCAACCGAACAAGCGATTGTTTGTAGATTCAACTAGATTGGACCTATTTTTATTTGTTAATATAATCTTATCTATAAAAGTTAAATAACATATTTTATTAAGTGTTTTTTAGGTGTTAGTTTATAAAGATGTTTTATCCTGGCCTCATATACAAGGGAGAACGGCCAAAAGGCCCAAAATACCTTTTTTTCAGACCATTTAGTCCAATAGAAATAAAATAGATCCATTTAGTCCAAAATAATATAATTCGCACGCGTACATTTAATATGACAAGTTTGACCCTTTTTAATTAGCATTATTACAAGTACACCCCACCATTAACAAAACCCTAAAACTTCTCCTCCACGGAATCTAACTCATCTCCACAGTTTCGAAAATACAGTACGATCTTCATCGTTTTAGGTTTTGAGTTTTGTGAAGATTAATCACTACAAAAGTCGAATCAAAGACACTACAGTGAATCAAAGACTATACAGTGAAGAATAACGAAGAAGATGCAGTTTCAGATCTCGAACCGTGTCTGAAAACGAAGGGAAAAACTTTTAGATCTCGAAAAATACAACTAGAAATTGAAATTTGTTGAAGTATCTTGAGGAGAAAACTTAGATCGGTAAGTTTTTTTAATTGTAAGTGAAATATGTTAAAATTTTTGTAGTTTTAGCAGGGTTTTTTTTTACTGATCTACAGTTTTAGATTGTCGTTTTGACAAATTTTAAAACATTAAATGTTAAATAACAATTTAAGAAGTTGTTTTTAGTTTCTGAATTGTTATTTTCATTAATTATTGGAATAAAGAATATTCTACCAAAAAGTACTGTAAGTTTTTTTAATGGTATGTGCAAAAATGTTTTTGCATAGAAAGGGTGATGTGTGATTCTCTAATGTACAACATGGATCTATGCAAAAACGTATTTGCATAGAAAGGGTGCTGTGTGATTCTCTAATGTACAACATACTTCTATGCAAAAACATTTTTGCATGGTCTGTGCAAAAACGTTTTTGCATAGAAAGGGTGTTGTGTGATTCTCTATTGTACAACATGGATCAATGCAAAAAAGTTTTTGCATAGAAAGGGTGCTTTGTGATTCTCTAATGTACATCATACTTCTATGCAAAAACGTTTTTGCATGGTCTGTGACAAAACGATTTTGAATAGAAAAGGTGTTGTGTGATTTTGTAATGTACATCATGGATCTATGCAAAAACGTTTTTGAATGATCTGTGCAGAAACATTTTTGCATAGAAAGGGTGCTGTGTGATTCTCTAATGTACAGCATGGATCTATGCAAAAACGTTTTTGCATGGTCTGTGCAGAAACGTTTTTGCATAGAAAGGGTGTCGTGTGGTTCTCTAATGTACACCATACTTCTATGCAAAAATGTTTTTGCATGGTTCGTATAAAAACGTTTTTGCATACAAAGGGTGCAGTGTGATTCTCTAATGTACAACATGGATCTATGCAAAAACGTTTTTGCATGGTCTGTGCAGAACGTTTTTGCATAGAAAAGGTGTTGTGTGATTCTCTAATTAATGTACTTCATGGATCTATGCAAAAATATTTTTGCATGGATTATCAAAAACATTTTTGCATAGAAAGGGTGTTGTGTGATTCTCTAATGTACAGCATACATCTATGCAAAAATGTTTTTGTATGGAAAAGTTGTTGTGTGATTCTCTAAACGTTGTTGTATTATTTTTGTCATTTACAGGTAAAATATGGATGATGATGATTTTGTTGAACTACCACCACAAAAAGTGAGGAGTGTAAAGAAGAAGAAAGTAACAAAAAAGGCTAAAGTAATGAAACAATCAAAGCAGTATCGGTGCACACTCAAACCAATTGCTGAAATAATTGCAAAATTGAAGAAAAATATTACAGAGGCACATAGTGATGTAATGAAACAAACGCCTTTCTACAACTTACCTGTTCTACCAAGGATGGATTGATTGGAGACTAAATAGTATAGTTATAGATACAATCAAAGAGATAGTTGGGAGAAATAAGGAGTATGATAATGCTTTTTTGATTAAGGGTGCAATTTTAAAAATGACAGCAGAAGAGGTTGCTGTTATACTTAGAATGAGCATTGAAGGGAAAGAAGAAAATCCATTCCCTAATGTCGGAAGCATGGACTATAATAATGATAGTTTCTGTGTTGAATACTTCGAGAAGAAACATAAAATCAACAATGAAACTCTTGAGAAGCATTTAACAAGAGTTGTTTCATTGCCCGGAAAAGAGCTTGATTGTGTTAAACTCCTAATTCTTCACATGGGAAGCAACTTCTTGTTCACAACTCTTGCAGGAAGCAACATTTCAATATCATTCACCCTGCTATTGAAGGATTTGGAGAAAATTAATAGTGTGTCATGGCCAAAAACAATCTTGGCCTACATGACGAAAATGATTAAAAAGAACATTTTCTTCCCATTGAAAGCATCTGGAGCACTAATTTTGCTACTGGTAAAACACTTAACCAGTCTTTTATTTCACTTTTATTTACAAGTATATGTAACTTGTTTACTTGTTTCTTAGGTTATGAAGTTATGATGTTGTTAATAATACTTTTTGACTTCATGTGTATGTTTAGATATGGTTAGCAGAGCATTGTGCATTTGAAGGAATTCAACTAATTCAAGGAAGATCACCAAGATTTGGTAAGTGGAATTATCTAGAATTGGTGGAAAAGTTCGGAACTAGATTGAATTTGCTGAAGGAAGAAGAAGTAAGTATAGAAAGTGAAATTTTCAATTATAGGTAAGAAAAATTACTATGTAGGAATGATAACTGACTTACTACTATCTTGATTATAGATTTTTTTAAAGCTTAAAGAACCACTCGCTGATGAAGAGATTAAGTTGTTGGAAAAAAGGAGAAGTGGAAAAAGGTGAAGTGCAAACAATTATTGAACAAAAAAGAACAACAAAAAAATAGTTTGAGCAAAAAATTGAAGAACTTTCAACAGAAAATCAGATTTTGAAAGAGGAAATCTTGAAGTTGAAAGAAAATATTGTAATGCAAGAAGAGAAAATGGCTGAAGGAGGAGAAGAAGAACAAGAAGAAACAGGGAGGGAACAACTAATCAAAAAAAGGATGGAGGAAATGAAGAAAGAGAATGAGCAATTGAAGGAGGAAAACTTGAAATTAAAGGAAGAAATTTTGTTCCAAGGGGACAGTATATTGAAGGAAGAAAATTTGTGCTTGAAACAAGAACTTGAAAGGAAAAATGCAGAGATTAAAAGAAAAATCGATGAGATTAAGGGAATGGAAACAAATTTAAAAAACACAGAGGAAGAGCTGAAGTTTGCAAGGGATAAGCTAGAAGAGGCATTGGCAAACAATGAAGTTTTGAAAAACAGTTTGTACCAGGTTGATTATGCAACAAAGGCAACAACTACGTCCTTTAAACCTGAAGCAACAAAATAAAAAGCAGCATCTTTGTCTATTGATCAAGAAGCAATAGAGGCAGCAACCACATCTCTACAACCTGAAGTGCAAACTAAAAACACTATCTCTAGAAAGAACACACAAAAAAAGAAAAAAGGAAGTTGATCCATCATCAATGACAAAGAGAGTAAAAGAGAAAGTGAGAGTAGAGAAAAAATTGGATGACGATTTTGTTCTAGTACCACCAACAAAAAAGCAAAAGAAGGTGGAAGAAAGAACAAAGAAGAAAGGAAAGGTCATCACTGAAGAGGAGATTTCACAAGTTAAAGAGTTACCAAAAGCCTTATGTGATTGGAAAAAAAGTGATGTTTGGGCCCATTTGAAACCAAACGAAGTTTCTAAGTTGGATGAATTTAGAGGATTAACAGCACCAAAGTAACTTCCTAAACTGATAAAAAAAATTTTACTCATGCTTTTTCAATAATTGTTACTGCTGGATTCTTACAGATTGTATATATATATATATATATGCAAAAATATTTTTGCATGAAATGGCAACTTTAGGCTTCACTAAGAATACGTTTGCATCTACGCAAAAACGTTTTTGCATAGAAAGGCTGCTATATGATTCTCTAATGTATAGCATAGATCTATGCAAAAACGTTTTTGCATGGTCTGTGCAAAAACGTTTTTGCATAGAAAACCTACTATGTGATTCTCTAATTTGTTTTTGCATGGTCTGTGCAAAAAAAGGTTTTGCATGATCTATGCAAAAACGTTTTTGCATGAATATGCTACTTGTTTCTCAAATTTTTAGAATAGATCTATACAAAAACGTTTTTGCATAGAAAGGTTGTTGTGTGATTATCTAATGTACAACATAGATCTATGCAAAAACGTTTTTACATAAAAAAGCTGCTGTGTGATTATCCAATGTACAACATGGATCTATGCAAAAATATTTTTGCATAGTCTGTGCAAAAACGTTTTTGCATAGAAAAGCTACTGTATGATTCTCTAATGTGTTTTTGCATGATATGCTACTTCTTGTTTCTCAAATTTTTAGAATAGATCTATGAAAAAATGTTTTTGTAAGGATAAGTTAATACAAGTTTCAGAAAGATGAAGTATATATGTGTGTGCAAAAATATTTTTGCAGTGATGTAGCATGGAGCAATGATGATGCATCAATCTAAATAGTTGGCCAAGTACTAGATGAACTGATGATGAATGAATTTGTGGATGCAAGGGTAATTAAATTATGATAGTAACTTGATATGTTTCTGTTACAAAC
Organism: Macleaya cordata; assembly: GCA_002174775.1. Classification (NCBI taxonomy): domain Eukaryota; kingdom Viridiplantae; phylum Streptophyta; class Magnoliopsida; order Ranunculales; family Papaveraceae; genus Macleaya; species Macleaya cordata. Next base: position 162,165 of record MVGT01002984.1, read on the forward strand.
TACTCAATATTGATTAATTGATTAATTATCAATGAACAGGTAATAGATTGGTACTGCTGGAATCTAAAGAAGAAAAAACCTGCATAACACAAAACTTCAGCCTTCCTTAGTGCAGATTTATGGGTAAGTAATAAGTTTATTGCATTACATTTCAATTAGGATACAATTACAAACACATAGTTCTCGCCACTAACATTGAAAAAAAAAATGAATAAACAGTCAATGATGAAGGGAACAAACACAAATCACATGGTACATGGGTTGCTGAATGATGTGTTGAAGAGTCAAGTACAGGAAGGAACATTGAACCTTATGTTCCCATTGAATAGTGGAAAGTCACAAAGTACCACAAATGAAGGATGGCACTGGTCTCTTTTGGTTTATGAAATTGATTCAAATAGATGGCTTCATTATAATTCATTGAAGCCTCGTACAGAAAAAAAAAGACCAATGCTACAAAGAAGCATGTGCAATGGTAAGCTTAAATTAATTCTTTTCACTATTAAAATGTTTCTAATCAATAGTTATATTCAAAAAATTTACTTAATTCCTTTTGAATTGTCAGGCACGTAAGGTAATACCGCACATTAACGAGTTTACCAAAATCAGATTAAGGCCAATAAAATACAAGCCAGTCATAAGGGCTAAAACTCGTCAGCAAAAACATAAATAAGTGTCAATTTTTGAACAAAAGAACAACATTCGAAAAACAAAAACTAAACTTTAGAATACAAACTAACATATTTTTTTTAAAATTGTATTTTTCAGCCCAGATTGTGCTATGTTTGTATGCAAATACATCAATTGGCATTCAACTAACGGGAGTATGTTTGAGTATCTCATTGAGAAAAAGAACATGGATATACTGACTCAAAGAATGAGGGCAAGGTTTACCTATAGGTTGCTAAATGACGGTCCTCGTAGCTGGAGAAAGTTTGATGATCCAGCTCTGCTATTAAAATTTCAGTTTGATTGATGGAATGTTGAGGGTTTAAATTTTTGACGGTTTACTGTAAATGAAGTAAATTGTAGTTTGTAAAAAAAAATTTATTTTAGCATATACTTTACTTCTTTTTAAGACAACTACAGTTAAGTTTTTTTTGGTAATTTAGAATGATATGATGAATGTAAATGTTGAAGTAATGAATGCAAAAAGTGTTAAAAAGTTTTAAATGTACCATAAGTTTTGTTCGTAAAAGTGGAATAAAAAAATTGTAGGACCACAAGAGTTAAATTTTGATAGAATATTCTTCCAAAAAGTACTGTAAGTTTCTTGAATGATCTGTGCAAAAACGTTTTTGCATAGAAAAGGTGTTGTGTGATTCTCTAATGTACAACATGGATCTATGTAAAAATATTTTAGCATGAAATTGTGTAAAAATGTTTTTGCATAGAAAGGGTGATGTGTGATTCTTTAATGTACAACATGGATCTATGCAAAAACGTTTTTGCATAGAAAAGCTGCTTTGTGATTCTCTAATGTATAACATGGATCTATGCAAAAACATTTTTGCATATAAAGGGTGATGTGTGATTCTCTAGTGTACAACATGGATCTATGTAAAAATATTTTTGCATGGTCTATGCCAAAATATTTTTGCATAAAAAGGCTACTGTGTGATTATCTAATGTACAACATGCATCTATGCAAAAACGTAGAAAGGCTACTGTGTGATTATCTAATGTACAACATGCATCTATGCAAAAACGTAGAAAGGCTACTGTGTGATTATCTAATGTACAACAAGCATCTATGCAAAAACGTTTTTGCATGAATGAATAAACAATTAAATGCTAACTGCAAAAGAGAAAAGAAAAAAATATTAAAGCAAATAGTAGAAAAACATTAACAAAACTAGTATTGAATGAAAAACAAATTCAAACTTGTAATAATAGTATTCAACATTTTCTAACTAAATAGAATAAGGACCCGTAAAACTGAATGTAAAAAAATGAAAACTTGTAAAAATAGTTCTCACCAATTTTCATCTAAAAATAACATGGATAAGTAAACAGTAACAAAATCTAATCCAAAACTGCAGTACATGTTCTAGTGTTATGCAAGCAAAGCTGCTTACATCGCCCACAACGCCGTGCCTTTTTATCAATAATTTCATCACCTTCAACCCTCTATTTCGCATTTTTATCATTAATTCCAGCAACCTCAATCCTCTTTTTTGCTTTTTTTATCATTGTTTCCAGCACTCTCAATCTTCTTTTTTCTTAGCCTTCCGGGTCCAGGTTTAACAATAGGAGGTAAAATGGTTAAAGCTTTTGGATCAATGTTGGGCACATTCAAATAGTTCAAAGTTGAATAGTAAGAATTCACAAACTGAAATATTAGAGTACCAGACAGCAGACACATCATATGGACAAGGTATACCTCTTAACTGCCATTCTGCACAACTGCAAAACCAATTCATTAAATCAACCCTATGAGAAGGTTCAGAGTGCACCTCATAAACAAAATCAAAGGACTTGGTCAAGTCCCAGGTCCTTCCAACCTCAAAATTTGTTGTAATCAGTTTCTCAATTTTGGGACAGAGAAGGCCTTTCCAAGAACGACGGTTCTCACGACGTTTTAACATCATTTTCATCATCTTTATGCGGATAGTATCAACCATGGGAGTGATAGGAAGTGCACTCTCAAACTTAATCCAACCATTAAAACTCTCAGCAAGTGCCGAAGTCATCTCCCCATACCTTTGACCTTTGAAATACAAATTAGCCCAACATTATAGAGGAATAGCATCAAGAAACTTCCTCACTTTTTCGCCTCCTTTGCTCCGCAAACGTGCATAAGCATCTTCAAATTTCTTTTCAGTTGTAGCATAGGCACAAGTTTCCAACAACCACACAAAATAGGGTGAAATATCACATATTCCTAGGTGAAGGTCTTATCCAATAAACACTAATCTAAGTGTATATGGAAGGGGGATCAATATCTACCAATTTAAAAATTAAATCATTATGCTAGCATAATAAGTAGACATTAAAACAAACAAGTATTGACTTATTCGATTCTCAAATGCGAAATTAGTGGAGAATCAAATATTTCAATCTTGGACAAAAATCATTCACACACAAATATGCAATCAACACAAATGATTTTTGTTGACGGAGAAAAATCTAACGGAAAAAACCCCGGGACTTAGCCCAGAAATTACCATTAAGAGTTGTGAGAAATCTTACAACCGTTCTCATCGACAACATGACTCCCTTATGCAAACTCGACCGGTCTTTCTCCACGAGCCGAATCCACGAATCGCCTCTTCAATGGTGTATGCGTCTCTAACTCAGAATCCACCATCCCGCACTTGTTAGCTCAAATCCTCAAGCTTCTTATATGCCTCCAACCCGGAATCCACCAAGCCTCGTACTTGTATGCTCGAATCCACGAGCCTGCACCTCGCTGGAACTCCACCGACGAACTCACCGGAACTCCACCGGTGACTGTAATGGTGTTTGAAGATTTGGGTGTTTCTTCAACACTCTATAGCTCTCATGCTAGAATGATATGCAATATCTAGCTAAAATGAAAAGCCCTATGAGAGTAGAACAAAATCAACTCTCAAGAAGAAGATAGCTCAATCTCTCTCAAGATCTTGAAGCCCTAGCTAGTTGGAGAAGATGACTACAATGGTTTCTCCCTTCTAAGCTCTAACTCTCTTCTTCTCTCTAGATGCATCCCTAAAATGGTTTGCTTCTCTTCTATATAAAGAGAAGGAACAAAACCTAGGCTCATTTAGGTCAAAAGACCAAAAGGGCATGATGCCCTAGGTCCAAAATTCGCGCAACACACAAACCCAAAAGAAGGGTATCGATACTGTCCTCATCTGTTAAATAGATGAGGTCAGTATCGATACTCCCTTTCAGGGGTATCGATGGTGAGTTTCGATACTGACCTAGCTGACTTACAGGCTAGGTCAGTATCGATACCACCTTCAGAGGGTATCGATACCACCCTGCCCATAAGCTAGAATAGTCTTTTAAAGATGTCTAAATGGGTTCTAATTTCATCCTAGCTTATGTGGCTAAGTCCTAATGCATTCTAACCACCAATGAATGATGAACGTGCTAACTTACCAATGTGTGGTGAGTTCTGGTGGTGAGTTGAGTCAGATGGCGTGCTTTCTCTTCGATCTTTGATGAAGTGTGAGTTTGCACGAAGGATACAACCTAACTCTAACTCAATTAAGGACTTACATTTGAGTTCATTGTCTTGCCATGAACATTGACAAACCTAAAGGGACCTTTCTGGCCCAAGAGGACCTTTCATAGGGCCTCAACTTGCTCTTGACTGGAATCATTTTCTTAAGGTTATTCCGAAGGTGCCAAAAACAATAACCATGATGTGCATTAGGAAAAACATTCTGAACACCAACTAAAATCCCATGTTGTCTGTCAGATATGAATGTAAGGTCCATATCAAGAACAAGGATGGACTTAAGATTCTCCAAAAACCAGTCCTAATTCACATCATCTTCAGAACCAACAACGGCAAAAGCAAACGGGTAAAACTCTACAAAAAATTAAAACCAAAAGTCGAAAAGAACTTAATATTATTATATAAGAAGGAAACATAAAAAAAATTAGCAAGGATATGAATTAAAACAAATTTTCAAGCAAAGGAATTTTACACAAAAATAATTTTGACAGATAACAAATCAAAAAGTGTACTAAAATATCACCTTGGTTACCATTCTTTGCAGTTGCTCCCATCAAACAACCCTTAAACTTAGTCCGTAAGAAGGTTTATCTAAGAATAGGACATGCCTGCAATACCTAACCCCAAAAATGCAAGCTCCAAAACAAATGAATAATCTCTTAAAGACCTTTGTTGCTGGATCGATCTCTAACACAATATGGCTACCCGGATTTGTTCTCCTCAAGGCATCGGTGTACCACAATAGTTTTATATATGAACTCTCTTCTTTACCATAAATCTCCCTCAAAGCAAGACGCCTGGCACGAAGAGCAAGCTGATAATTCAGTTCAACTCCGTAATCACGCTTGAAAGAGGAACAAATTATGAAAGGTTGAACACTAAGATTATCCTTTACATCACTTAGGATCAGCTCCTTAACAAGTTTTTTTGAAAGGTTTGGCTTAGTTATGTCAATCAAACCACCACCAAACAGAAACATATTCCTGCAGGAAGAAAAAATCAGGCAAATTAAACCTTGTAGAAGCATGAAACTTTCAAGAACAACCAGAAACCACATTCCTTCCACAAATAGCAGTGACCCGATAATCATCATTTTTTAAAAACTTGAAGGTGTGCCCAGTGACAGGTGAATATTTATGAAGGGTGAGGCGGAACTGCTTCGCACCACCAGAAAAATTTTGTCCTGGACCAGTAAACAGATTGGTCCAAGAATCTGATTTCAAGGCCTTTTTAGCTGAGCTAGTAGAACCTTCACTAGATTCAACACTAGTTTCAAAACTTTCTAACTGCACCATTAGCTGCAAAAATAGAGAAAAACAGAACACAAATAAGATTACTAAAACAAAATTGAAAAAAAAGGATAAAAAATAAATAAAAAGAGTTATGCAAAAATGTTTTTGCATAAACAAAAAATAAAATCTCAGTTTCACAAAGCAGAAACCTAAATCTCAGTTTCACAAACTACACCATTAGCTACAAAAATAGAGAAAAACAGAACACAAATAAGATTACTAAAACAAAATTGAAAAAAGGATAAAAATCAAATAAAAAGAGTTATGCAAAAACGTTTTTGCATGAACAAAAAATTAAATCTCAGTTTCACAAAGCAGAAACCTAAACAATCAAAAATAAAAAAAAAAGAATCGAAACAAAGAAGCTTCAAACAAAAAACAAAATTCCTGGAAAAAAAACTATTACTAAAATAGAAACAGGTACGATCAAACAAATATAAACTCAAATTCGCTAAAACTGAGGATCAATAAAGGAATAAATACTAAAACAATAACAAAGATCAGTTTTCAATAAAGAGAACATAGATTTCACGAAAACAAAATTAAAAAAACCTAACAAACAACGAAGACACAAAACAGAGATCTTCGTTATCGTTGAACAAATTTTTTTTCCGTCTTCGTTATCGTTGATCTAAAGAAGAAATACAATCACAGTTGCTGAAAAAGAGATAAAACTCCAAATCGAAGATATCTTCACCATTGCTGAAAAAAAAGCTAGAGATGCAGAGAGGAGAAAAAAAAAGTAACGAGCATCGAAAGTTATTTAAGAAATAAAAAACAGAAAACGAGAAAATAAGAAAAGAAGTCCCATCTTTAAAGGAAGGGTAAAATAGGTATTTTAAAAAAATAAAATCCCACACGTTTTTAGCAATTGGACTAAACAGATGTTAAACTAATTAAAATGGATTAAACATACTTAAAACAATATAAAAAAGTTGTTTCAGTCTTTTTTAAAATCTTGTGTACTAAATAGATTAAAAAAGCCATATAGTGGATGTTTTGGCCATTATCCCTATATACAACTTCCTTTGATTGCATTCTTCTTTTATAAATATGTTTTTGCTAGAGAATAAATCTAAGCTATTCATTTTTTTTTAGGCAAAACAAACACTTCATTCATAAGGAAGAAAATGTGTCAGAGTGTAGAATTTCTGGCATACAAGAGGGAATTGATAACATCCACTCGTTGGATGATTTACAAGATATTACAAATTTTGCCAAGCAGTTGGCAACCTTATTCTTAGTTCTAGGGACAAACTTGACTGAAAGCAAAGGACTTGACTGTAAAATAGAAAGACAATCCATTATAATACTATGAATTCTCCAAGGGAATAACATACAATTATCTTTGATATAGGATACCACCATTTTAGAGTCACCTTCAATTATTGTGGTTGTGTTAGGGTACCTAGCAGCAAGTTGCAATCCTTTCAAAAAATCTCTCGATTCCGCTTCAATGGAGGCATCTCTTCCCGACCAACAACCTTCATAAAATGATTGACAATAGAGAACCATACCAACTTCATTCCGAGCGACTACGCCAGCAGCAATGGACCCACTACATGTGGCACCATTCACGTTGATTTTTATACAAACCATGTTGGGGCTTTTCCCAACCAGTATGTGGAGCATCATCAGCAGATTGAATCTCAATAGATTGAGTTTGAATTAAAGATGGGGTGTTTTGATCATGTTTTGTAAAAATATTGTTGGCAGTACGAATGATCTGAATAACATCAATATCGACCAGTTCGAAGATTTTTCGATTTCTAGCTTTCCAAATACTCTATAAGATAGAACATCCCCTCTTAGCAATTTCAAAGAAAGATGGATAAGAAAGCCAACCATTAAAAAGTCTTGTCAAGGTAAGAGTATCATCAGTTTCATTGATTGTTAATCCGATGGGAGAGCCAAATCAGACTTATCTCGCCACATCACTGTAGCACCCCAAAATTTTATTAGTGTATGAGATCTACACTTAACATAATTAAGTGTAGTAACCCAATATTTTTTATGGACTTGGGCATGAGTCTATGAGATTAGATGGTCTAACTCAATATTTGTGTGATGGACTTGAGTATAAACATGAATCTATAATTAAGTGGGCTAGGCCCATCTTTATTTTCTTTGGGTTAAAACAACCCAACATGTTATATATATTGTCTAAAATTCGTATTTATGTCTGTCAGTATAATTTGGACCCAGTNGTTCCCGCGGAAGACGATTCTTGATAATCGTGGTTGGCTCACCGGAACAAGCCCTGACTGGTAAGATTAATTAAAAACATTAATCTGATATTTGTGACAGTTCGTACATAAATAAAAACGTGGCTAAAAGGCCCTGAAAACACAAACAACAAAGGTTTTGTGAAATTTTAGTAACACTGCAGAGTTTTCAGCAACACTTTTAACTGAAAAATGTAGTTTCTGCTGTTGCATAAGTTTTGTGGCATTTTTAAATGCGTTTTCTCATTCATACATATTTGAATCTATTATTTTTGATTAGTTTCCTACTGAGCTTGCTCACCCCGATAATTTTTCCCTCCCACAGAGTTCGAGGAGGGTGTTGGAGCGTAGATCGTGAATTTGACGATCGTGGAAAGACTTACTTTCTAGCATAATTTGTAGGTGTGCTTAATTTATTGGATCACACTACATTATGTATTATATCACAGGGATTATGGGATGCTTTAATTTTTATTTTGGTTTGGAGAATGGTTTTATATGTTGGAATTGTAACTTTTCAAGCTTGGTTTTGAACTTAAAATCTAATAGTACTGCAATTTTTGAATTGTTTCTCTTAATTCTGAGATCGGAATGATGTTCCGTCAGTTGAATTATTTTCGTAATAAACTCTGTTATTTTCTGCTAAAATTTCATAATTTTTGGATTACTTATGATCTTGTTTTAATAGGGTAAAACATCATATCACGTTACTGAATTTCTGCTGTCAGTGCAGATGGACTCTGTTACAGTTGATTTTACAGTATGTTATGATTTCCAAATTGAAACACTTTCTTCTGTGATATTTTAGATCTATTTGTCTATTTTCGTTTAGTCTTAGAATGACTTAAAAACGATTTAAGATAAATTATTTATGTACAAAATAACAAACCTGATGCAGATTCTGGATAGATTACTATATGTCTAAAACACCTATTAGTTTGCATAAACCTTTTGATTTACTTCAGTCAAACTTAATTAACCATGAATTAACTTTCAACTACTCTTTTGAGTTAATTTTGTTGACCTATTATGGTTGGATTTTATAAAATAGAGAAAAAGAATTACCAATTTTTGTTCTTACAATGCCAATAATTACGTATCCTTTTAATACTCTTCTTTTCAAGTTTAATAATCTGAGTTGGATTATAAGATTTGAAAAGTGGGGTGTTACAATCACACTTAAGGAAAACATGGTCAGCCGTTTCAGGTTTAAGATAGCAGATAGGGCAGCTGAGATCAATGGAGCTAACAAAGTGTGCCAGTGTGCTGTGAAGAGCAATAGATTTATGTAAAACACGCCATAAAAAGAGATGGAATCGAGGTGAGATACCTTTAAGTTGCCAGTAGGCCTTCCAGTTGAATTCAGATATTTCGAAGCCAGAACTCGATGAATTTGATGCGGAAGGTTCATTCTTCATCAGTAATAAATATGCAGATTTTGAGGTAAAATTCCCATTAGGAGTTTGTAGCCAGAGAAGTTGATCATCAGTCCTTTCCGGAGATAATCTAATCGATAAAATTGCTTCTGCCTCATGCACTGGAAAGCAGTATCAAATTAGATCATGATCCCAACATCTGAGATCATGTACAATTAGATCAGCCACATGAGAAACAAAACTATTAGCATGCTTTAACCCAGAAACTTTAAACCCAGGTCAGGTGGGGACTCAAGGATCAGTCTAAATCTTGATCTTATGTATGTCTCCAACACACCAATAGGTAGCTTCTTTCATATAATTCTTTACAGAAAACAAGCTTGACCAGATTGGTGATGGGTTCCAGTATTTCTTTTTAGTTCAATACGATTCTGTTTTTAAGTATTTAGCCGACAAAAGTTGGCACTATAATGCTAGAGGTTGAGTCAAAAAACGCCATGCCATTTTCATTACCAATGATACATTAACTCGTTCAGGAGTTCGAATCCCTAGTCCACCATCAGATTTAGGCTTACAAAATTTTGACCAAGCAATAAATATCAATCGATGTTGTTCCTCAGATTTTTCCACCAGAAATTAAGTTGAATACACAAGATTTTTTCAAGAATACCCTTTGATATAAGATAAGCAGCCATGTAGTAAATAGGTATTGAAAAATTATTTTCTTTTTTCTTTCCTTTATTAAATCTCTAATCAAATTCATCACTCTCTATATACTAAATTTCCGAATTGTTACTGGATCTACATACATGACCATCTCATTGTGTGTGTGGATCCCACAAATACACAATGAATAGTTGATGTTGATGCCACTTCAATATGTCTCGCTACACATATATCATATAGGGGTCGGTCCCAACCCCATAGCATTTCTCTACTAAATTAAAAAAAACAATAGAAGTATTTTTAGTACTTCAAAAGTTGGATATGATAAAAGAAAGGGTGTGCCCTAAGGGCACACGATAAGATTATTTTTGAAGGAGTTTTTTTTCTAAGTTAGAGGTCTTCAAATTAGTTGAATTTTTGTAGACATAATATTAATATTATTTATAAGTTGTCCACAAAAAATCAGCTCAATCAGAAATATTTAACCCTCCAAATAAATCACTTTAAATGTCAGTCGTTTATTCACACTATTAAAACCTAAATTAAGTGTTCGTGGTGCTAAAGGGTGCTAGAAGTCTCCGGTGAGTTGATTTTTTTAGATATGATCCAAATATTATAAATAACATAAATATCCAAAAATTAGCCCGTTTAAACAACCTTAAGAAATGTAGACTGAATCAATTGTAAACAACCTGCATGTGAAAGGTTATCCCTCTTCCAACCTTTGAGCCTGGTTTAGGGAGAAGTAAGTAATGAAAAAGGTATTTGTCACCCATCTGCATTCGTTGAACACCCAGGATGGCAGTCAGAGAATCACACTCATCTTTATCAACTTTGGAACTGAAATGTATAGAGGATTTGTCATAATTTATGACCTGTCCAGACCATAAAGAGTAGATATCTAGCATTTCCTTTGCAGTAGAAATGGCTTCCAGTGTAGCATAACCAAAGATAAAAAGATCATCTATAAACATAAGATGAGTAATATATGGGGAAGTTGCATTGATACGAACACCTTTGTATATATCATCACGTTCATACAAATAAATGATATGGGATAGTGCTTCCGAGACCAGAATAAACAAATATGGTGATAAAGGGCATCCTTGCCTCAAACTACTACCAGAAGAAAATTTTCCCTGTGCAATACCATTAACTAATATAAAGAAAGATGGTGTTGTAACACATTGGAAAATCAGGGTAAGTGAGTCACCTTGAATACCAAACCCTTGCAGGATATCATTTAAGAACTTCCAATCCACACGATCATATGCCTTTGCAATGTCGAGCTTTAATGCAAAGGCACCCTTCTTCTTACTAAATTATTTCATATAATGAAAGATTTCATGCGCAATTACCAAGTTATCAGAGATCTGTAGACCAGGAATAAAAGCATTCTAAAGAGGTGAAATTAGAGACTCAAGAAAGCCACGCAAACAGTTTGTGATGATCTTCGACACTATTTTGTATGTAACATTACATAACGAGATAGGATGAAATTCCGAAGGAACAGAAGGACTTTGAACTTTTAGAATAAGAGCAATAAAAGTTTTATTAAAGTCATCAGGAAAGCATTTAGCTGTTCATTGAATCCAATATTGACATTGCACTAATATTTATTGTGTGATTGTTGAATCTTGAAAGGTATAGACACTGTGAAAGCCTTGTCATATATCGTCATATCATTCTAGCTAAGGCCATCCACATCAGTTGTAAGCTAAAAGCTAAAAAAAGGACACACTTGTCATAGAAATCGACTACACTAATTGTAGAAGACAAATAATATAAGTACTAAAGTGTAAACAAGAGAGTGAAGTAGGAAGAAGCTTAATTTCATTCACTAGAGATTGTTTCTCTTCTTACAACTTGATTCAAAATAACAACAAGTACTACCTATTTATAGGTAGGGAGGATGCCTATGGGAGTGACATATGTCATCACATGTGTCAAATGGTGGCATCAAGTAGCTTAGGAGGTTGACACCTTAGGTGATGACTCACCTAGTTAGGAGCTTGGTGTCTCCATATGGCTTAAGATATTGACACCTTAGGAGCTAGGTGTCTCCATAGTGGGCAGCCACATGTCTTCTTATAACACTCTCCCTTGGATGTCCACTATTCTAAGATAGTAGCTTCGTTAAAAACCTTACCAGAAAAATCCAGAGGAACAAAACCTGAGCTAAGAAAAAGAGTACAACATAAGCTTAGGACAGTGTTAGATTCGCATAAGCTGCCTGTTAAAAACTTTGACAAGGAAAACCCAGAGAGACAAAACCTTGACAAAAGAAAAAGAGTACAGCGCGGTAATGTCCATCTTGTACTTATATGATGATGATGCTCCCTCTAATAAGGCAATCCCTCAATATCAGTCTGTTTGATGATACATATGCCTCATACCAATTCCATGAACTAGCTTTCTGAATGTCGTTGTTGGTAGAGATTTGGTGAATAGATTAGCATATTTCTCAGATGATTGTATCTGCTGGATATCAATCTCATGACTCTTCTGGAGATGGTGATAATAAAATAGCTTTGGCGAGATGTGCTTGGTTCTATCACCTTTGATATATCCTTCTTTGACTTGTGATATGCATGCAACATTATCTTCAAAGATTACTGTTGGTTCATCAGTGATGGAGGGTAGATTGCAAGAGCTTCTGATATGTCCAATTAATGACCTAAGCCATACATATTATCTACTAGCTTCATGTAGAGCGATAATTTCTGAGTGATTAGAAGAAGTGGCTAGAAGACTTTATTTGTTGGATCGCCATGAAAATGCTGTACCACCACTTGTAAATACGTACCCAGATTAGGAGACATCTTTGTGGGGATCGGAGAGATATCTGGCATTATCATATTCTTTTATTTGTGAGTCATTGGATGAATTTCTTGAATAGAATAAGCCTATGTTTGTTGTTCCATGAAGATACTGGAGAATTTACTTTACACCTGTCCAATGTCTCTTTGTTGGTGCTGAACTAAACCTGGCTAATAAATTTACTGAGAAAGCAATGTCAAGTCTAGTACATTGTGATAAGTACATCAATGCACCGATTGCACTAAGATATGGTACTTCTAGACTAAGTAGTGCTTCATTATCCTCCTTTGGTATAAATGGATCCTTTTCGGCATCGAGAGATCTTACAACTATAGGAGTACTAAGCGGATGTGCTTTGTCCATATTAAAGCGCTTCAAGACTTTTTTAGTATACATTGTTTGATGGATAAGAATTCCGCGTGAGTTATGCTCGATCTGCAGGCCGAGACAAAATTTAGTTTTTCTAAGATCTTTCATCTTGAATTCTTTCTTTAAATATTCTGCTGCTTTTATGAGCTCTTCAGAAGTCCCAATTAGATTTATATCGTCAACATATATTGCAATGATAGCAAATCCAATTCTGTTTTCTTAATAAATACGCATGGGCAAATGGGATTGTTAACATATCCTTCCTTGATTAAATATTCACTAAGGTGATTATACCACATTCACCTGGATTGCTTTATCCATACAAAGCTTGTTTAAGCTTAAGTGAATACATATGGTGTGGTTTTGCTTCAGGCAATTTAAATCCTTCAGGGACTTTCATATAGATATCTGTATCTAACTTTCCATACAAATATGCTGTAACCACATCCATTAGATGCATGTCGAGTCCTTCTGAGACTACCAGATATCTGAAAGTAATTGTATCCATGACAGGAGAATATGTTTCTTCATAATCAATCCCAAGTCTCTGCGAGAAACTTTGTGCCACGAGTTATACTTTATAGCGAACGACTTCGTCCTTTTCACTGCCTTTTCTTGCAAATACCCATTTGTAACCTACATGGTTTACATTTCTGGGTGTTGGAACTACAGGTCCAAATACTTCACGTTTTGAAAGAGAATCCAATTCTATTTGGATTGCTTCTTTCCATTTTGGCCAATCTTTTCGATGTCGACATTCCTCTATAGAGTGTGGTTCAATGCCATTATTCTCTATAATAATCTCAGATGCTACTGAGAAGGAAAATATATCATCGGCAATTATTTTATTTCAAACCCACACCTCTCTATTGCATGCATAATTTTTTGAGATTTTCTCATTCACAGGTACATGTTCCTCTTTAGGAGGTTGTTTCTCTTCAGGAGATTGTATCTCTTCAGGAGTTATTATTTTAGAGTGTGTGGATCTTTTGTGAATAGTCTCTTCTAGAGTGCTATCTCGTATAAATTTTGACTGGCATTTCTGCTTCTGGGGAACAGAATCTTTGGAACCAAGTGGTCGCCCACGCTTCAGGCGTGCTCTGGACGATTCATTTGCTACAAGGTTCATAGTTTGTCCTGTAGGGACAACATGTCCTACGAGAACATGAATTCGTGCTCCAATGTTCAGTGTTTGTCCTTCTGGGACAACACATCCTGCTAGGACATTAATTCGTACAGGAGCATTTGTAGCAGGTATATGTGACTGAGTTACTTTTGCTGCATCATTGAATGCATCAGGCATTTCATTAGCAATTCTCTGTAGATGAGTGATCCTCTGCACTTCAAGTTCATATTGATTGGTGCGAGGATCAAGATGAGATAAAGTTGGCACATTCCAACAAAGTTTACGCCATACTTCTGGTGGCGGATTTGCTCCCCCTAATGGTGGGAAAACTATCTCATCAAAATGAACTTCTAGTCATTGAACTTCTGGTTCATTAATTGTCTCAAGATGGTATCCATTACGACGCATATCTTTAAAAATCAATAGATTTCTTCTGGATCTGGATGAATATAAAGCATCGTCGATATAGAGTTTTGTACCACTTAATAATATGATACTGGCTCTGCTGAAGCCTTCGAACAAACTAGTTGTACCAATTATAGTGGTCACAAAGGATTATGTGCGTTGTTACACTATCTACCAGACGTATATCCTCTTCATCTATCTTGTGACTAGATAGGTTAGTTCTGGAATCCATATCTTTTTTATGTAAAGACAGGAGAGAATAAAAAGTAAGAATAAAGTAAAAAAACACACATACATATAACGAAAATACAAATATTTATAAGTAAAAGGAATAACAATAAAACTTTATTTGGTGAAGACATGCCTATCACCAAATAGTTGATCCATATCACCACCTTCAAGATCATAGAAAGGATCAGGTAATTCGAAATTAGCTTCTGGCCTTTTCAGTGAAGCCTGGTAAAGATCTACCAGATGCTTTGCCGTACAACATATATGTGACCAGTGCCCTTGCATGCCACAACTATAGCAGACTTCTTCATAAATTTATGAAGTTTATTCGACCTTTCTGCTTCGTTTCGGAGTCGTTCCACTTCTGGTGGTTTGACCCTATATCGTTCCACTTCTGGTGGTTCGATTCTGTATCATTCTACTTCTAGTGGCTCGATTTATTTTTATCCGTATTTTCTCAATTCCAGTGGTACGGTGCATGCTTGGAATTATTGTGACCTCTCTATTTGCCATAATGGCCACGCCTACCACGTCTACATTCACGTCCAGAAAAAGACGTTGCATGTACTTCAGGCAGTGATGCAGAACCTGTTGGACGGGATGCGTGATTTCTCATTAAAAACTCATTATTTTGCTCCGCAACGAGAAGACAAGAGATTAATTCAAAATACCTCTTAAATTGATGCTATCGATACTGCTATTGTAGGAGCACATTCGAGGGATAGAAAGTAGTAAAAGTGTTATCTAACATTTGTTCATCAGTGACAGTCACACCACATAATTTCAGCTGTGAGGTGATTTTAAATAATGCAGAGTTATATTCCGTCACTAATTTAAAATCCTGCAAACGTAGGTTTAACCAGCTATTTTGGGCATTGGGGAGTATGAACAACTTCAGGTGATTATACCTTTCTTTCAGATTTTTTCAAAGGATTAGTGAATCTTTCATAGTTAGATATTCAGATTTCAGACTCTCGTAGAGATGATGACAGAGAAAAATTAATGCTGTTGCGCAACTCTGTAGGGTCGCGTGATTTCCGTCTTTTATAGTTTCAGCAAGGTCTTTAGGTTAAAGAGAAAGTTCGGCATCAAGTACCCAAGAAAATTAATTTGATCCAGAAAGATTTAAAGCCTCAAATTTAAGTTTCGTTAGATTCGACATAATCAAATATCAAAAATAACGACTATACCTTTATGTTTTGGGAAGTAATTAAGAACCTGGAATTGATCACCGAAGTTGAAAAACTTGTAGTGGATTGTATCTCCAAAAATCTTCGTTCTTATCGCCGAAAACTTGGCTAAAGTCTTCATGCTGATAACGTGTTATAGAAATTGACTACACTAATTGTAGAAGACAAATAGTGTAAGTACTAAAGTGTAAACAAAAGAGTGAAGTAGGGAGAAAGCTTAATTTCATTCACTAGAGATTGTTTCTCTTCTTACAATTTGATTCAAAACAACAAGTACTACCTATTTATAGGTAGGGAGGATGCCTATGGGAGTGACACATGTCATCACATGTGTCAAATGGTGGCATCAAGTAGCTTAGGAGGTTGACACCTTAGGTGATGACTCACCTAGTTAGGAGCTGGGTGTCTCCATATGGGTTAAGAGATTGACACCTTAGGAGCTAGGTGTCTCTATAGTGGGCAGCCACATGTCTTCTTATAACAACACTCGTCATTTAGAAAAAAAAAAAATCTTTTTCAAAACGCGAGGCGGTGTCCCTAGGGCCACCTGGCATTTTCAATTTTTTTTTCTTTTCATAAGTGACGCATGTGTCTTTCTCCGTAAAACCTACAACAAATCAAAGGTTGAGATTTAATCTCAACTGTTTCAGACGACCCAACCGCCCTTAAAAAATCTTGAGAACGGAAAGAGCCGAATTTGACTTAGTTGAGAGCCTCGTAGGGTTATTCTCCAAATTTAACAAGACCATTAGGTAACATTTTCTAGAAATTTAGCTAGAAAATGTCACCGCTGCGGATGCCCTAACAGGGCTGAAAATCTACTCTTAAAAACAGTGCTTTTGCACGCCTCGATCCTTACCTTCTTCCAGTCACCATCCTTTGCATACCAATCAAGGGGTTGTTATAATTGTCATACCTTGATAAAAAAAATGAATTAAGCAACGAGGGTTGGTTTATGCTTTGTGATCTTGGGTTAGAGTTTTACCCTATTGCTATTATTTGAGAGAATTGCTGGTAGATTAATCTTTGTTGGCCACTTCTATGAGAATTCCTGTAATTTTTTGACAGATTTAAGACAGAGAGACTGTATCTGCAATTGCCCTCCTCATAGATAGATCGATGCATCAGTTGGATTCCATCCACTCTCTATGAAGTCTCTTACTGATTCATTCTCTTATGACTCTGGCAAGTCATCTATGTGCATGTCAAGCGTCAAAATTTAAATGATCAAGACTTAAACCCACAAATAAATTGCTTTTAGGTGTGTCCTAACGACAACAAAACTTCTTCAAATTTTTTCAAGTTGTGTAGTCGCCAACACCAAATGAAGTGAAGTCTCGAGTCTAGTAGTCTCCATAATGGAAAAAATATAATTCTCTCTTAAAAATTGTGCAAGCTGCAGTGATTTAAATATGAGAACTAAAATTTGCATTCCTGACCCCTTAAATATTACCTTAATTCTCTAAGCTAAGCATTATCTAAGCATACCTTAATTAATAGTCCACTTGGATATCTCGGTTGCACGTCTATAAATTATTTAATAGATAGTATATAATATATTCGTAGAAAATTCAAATAATAAAGTTTAAAGAGTTGGGATCCGTGTACATCGCTATTCTTACATTGAATGTGGGGCCCATATGGTGAGGAACTAAGGGCTGATTTTTTTGTGAGAATGATCTACAAGATGAGTAGAACATCCTTGACAAAAATCATATCATTCTAAAATTTCTAGACTCATAAAAAATTGATCGGAAATTGATTAAAACTTAAATAATGAATAATAAACGATGAGAAAAAGAGTCAATCTTTAATGGGTCTAGCAGTTTTAGAATAAGATGATTTTTAGTGAGAATGATCTACAAGGTGAAAAGAAAATTTTAAAATATAAACCCTTAGATCAACCTCATGTGAGCCCACATACCATTGTTTATGTAAAATGTACAAATAAGGATGTATGCCGATTCGTTCTCTATATAGTACTGACGGATTTTTTTTTTTGACGGATTTTTTTTTCCCAACAATTAGAGAAGCCTCTATAGAATGTTAAGCCATTTATTTGTGTTTAGTTTCAGTTTTTTTGCCTATTTAAGTTAGAGAGGGGATGAGAGTACATTCGTTATTCATACATTGAGTGTATATTGGTTTGTAGGGCTCACTTAGAGATGAATGAGAGGCTCATTTTAAGTTAAGATATTCTTCTCATCATGTTGATCATCTTTACAAAAAATTAGCCCATTTTAAAATTGTAATCCCATCATCCCGTGATTAAAATTCACTGAAAATCAACGGTGTTTGAGGTATTCATTTCACCGTTGATTTTACTCTGATGATGGGGTCATAAGTTTTAGAATGGGCTAATTTTTTGTGAAGATGATCAATATGATGAGAAGAATATCCTAACTTAAAATGAGCCCACGATTCATCTCTAGGTCGGCCCCATAAGCTAATGTATACTTAATGTATGAATAACGAATGTACTCCGATCCCCTCTCTTTAAGTTATGCTCTACATCTATCAAAAAATTTGCTTCCATTCCACCACTTTTCTTTACACAAACCACTTATTCTTACATTTTATTTACACCCGCCTATAAAGACAACATAGAGATGATCAAAGGGTTCAATATCCATAAAGACGATCTCCTCACCATCTAGATCATCTTCATAATAATTAAATAGTTCTAATACTTTAAACCCTATAAAAAAATGATTGAAATTTAAAACTTTTTGAACCATCCATATTACTGTGAATACCCAGGCAACCAACATATTTTGTTAGGGTGAAAAGTTTTAAATGATCTGATGTCTTTGTCAATATTAAGCTAGATGGTTAGGAGATCAATCTTCACAAAAAAAATTAGCCCTTTAACCATCTATATGTGAGCCTCATAGATAGACCAAACAAAGTGCAAGAGTAAGTGGGTTGTGGAAAGTGGTTGTGTGGAATTGGGGAAGTAAAATATTTTAAGCATAAAATTAGACTAGTCCTATTTTTTTAAGGTGGAACTGAAAAGAAACCAAATCTTCTTATTATTACGTTGAGGTTCCACCTCACCCTAAATTGGTTTTGTAAGTAAAATCCAAAAATAAATAAAAGACATTGCTGCCTTTGTTAAAACTAAAGAGAGAAAAAGTAAAAGAAGTTAGAGAGAAAGAGAGGAAGAAAAGAGAAACGGAGAAAGGGAGAAAGAGAACGAGGGAGAGAGATCAGAGAAAATGAGTGAGAAAGATTAGGATCTGATCGAGAGAAATGAGGGAGAGAGAGATCGAGATCTGAGTTTGAAAAAAAGAAAACAAGATCTGAGTATCAAACAAAAGAGAACGAGAAAGAGATCAAGATCGTAATTGACAAAATTTTAAGAAAATGAGATCAAGATTGAACGATATCTGAGTTTTGAGGTTGATGAAGATAAATAAGAAGTTAGAGATGATAAAATTAGTTGCAGATTTAATAGAGTGATGAAAAAGATGAAGTTGCATACTACTCGCATACTAGCTACTTGCATACTATGTGTATAATACTTGCATAATACTTGCATACTACTTGCATACTGTTTGCATACCACTTGCATACTATTTGCATACTTGCATACCACTTGCATATTGTTTGCATCATCAATTTTAATAGCGGATATGAGATCTCACCAGATTTAATAGCATATCTAAGATTTTTGTTTCTAAACGACCAAGAGATAAAAAGACAAATATAATTATAAGGGTACTTTTTACAATAAATTAAAGTCATTTTAGCAAATTTGTGCCGGCTCCATCTAAGACAAACAAAAAATTATATTTTATTTACAAAACCAAAATTGAGTGGGTGGAAAGTGAAACCCAAGCTAAAATTGGGGTTAAGCCTCAATTTGGTGATTTTTTAATCTGTACCTATATGACTGATCTTGTTTTTCTTCTTCTTTTTATATTTTAGTCCCATGGTTATGCAAATCATGATTTGGACATAGATGATTGAAAGTTTATAAAATAAGGTTGAACTGTACAGTCCGTAGAAGTGGGCTGCATGCCAGCCCCTGCCTAATTTTCTGTTAACTAAATCGGCATACAATATATACTTCTTGGTCAGATGGTAAGTAAACCGGGAATAGAACAATTCAAAGTCAAACCCTCCTCCAACTAATAAAATCTATACTTACATATGTACTTCAACGTAGCTACCACCCTAGCTAGCTACCCTAACCAAGAAAACTAAGAAACAGAGTACTAGAAACAGAGAACTTATTCATCTCCTACTATGTTTCTACAACTTTTATTCTTGTTGCAGCTCTCATGGCTAATTTTAGCATCGTCATCGTCGGCCGCGGCATTGGTCCAGACGAAGGCGGGTTGTGAAGCCAAATGCGGTAACATTAGCATCCCATACCCGTTTGGTATAGTCGGGAATACCGGGAGTATTGGGTGCTCCATTGATGGTGCAGGGTTCGGCTATAGCGTAAACTGCGATACTGCTTTTTACCCTCCCAAGCCCTTCATAGGTGATGCAGAAATTATAAGTATATCAGAAACCGAAATTCGCATAAAAAACTTCGTAGCTACGGTATGTCACGAAGAATCTGGTGAGTTTCTGCTGCATGAACCTGTTGCCGGGCTAGACATAAGTATAACCAATTTTACATTCTCATATACCAAAAATAATTTCTTTACGATCGGGTGTGAGACGTTCGCGACGATAGAAGGGCGTAACCTAAAAAATTACACAAGCCAGTGTTTGTCAAAGTGTGAGAGTAGGGAAAATGTGATAGATGGGTCTTGCACTGGCAGTGGGTGTTGCCAGACCGACATTCCCAAAGGCCTAAACAGTTACTCAGTAGTCGTGAGCGGCTCATTATCACCGAACGATTCCAGGACATGGTCTTTCGATCCTTGCAGCTACGCGTTCATGGCTGAGCAAGAGCGGTACACGTTCAATTCATCAGATCTTTTGAATGGCACCAATTTCCATAGCAAAGGGAGAGATTTACCCGTGGTGATTGATTGGGCGATAGGGAATAAGACTTGTGAAGAAGCACAAAAGGACTTGGTCACTTTTGCATGCCAAGAGAACAGTTACTGTGTCAATTCCGACAACAATCCTGGGTATCGTTGCACTTGCTCTGAAGGTTATGAGGGGAACCCTTATCTCAGTCCTGGATGCCAAGGTATGTATGGAATCATGATTGCAATGCAAATGGACATTGGACGTTTGTCCATAAATACAGGGAAGTTCTATTTAGGGCTATTTTTCTTATTAATACTCCACTTGTTTTTACTCCTCGTTTACACCATACTGTAGAGCGCTGTTTGTTTGTTTGTTTTTTTTTTTNTTATTGAATTGATAAAGAGAAATCCAGCCGGAGGGGGACAGGAGCCTGAACCTCCCTGAGCATAGTACAACAACCACACCTAAAGTAACTTACAACACAACCAGCCTGGCAATCCAGGAAGGACTGCCACTGCAACAAGCTCACTAAACCATAACGCCTACGCGTTTCTTAAGTATGGAATTCCCAATCTGTCAAGTCTAGCGAGCCCCACTAGGCGAGGAGGGAAATTCGACCACAAATTATGATCCGATCTACAAGAGAGACCCATGTTAGCCATAAAGTCAGCAGGGGCATTCACCTCTCTGTAGACATGAGAAACCACCAGGTCAAGATCCTTAAACATGGGGTTGATGTCATAGATCCATTTCAAAATCCTGTGCCTGTTCAACCGAAAACCAGCACCTGCCTCATTGTGCAGCCGGCGATTCCGTTCCCGCCAGGTTTCCCACATGATGTCAAAAGATTCAATTTGCCGTTGCATACAGCAAACACAACCCGATGCAAGGCTGACGTTGCAATTCTGAATTCTGACGTTTACACCATACTGTAGAGCGCACAAGAAAATGATATAAATTTTTTTGTTTGTTTGTTTGTTTGTTTGTTTGTTTTTTTTTTTTCACATCATCCTGATCACAAAAAGATGAAATCATTCTTAAGCTTTTAACTAATTATCCCCTTTGAAAATTGATTCGATTTTTAAACTTTTTTAAAACATCCATTATAATGTAAATTTTCAATCAATTTCTAATGGATTTAAAATTTTACAATGTGGTCGACGTGGTGAGAAGCTCAGTGTCACAAAAATCAATCCTTAGATCATTTTTATGTTAGTTTCGGAATCCAATGTACACGGTTAGGGTGTTAATAAGAAAAAAAAGAAAGTGGGGCCAATAAAAACATGATCAGAAATGAGCCGAGGCTTCTTAGCTCGACAACCTGCAAACCCAAATGTCCCTAACCATTGCCAAGTCTACCCACAATTCAAAATAAGAGGATCCCACAATTAATTTACAGCGGATTTTGAATTCAGTAAAAAACAACCGAAATTTTTTCTGTCAAAATAATTTTTTTGATGTATATATCTACTTCGAGCAAAGTAGTAATGCAGATCATCTATAGTTTTGTACGGGCGTCAGGGCCAAATCTTAGATTTTGGGGGCCCGAAGCGAAATCATAAAATGGGGCAAAAAATTCCAAGCTGTAAGATATAGTAAATTAACTTTTCTATTTACCCGTAAACTCTTATCATAATTAAAAGTTTCAATTCTAAATAAAAAAGCAAATAAAAATGAAAGGATTACCTTACAACTAAGAGTATGGTAATGTATTAACTCATGCTAGTATATGTATAGAGTAACATATAGTTTTGGGGCCCTCAAAATTTGGGGGCCTTATGACAGGCGTTTTATCTAGATGTCCAATTCACTAGGAGCGAAGCTGTTCAGTCAATTCATTAGATTTGATTACCATTCTATATCTATCGATTTTTATTTTTTCTAATAAGATTTGTGGAATTAATTTGTTCTTTATGTTTTTGAGAGCGGTTCAACAGACGTGAACGAGTGTGAAGATCAAAATAATAATCCTTGTCAAGGAATTTGCACGAACACAAAAGGAAGTTACAATTGTTCTTGTCCGGAGGGCAGTTATGGCGATGGAAGGAAAAATGGAAGTGGTTGCATTCGCAAGAATGAAGAATTACCAATAATAAGGGTCACCCTTGGTACATATTCTTAATTCTCT
Organism: Macleaya cordata; assembly: GCA_002174775.1. Taxonomy (NCBI): domain Eukaryota; kingdom Viridiplantae; phylum Streptophyta; class Magnoliopsida; order Ranunculales; family Papaveraceae; genus Macleaya; species Macleaya cordata. The sequence continues at coordinate 185,096 of MVGT01002984.1, forward strand.
GTCCTGCAAATTAATTATGTGATAATTAATATTAGTGTCCACTAATTGCTTAGAATTAATGGAGCTAATGTGAATGCAGGTATTGGCATAGGTTTTTTGTGTATAATTGCTGGAAGTTCTTGGTTATACTTGATTGCAAAGAAAAGAAAGCTAATCAAACTCAGAGAGAAGTTCTTTCAGCAGAATGGAGGTTTGTTGTTGAAACAAAAATTATCTTCACATGAGAATGGTGTAGAGTCAACAAAGATCTTTACAGCAAAAGAGTTAGAATTGGCAACGAAAAATTATGATAAAAGTCAGATCCTTGGACGTGGAGGACATGGTATAGTTTACAAGGGAATTTTATCTGAAAATCGCATAGTCGCCATTAAGAAGTCGACCGAAATAGAAGTTGATGAGAGACAAATTAAAGAATTCATAAATGAGGTTGTTATTTTAACTCAAATTAACCATCGAAACGTGGTGAAGCTCTTGGGATGTTGTTTAGAGACTGAAGTTCCCTTGCTTGTTTATGAATACATTTCTAATGGTACCCTCTCGGACCATATCCATCACAAGGATGGACGATCCTCATCAATTTCTTGGGAAAGCCGTCTGAGAATTGCTGCCGAAACTGCAGGTGCAATTGCATATTTACACTCTATAGCTTCCATACCCATCATTCATAGAGATATCAAGTCAGCCAACATATTGTTAGACGAAAATTATACCGCAAAAGTTTCAGATTTTGGAGCATCAAGGTTGGTCCCTTTAGATCAAACTCATATGGACACTGCAGTTCAGGGGACCTTCGGATATTTAGATCCAGAATACTTTCTTACCACTCAACTAACAGAGAAAAGTGATGTTTATAGTTTTGGAGTAGTTCTTGTAGAATTCTTAACAGGAGAAAAGTCTCTTTCTCCAGAGAAATCTGAAGAACAAAGAAATCTTGCTACGTATTTCAATTCGTTGATGGGGAAAAAGAATTTGTCCCAAATTCTTGATGCTCAAGTAGTGAAAGAAGGGAAGCTAGAACACATCATTACAGTTGCAGAACTTGCAAAGAGATGCCTTAACTCGAAAGGTGAAGAAAGACCTACAATGAAAGAAGTGGCAGGGGAGCTTGAAGGTTTGAGAAAGTTAGCGACGCCCCCATCATGGGCACATCAACAAAGCTATGAAGAAAAAACCAATATAACATCTCAACCAACAGATCTCTATACAGTACCAAACCTCGATACTGTACCATTAAGCTCTTACATTAGCATTGATTCTAGTGAATATGGTCCCCACAATGATATGGTATTGTCCATGAACATCATACGATGATCGTATAGTTAATGGTGATGCCACACTTGCTACAAAGTGCACTCCAAATCTTACTGTAAGAGGGTATTTACATTAATTTAAAAATGACGCAAATTCCAAGGGGTATGAGATTATTTGAGAACCATGATGACTAGACAGAAGATTTGCAGTAAGAAAATGCAATAAATTTAGCATTTTCCTATAGTTGATCGGTTTTGTTTGGTCTTACAAAAATAAATTAATATGGTAGTTAGATTTCCAAGCAGCACATATTTTGATCCCAATTAATTCTTGATATAAAAATTTAAAATATCTTCTTTTGTTTATGGTAAATTTGATATGCTACATGTGCCAATTAACTTAGTAGTGTCTATTCTTGTTAGCTCCACTTAGGGTTTAATTTCCATTGCCTAAAAACAGACTTACCTTTCTAGAATTATTTTTTGATATGCTTTGAATATTTGTAAACAATTTTTTATTTGTGTCTCACCTTAATGAATTATTTCTGACTCCGTCCCTATGTATACGAGTGAATTTTTACACCCAGTTACACTTGGCCCACCTAAAATCGAATAAAAAAGTTGTGAATATTTTTAGCATTGAGATCAAAAAAATAACAGCGGTGCAGTTTGGCCCGACTATATTACAAAACAAATGCCAGAAGCTTATGTAGCATGGTGGGTCTCACTGCCACATAAGTTAGAAATCCCCTCAAAACACTTTTGGGAGGAGAAAAGTAGTAGGTCCTACCCTGCCACATAAGTATCTGGCATTTGTTTTGTAAGATGGGTAGGCCAAAAAGCTTTATTGAAAAAATAATCACACCCTTTTTATCCAGTTACACTTGGCCCACCTAAAATCAAACATTCAGTTAAAGTTTTAGGTATTATTTTGGAAACTGTAGCACTACTCTTGTGCTCTTCATGTGGGGCCCTCCTATTTGTTATCCAAAAAGGCAAGGACCGGATTTTTTCATAATGAATTAAGAGAGAACGACCAAATCTATATAATAAAACAGAGCGGTCATTGTTCATGAATTGGTGATTGGGACACATATCTAATTCTTAATTATTAAAAGTTAAAACTGTTATAACTTTTTATGTACAAATCAGTTTTTAACAAAATTTATATTTTTGAAAAGAGCTCGAGAAGATCTTTAAAATGAGACCAGACATCAATACTAAAAAAAAGGAAAAAAAAGTATTTTTATGACATATTAAGTTTAAACAGGGTACAGACATCACATGATCGGTATGCCGAAGGCATGTCGACATGTGCCGCATGCACGAACTTGCACACTAACTTGGTAGAGCATATTTTAAACGATAAAAATATTTGACGAATTACGAATCGTGTCGAAGGCACCGGTTATCGCTAGTAAACATACAAAATGCAGTCAATTTAGTCCACCAAATAATATGAGTTTATTTAGTTCAAAAATAAAATTTTGATAGATTTGTCCTGTAACTAAAACTCAAAGTAATTCTTAATTATAGGCACGCGTTAGCACTAACTATTTTTTTAATTTTATTTTTGATATAAAAAATAATATAATAACTAAAAAGTAAAAATGAAAATAAAATTTTCATAAAATTTATATTTTTAAGAAGCATTCGTCGAAATCTTCAAAATGAAACCAATCAACAATATTTTTTTCAAGTTGGCCTATATATAGAGGCGGGATCACAAGTTGGCTTCGGAGTATCATCTTCCAATTAGATGTCATTTGCTACATTCAAAATTAATGATAGAAATGACTGGTTTATAAAAGACAATTTTTTATGGGCCGGGTTAGAAAATTTAATTGACTGATTTTCAGTGATAATGATCTACATCGTATGTGATTAGCTAGATTTTTATCGTAAAATATCCTTAAGATCATCTCTATGCGGCCTACAATAAGTTGGACAAACATTGGGCATTCTATGTTGGGTAGAATCTTAATGATATTAATAGATGCAAAGGTACTCTTATGAGCATGCAAAATCAGGAAAAATGTTTGCAAATTTGGATTTTTTTTGTCCTACAATTGAAAAAAGAAGCATTTTTTTTTTAAAGATGAGAACTATTGCCTATGATACATATTTAAGAAGGTCAAGATACATCATGATAGGCATGAGAGAAGCACAGAGACACTACCAAGTAACCACAGGCTAAGAGTTTTGATCCCAGGACCTCTTAAGTGATGGGAAGGGTGCACAACTGTTGGGCCAAACATCCATGTGCAACAACAACCAAAAAAAATTACCTCATACCCAATGATATTATGATAGGCAGTCTTCTTGTGGCACACCCAATCAACAATATTTTTTTCAAGTTGGCCTATATATAGATGCGGGATCACAAGTTGGCTTCGGAGTATCATCTTCCAATTAGATGTCATTTGCTACATTCAAAATTAATGATAGAAATGACCGGTTTATAAAAGACAATTTTTTATGGGCCGGGTTAGAAAATTTAATTGACTGATTTTCAGTGATAATGATCTACATCGTATGTGATTAGCTAGATTTTTATCGTAAAATATCCTTAAGATCATCTCTATGCGGCCTACAATAAGTTGGACAAACATTGGGCATTCTATGTTGGGTAGAATCTTAATGATATTAATAGATGCAAAGGTACTCTTATGAGCATGCAAAATCAGGAAAAATGTTTGCAAATTTTGATTTTTTTTGTCCTACAATTGAAAAAAGAAGCATTTTTTTTTTTAAAGATGAGAACTATTGCCTATGATACATATTTAAGAAGGTCAAGATACATCATGATAGGCATGAGAGAAGCACAGAGACACTACCAAGTAACCACAGGCTAAGAGTTTTGATCCCAGGACCTCTTAAGTGATGGGAAGGGTGCACAACTGTTGGGCCAAACATCCATGTGCAACAACAACTAAAAAAAATTACCTCATACCCAATGATATTATGATAGGCAGTCTTCTTGTGGCACACCCAATGTTGGGGGTGGATATAATTTCCCACGCCCAACACTTTTTTGTTTTGCAAAGAATTTATTTGTTACCTCATTTATACTCACCAAGTTAACTCTAACCTCTTTGGGACCCGCATGGAGATGATTCTAAGGTTGCTTTTTGGTGAGGATGTTTTTCTCAATATTTATATCATCTTCACCAAAACCACCATTATAAAATTTCTAACCCCATCGAAATTTGGGTCGAAATCAACGGTCAGTTATTCAATAAGGATGATCTCCTAAATGTTAATCTACAATAACTATTAATGAGGTTATAAATTTTAGAATGACAAGACTGGCTCTTGATAAGGACGATCTATATGCTGGTGTAGAGAATATCTTAACGAAAATTAACTCTTAAATCGTCTCCGTCTAGGACCCACAAAGTTTGGAGATATGTATAATAAGGATGGTGTAATCAATACTATTTAATCCAAAACAAAAGAGAGGTTGGACGTGGGTTGTGAACCATGACGAACCTTGGGTGTGGCATGTAACCTCATTTTTTTTTTTTAAATTTTCATTTCTTAATTTTTTTGCAAATTTTTAAAATTTTACCGAGAATGAGTTTTTTTTTTGGGGGAACGGCCAAAAGGCCCAAAATGATTTTTTTTCAGTCTGTTCAGTCCACCAAATTTTATATGAGTCTATTTAGTCCAAAAATAAAATTTAGACAAATCTGCCCTTTCACCACATACTACGCCACTTTACTCTTCTCTCTCTCTCTCTCTCTCTCTCTCTCTTTCTCTCTCTCTCTCTTCAGAGAGGACTAACGTTATCTTTTTTGTTTTTAAACTTTAAAATGTTATATCTCTTTAACTAAAATTCTGATTTTGACAAAATTCATATATTTGGAAAGCACTTTTTGAGATCTTTGAAACTAGACCAGTCAAGAATGGTTTTCAAAAAAAA
>MVGT01002984.1:191024-219877 GCA_002174775.1 Macleaya cordata
TTTTTTTTTCTTGCAAATTTTGTGGATGCTTTTGACAAATAGATTCACGGAGAAAAGTGCATTAAAAACACCTTAGTTTGAAAAAATTGCATTCAAGTCATCATTTTTAAATTAAATACAAAAACAGCACTCTCCCCTAATTTTTGCCTAAAATCTTCTAAAAATACCTTCTTTGCTTTTTTACTGTCTAGACCCTTTATTCTTTAATCTAGACCCAATTTTAAACTCTGCATGTGGGATTATTTCATTTAAAAGGTAAAAGTATTTTGGGCAAAAATTAGAAGATAATGCTATTTTTATATTTAGTTTGGAAATAATGAGTTGAGTTAAATTTTCTCAATGTTTTTAATGTACTTTTCGGTGATTGATGCATTATACCGTACTGCTTTGACTCACTCGGCTGACTCAGTTAAAACTTTGGCAAGTCAAATATGTGCCCGTCAACCGTTTAATTAATTAAATTTGAAACGAGTATGACCTAAACCACTAACATATATGTAAATAGACTTTTGGAGGTGCCTCTCATATGAAATGATTAAGTCGTTCGGTGTTGAACAAAGCTGTGGTCAACTTCGTCCAAAACTCACCTACTACTTAACATGCAAAGCACAATTAACCACTTGCCTGAAAAAAAAAAAACTCCTATGGGTGCATCTAATAATACAATAATGTTTCTTAACAAGATAAATTATGCAAGCTGTGTTCACTGGCAAATGAACTAGAAGTCTTCTGTAGCTAAAATTATATAATTCCTCCATATCAGGAAAATAAATAAAAATAAAAATAAAAAATCCCAACCCTCAGGCTTAAATTTTTTTTTTCTTGACAAAAATTGATAAAAACGTATATATTAATATTTGCACCAGGTTTAATTACGAGCGCTCTTACAAAACAAATGCATGATGCTTATGTGGTATGAGTCCCACTACCACATAAGTTGGAAACTCCCTCGTAACACTTTTGAGAAGAGAAAAGTGGTAACTTCCACCCTACCACAAAAGTATCTGGCACCAATTTTGTAAATTGGTCGGTCCAAAAAATTTTATTGTTTAATTATAGTGGTTGTTAATATAGGTCGGATGCATGTCTTTGAAAATCCTTCGGAATTATTTATTTATTTTTACCAACTACATATAGGTCATTTAAAAAAATGAAAGAAAATGAATACAGCTAATAACACTACAACCATTTTGAAACTCTATAAGTAGCCTTTACAAGGAGTTCCTATGGTCAAAAGGTCGTTGCAAAACTTGTCTCTTGACTTTAAAAGACATTTTCTTACTTTCTGAACGGGCAATGCACTATTTTAATTAACATTTCGTTTATACGTATTGGTAGTGCCCTCATAAAAATGATGTCAAGGTTAACGTCGATCTAAATGATACAAAGACCGTTTTTACAAAAAAAAAAAAATTAACTCTTAGATCATTTTTACATGGGTTGTATTAGTAGGTGTTAGTGGAGTATAGGAATAAGATGGATGGAATAGTGTAGAACATGTAAAAAGTTGGTGTGTGTAATATGGAGACGACCCATTTTGAGCTGTTTCCCATTGATGCTGCCCCTTTATATATAGCTCTGAAACATAAACATTTCACTTGGAGTAGCGTGTCTTTGTCGGACACTTGAACACTCAGCAACACGACATACACTTTTTTTGAAAAGGAAAAATAGTATTCCACAGGTGTCAAGAAGGCACTCAAAAAGAAGATACAGGGAAGAAAAAAAAAAAGAAGAAGACACATGATGGACACTTAAAATACATGTTTCATGAGACTTTTGTTGCGAATATATTCTGAAAATGGTCCGAAACATTGCGCATGCATGTTTTTTGCCTGTCTCTCTCTTTCTCTCTTGTTAAAATCCCTTTGTGCAAGGGATTTTCTAGAGTTTATTAAAGAATTTTATTTATGAAATAAGTTTTTGATATAAATATATTATTTAATCATATATTCTTGTCTTGTATGTGTCCAATTTTTTTCTTAAGTTATTAACTAATGTTTAGTCTTTTAATGCTTCAAATATTTAATCTTTTTCATGTTCTTCAAGTTAGGGTATAAGATATTTTAGGTCACCAAATTATGTAAAAATGTTTATGAATTAGAAGCATTATTTGAGTTCATTTTGAACTCGACGACCGTGGTGCTTGTTTGTTTGTTTGTTTTTTTTTTTTTTTTGCATCTAAATTCTATTCATGGGAATTTACACTTTAATTGTGAAGAATCTTCAAATTTTCGAATTTTAAAATGAACTCATTTCTACGGTACATTTAGTCAAGCCTTTAAATTTTTACCTGACTATTCGATCACTTTAAAAATTTGACTCAACGGAGAGGTAAAATCATTAAAAACATTGAAACACATGTCAGATTCAATACTATCCCCTTCACTCAAAAAAAAAAAAAACTATTCCCCTTGGTGGCTTCTCCATGTCAACAGGTAAGAGAACAATTCAAAGTCAAGTCCTCCAACTAAATTGTTACTACTTATATATATACAATTCATAATCTCTTCAATTTATATTGCAAAAGTTTTCCGACAAAAATTAAACAAGCAAACTGAGAAGCATAATATGTTTCTACAAATCTTATTTTTGCTGCAGCTCTCCTGGCTAGGGCTAGCATCGTTGTCTTCGGCTGCTTCATTCATGCAGACGAAGGAGGGTTGCGAAGCCAAATGCGGTAACATTACCATTCCCTACCCGTTTGGTTTAGTTGGGAACGGGAACGGGTGCTCCATTGATGGAGTTGGGTATGGCTACAGCATTAGATGTAATACTTCTTATGACCCTCCCAAACCCTTCATCGGTATAGGTAACATGGAAATTATAGATATATCAGAAACCGAAATTCGTGTGAAAAACTTCCCAGCTACCTTGTGTTACAATGAATCCAACCCGTCGTTGTTGGAGGAGTCTATTGTTCCCATGGACATGCGCAGGACACATTTTACCTTCTCGGCTACAAAAAACAGGTTCTTTGGGATCGGGTGCGACACGTTGGTGATGATCCTAGGGCCTGACATTAACTACACAAGCCAGTGTATTTCAGGGTGTAAGAATAGGGAAAATGTGATAGATGGGTCTTGCTCGGGTAGTGGGTGTTGCCAGACCACCATTCCAAAAGGGCTAAACTACTTTAAAGCATCAGTGGGAAGCTCATCAAATAATAATTCAGATACTAGGTCTTTTGATCCTTGCAGTTATGCTTTTTTGGCTGAGCAAGACGGGTACAAGTTCAATTCATCCGATATTCTGATGGGTACCAGTTTCCATAGCAAAGGAAAAGATGTACCAGTGGTGCTTGATTGGGCAATAGGGAATAAGACGTGCGAAGAAGCACAAAAAGATTTGGCCACTTTTGCATGCCAAGAGAATAGTTTTTGTGTCAATTCCGACAACAACCCCGGATATCGTTGCACTTGCCATGATGGTTACGAGGGGAATCCCTATCTCAGTCCTGGATGCCAAGGTACGTGAAAATATTGATTATCCTCCGATCCATTTAGCTAGAAAAATTACATGGATACACTAGTACAAAAATGGTTTTTGGACACGGTTCAAATCGTGTCTGAAAGTATATAGTCACGGTTTCTCATTTATGAAATTATGTGACTACAGGCCGTGTGACCAATTTTGGCTGGATCCACCGTTACTATTTCATATAAAAAATCGTGTCTAAATTTATACCACCGTGGCTAAAACACTATTCAAATAGCTACTCTATGATTTTTTAGACACTGTACGGTACCCAACACCGTAATTTTTACCCCGTCAAACATTTAATAAAATTGGTAATCCTTCAACCAAATTTTGGTAACATAAAAATTTCTTAATATTGTAGATGATTAACCTCAAGGGGGTTGGCTTAATGGTAAATTAAGCTCTTACCTAACAATTTTGAGGTCATGAGTTCAACTCCTTTTAGGCGACAGAATTAGTCGGGTGCGCGAATTTCTAGCTATTTTATTTTATTTTAGTGTAAAACACCCCTCTAATTGGAATTACTAGGATTAGGGTTAGAGATCATTAAAAAGAGGATTAGATATAGAGTTGAAGAGGTTTGCATATTTAGTAAATGGGCTAAGGTCAGGTTCTTGCCATTCTATCCTGGCGCCAACCGAATGACTCTAATCCTAATCTGTTGGCAAGTATAGTTACAAGTTAAGTGCAATGTTAAAGTAAGAGTACTCTATATGAGCGCTAAATAAACTGAGCTGTTGTAATGAGGTGACGCTCTCGCTCTCGAACTGAGGTTCTGCTCCCAAATAGCGAATTTGTGGTTTGAGCCCGGCCACAATTTCTTATTATTAACACCCCCATCAGGTCCCATGCACTTTACCTTACACTTTGTTTACACCGGTTTGTTAGCCTTATAGGGCCAGTTGCAAAGCTTAGTAACAAGAACCATCTTATTAGGTTTATAGCAAGTTCTGCTCTTTGTTGTGCTATTAAATTATTTTACATGGCATTTTAGCGTTATGTAGAGTAGTATATACAATATACATATATGCAAAAATATACACAAGCGCTCTGAAGGGTTCCGAACTTTGGAACATCTTTTAATAATTGGGCACTCTAGAGCTCTCGCTTTCACTGATCTTGCTTTGTGCTCTAGTTACTTAGCTTGAGCATCTAGCTATCTAGGCCAGTTCGGGTGGATTCCGTCGATCAATTTGTCAAATTCATCATTTATTTTCTTCTCATTAGATTTGCAGAGCTAACATGTTCTTTATGTTTGTGAGAGTGGCTCAACAGACGTGAACGAGTGTGGGGATCCAAACAACAACCCTTGTGAAGGAATTTGCACAAACACCAAAGGGAGTTACAATTGTTCTTGTCTTGACAAGGGTAGTTATGGCGATGGGAGGAAAGATGGTAGTGGTTGCATCCGCAAGAATGAAGAATTTCCCATAAAAAGGGTAGCTCTAGGTATAGTCTTGGCAAAAGAAAAAACAAAAAATCTTGTCAGCTGATTCGAAACTCTCTCTCTCTCTCTCTCTCTCTCTCTCTCTCTCTCTCTTATATATATATACACACTGCTGCAGGCATGTTCCAAGGGTTAAAAGTACTAATCCAATCAAAAGTTGGTTAAAAGTTTATTTTTCAACCACTAATTCCACACTTCATTTTTAATTAACCAACTTTTGGATGTGATTGTTTGTGAGGATAATGTACATAGTGAATAGTCACTTAATAGAACATTTCTAACCCTAGACAGGGTTAGAAGTTTTATAGTAATGTGAGATGAGAATCAACTCTTTGATCATCTTCATATGGACCCCATAAAAAATCTTGGCTAAATGAGCTTGTCTTCTAGTTATAAATCATGTATAATCGATCATCTTCACAAAAAATTAAATCATTTTAAACCTTTTAACTCATAAAAGTTGGTTGAAAATTAATTGTAAGTAAAACTTAGTATTTACTTCTAACCACCTTTGTGGTTTTTCTCTTTTCTCCTTTTTTTTTTTGAATAGATTAAGAAAGAATCTTAAAATAATTTTTTGAATGGGTTAGAATTTTTATAACTATTTGATTTTTTTTGGATAATATCCACACGCCATATGTCAAGGATCCCTTCACAAAAGACACTAAAAAAAACTTAGGTCTATTGGGCCTACATGGCAGTATCCAAGGGTTGTTTTGGTGAGGATCGATGTTCTCCTAACTAAAAAAATCAGCCTATTCCAAAACTTCTTACTCTATCACGGTTCGAAATCATCAACCACATTAGAATGAGCTGATTTTTGTTATGATGATCTCAATGGTGAGGAGAACATCGATCCTCACTAAAAATCAGGACTTGGGTCATCATCGTGCACCATATCGACAAGGAATTTTTTACGCGTTTTCAAATTGGGGTCAAATATACTCTTTATATTTACTTAATTATCCGTTACTTCTCTTCGAAAAAAAATAAAATAATAATTATCAGTTCCCTCAATTTTATTTTAAATAAAGAGTCCTAGCTTTATATATCTGAATTGCTTTAAGATTGAACTAATGTTTATGCAGGTATTGGCTTAGGTTTTTTATTTATAATTGTTGGCGGTTCTTGGTTATATTTGGGCATAAGAAAAAGAAAGCAAATCAAACTCAAGGAGAAGTTCTTTCAACAGAATGGTGGTTTGCTATTAAAACAACAAATATCCTCAAATGCAAGTGGTGTAGAAACAACTAAGATCTTTACGACAAAAGAGCTAGAATTGGCAACAAAGAATTATGATAAGAGTCAGATCCTAGGACGTGGAGGCCATGGTTTTGTTTACAAGGGAACTTTATCTGATAATCGTATAGTCGCCATTAAGAAGTCTACTAACAATTTGTCCACAGAAGTTGAAGAGAGACAAAATAAGGAATTCATAAATGAGGTTGTTATTTTAACTCAAATTAACCATAGGAACGTCGTGAAGCTCTTGGGGTGTTGTTTAGAGACTGAAGTTCCTTTGCTTGTTTATGAATATGTTTCTAATGGCACCCTCTGCGACCATATTTGTCCCAAAGATGGAAGACTTTCATCCCTTTCTTGGGAAAGCCGTTTGAGAATTGCTGCCGAAACTGCAGGTGCAATAGCATATTTGCACTCTATAGCTTCTGTACCCATTCTTCATAGAGATATCAAGTCTGCCAATATATTATTAGACGAAAATTACACTGCAAAAGTAGCAGATTTTGGGGCATCAAGGTTGGTTCCTTTAGATCAAACTCATGTAGACACACTAAATCAAGGGACCTTAGGATATTTTGATCCAGAATGCCGTGAAACAGGCAAACTGATGACAGATAAAAGTGATGTTTATAGTTTTGGAGTCGTTCTTGTAGAACTCTTAACAGGAAAAACGAACACTATAAACCTTGCTTTGTATTTCACTTCCTGGATGGAGAAAAACGCTGTTTTTCAAATTATTGAACCTCGGGTAGCGAATGAGGGGAAGCAGGAGCAAATCCTTGCGGTAGCAGAGCTTGCGAAGATATCCCTTAATTTTAAAGGTGAAGATAGGCCTACAATGAAACAAGTTGCAGAGGAGCTAGAAGGTTATTTGATGAGAAACTTAGTAACACACCCATCAGTGGATCGTCAACAAAGCCATGAAGAGATAAGCAACATAGCATCTGAACAAACAGACCTCTATACTGTGCCATTCAGCTCTATATATAGCGTCGTTGATTCTTGTCAGTATAATCAGGAGAAGCCTCTTTTTGAGGATTAATTAATAATCCAATCAAATGGTATATTCATCTAAAATATGCTGTGTGTGATTATCAGATAATTTACCATTTCTTAACTCATGAATTAATTATTATTATTCTTTTTTATTGAGAAGTAATTAATAAAATTTCACTTCTGTCACTAGGTTTAGGGTCTAATTTGATCTCTGTCCCTAAATACAATTGTTAAATATTTTGTACAAAATCAGTAATTTCTAAAACTTTTAACTCCATAAGATGTTGAACGGCAAAAAAATAATGATAATGAACGGTTTATTTTTCAACTAATTTTTTATAGCATTAGATGTGTGAGAATAAATTGGTTTTTTTTGTCAGAATGATCTATATAGCGAGGAGAACAATCTTACGAAAAAAATCAGTCCTTGGTTCGCCTCCATGCAGACCCCACAAGCCAATATAAGCGTAGGCACAAGCGCATATGCAAACGGAGACAAAGGAGTAGGACCGTCCACGAATCACGGAAACACCATTGGGCTTTACCTGTTGCAAATTGAGATAGAAATGCCTATCTACAACAGCCTGTAACCATTGCAAATTGAGATAGCAACGGTTCGGCAATCCACTGGCAAATGTGAAGTTGTCGGACTAACCGCGGTTAACTCCTGTTGCGGTTATGATTTTTGAGCCGTTGCTAATTTATGCAATACCAATAGTTCAGAGCATTGTACATTTGCAGCCTAGCAACATTTATGAGTTGTTGCTAATTGTCAAAATGCCATCTCTGAATGGTGATGTGGCTGGATTTGGGGCTATAATTAGAGATGAGGAAGGAAATGTTCTGGCAGCAGCTACTGGTAGCTCTCCTCCAAAAACGATCATATTACATGAGTTACAAGGTTTAGAAACTGGTCTGAAATTGGCTTATATGCATAAATTCTTGAATGTTCAGATTGGTACAGATTCAATGGCGGTTCTCTCTTATGTTCAGAGATCGATAAATCCTCCTTGGGTGGCCATTACAGTATTGCGTAATATTCGTCGTATGATTCAGAGCTTTGAGTCTTTTCATATTTGTCACATTTATCGGGAAACAAATGAAGCAGCTGACCATCTTGCTAGCTTATACCCTACAACAGGTTTTTTGGAAGTCATTCCTAGCTCATTTGCAGAGGATTTGAAGAAGATTATTTTTGATGATAAGAATGGCAAGGCCTATCCTAGACGTGTTTATTAATTTAATTATTATTCGGTTGGGGTCTCCTTAACCCCGGCTTACCTTCCAAAAAAAAAAAAACAAACAGCTTTTTAGACTCCTTTCAGATTCCAGACCATTGCAGACAAATTAATTCATATTTCAGATATGCTTCAAATCACATGGACAGTTTGGAAGGAGAGGAACGCCCGTATTTTTTATGATAGAGAGATTACTGTTCAGCAGTTGATTTTGGAGACTAAAGCTAATAAGATGCTTTTTTGGTCACTGAAGATGAAGTGCTGCCGGGGAATAAGATTTGAAGACTTAGTCTACAATTGGGAGAATATTGTGAGGAAATTGTAATTTTTGGATGTTTGCTGGTTTGATTTTTCTGGTTTTTTCTGATTCTTCCTCAGAATCAGGTTTGTATTGTTTCTCTGTATCTTTCTTCCTTTCTTCTTATAGTCTGTTTGGACAAGGGATTTTAGGAAGGGATTTTGTGGGGATCAGGAATTTTGAAGAAAAATATAACTTAATTTTTCAACCAAATCAAAAAAAAAAAAATGATACGCTTCAGAGAGCTTAAAACAACAAACACCCCCTTTTACTCTACATGCATGGATGATGGATTATGACTTATCATGACCATTTTTTTTTTCCGAAGGAACCTCGACGGAGCAAGGGAAAATTTTATTAATAAAAACAAAGAACCCTAGAAGGAGGGGGACATAAACCTAACCTCCCCATGCCTAATACAAAATACAAACAAGCATGCATGCAAAAAAAAGGAAAACCTCTAACCAAAACCTTTATAAGAAGGGGACCCTTAAAAACCTAGAAACCTAGCCAAACCCCAGCCTTACCGTAAAAATGGGGGACAGAAGGGAAAAACAACCAAAAAACAAAAGAGAGACAAACTACTCACTACACACATAAGGAAAACCCATTCTATCCAGACTGATCATGACCATCAAATGTTCCTTTAGCCCCATATAATGGCTCCCTGCCTCCGGATCCCCATATATACCCAAAAGTGTTGTGAGATCCGAAAACATGATGTATTTACAAGATTCAAACAAATAGAAGTCACTATCCTCTAAAATAAGATTTAAGTCACTAAAGACCCGTGTGGTTCACGATTCAAAAACTAATTATATTACATCCAAAACTATTTTAGAATTTACAATAAAATAATGCAGGATTTTATAAAAAAAATGTTGTTTTATGTGTTTTCAATGAATCATATAGGATTTATAGTAAAATCAAAAAGTAATTTTAGATGTGATACAAAATGTAATTTTATTTAAGTGTAAATCAGTTTTTAAAAATAAATTTTTAATCGCAAACCACACAGGCCTCGCTATAAGTAGCATGGGTTAAAACACATAAACAGACGCTTAATTAATTAAGGGTGATGTTAAAGGGGTTCTCTAAAATGTTAGGGGGGTGGACAGGATATGGGGGTGGACTAAATACTTCAAAATGGTTGGGGGATGGACATAGTTTTACTAGGGGGATGGTTATCAAAAATTGATTTGGTATTTTTCCACCCAACCCAATCCTAACCCAAAATCCTAAACTTTTCTTTCCACTTCCAAGTCCAAAACAGTCGAGTCGATGACATCCTCTTCCTAACGTTTTTCTCACTCTAAACTTCTCTCCTCCATTGCCCAAACTCCTCCATTCGACCACCGATTATTGATTTTGAATAACGATTTTCAACTAACAACGGTCGATCTCTTCCAGGTCGTTAGAAATTTTTGAGTTCAAGCTAAGATTCATGGTTAGGACTAAAAACCATCAATGACTCTCAAAAGTTAAGTTTTATTTGATTTTTTTATTTTTTAATTTTTGATCCCTAAATTTATATGTTTTAGTTGTTCTATGAGGTTTTTTAAGTGAATAGACAGATTTTAGGCTTTGTATATGTGATTTGGGTCGATTTTTTAAAATTTTTGGTATAACTCGTCGTCTTCATCAATTTTCGACCGGACCAGAGAAGAGTTTCTCTGTCAACTTCGACCACTGATGGTTGAGATTTAAAGAAAAACTCGACCACTGATGGTTGAGTTTTAAAGAAAAACTCGACCAGTGGTGGTTGAGTTTGTATGTCAAACTCAACCAGTGGTGGTTGAGTTTGTATGTAAAACTCGATCCTGCTCAAATGAATTAAGTACGAAAACTGGAAATTTTGATCTCAATAAAAAACGTTTAAAACAAAAAAAAGCATATGAATCAGTTGTATTACCTCATTACTATTTGATTGAGAGATTTTCATTAGATTTGAGGAACTCAAACTATCCGGAAAGGAATATTTAGGTTTTTGGGACTCCATTAATGGTGATCTTTTCTTCAATTCATCTTCCTCCATTAATGGTATTCCTTCTTGAACTTCTTCATCCTTCATAGAGTTTCAAGCCAATAACGATCTTCGATCCTTGGTGGTCGAATAATTTAAGAGAGTTTTTAGAGAGAGAAAGTAGTTTTTTATTGGAGAAATAGAGAACGTGTTGGAGAGTGAAGAATTGGAGGTGGTAGTTTAATTTACACCATCACCACCCCCTTAGTAAAAAGAAGGAAAATATTGGAATTGTGATTTTGAGTTAAAAGTCCATTTAACTTGTCCACCCCCCTAACATTTTAGAGAACCCCTTTAATAGCACCCTTAATTAAAATCAGCAGATATAAGATTAAGCACGACTTCCCCCATTCATATCTTTCCTATATTTCTGTGAATGGTTGGTAATGTGTTTTTTATTTTTTATTTATGTATTGGCTGGCGATGACAATTTACGTTATATGCTTATACATTTTTTATTTTTTTTTGGTTTGGTCAGTTGGCCAATCCAAGTCAACGATGACAAGAGACTAATTCAAAGTCAAATCCACCTCCACCTAATAACAATTATTGCTATTATATGTAGTACGTTCATAACACTCCCTTCAAACTCTAAGAAATTACCCTAACTGAGAAAACAGAGAATTAACTGGATCTCTAAAAATGTTTCTCCAACTCCTACTTGTTTTGCAGCTCTTCTGGCTAACATTAGCAGCACCATCCTCATCATCAGCTGCTACATTTGCGCAGACGAAGGCCGGTTGCGAAGCTAAATGTGGTAACATTACAATTGCCTACCCATTTGGTATAGGCCCGGTCGGGAACGGGTGCTCCCTTTATGGAACGGGGTTTGATTACAGCATTACCTGCAATACTTCTTATAACCCTCCCAAAGCCTTCTTAGGCAGAGGTAATGTTGAAGTTATAGGTTTATCAGAATCCGAAATTCGCATTAAAAACACCCCAGCTACCTTGTGCTACAATGAGTCTGGTGGGCTGCTGTTGGATGAATCTATAGCCTGGATGAACATGAGTGCTACCCCATTCACATTTTCGGATACCAAAAACAGGTTCTTCGGACTGGGGTGTAACACGTTGTCGATTATCGAAGGGCCTGAATCTAAGAATTACAGAAGCCAGTGTCTGTCAGGATGTGTGAGTAAAGAAGATTTGATAGATGGGTCTTGCTCCGGCAAAGGGTGTTGTCAGAGCACCATTCAGAAAGGCCTAAAGAAGTTTATAGCATTCGTCGTGAGAAGCACGGAGAAGAAAGATTCTGGTACACTGTCTTTTGATTCTTGTAGTTATGCTTTCATGGCTGAGCATGAAAGATACACGTTCGCGGCATCGGATCTTCTGAATGGCACCAATTTCCATAGTAAAGGGAAAAATGTACCTGTGGTGCTTGAATGGGCGATAGGGAATAAGACTTGTGAAGAAGCTGAGAAGGATATGACCACTTTTGTGTGCCAGGAGAATAGTTACTGTAGCAATTCCAATAACAATCCCGGATATCGTTGCACTTGCCATGATGGTTATGAGGGGAATCCTTATCTCAGTCTTGGATGCCAAGGTATGTAAAAACAAAACCCTGTTTTAAATGCTTTTTACATCAATTATCTACTAATACATTATTCATATATAAAAAGTTGTATGGATAATTTTTTCCTTTTCCCCTTTTAAACCCTAACTAATCAAAATGGTGTTTTTTTTTTCTCTACATATATTTGTGTAATTTTAGACTTTGAAGGGCTTCCATAGTTGTGGATGTGTAAAAATTTATAAAAACTAAAATGAATCTGTTATGGGTGGTTGTGTATGTAAAAAAGAAATAAAATTAAAAATAAGACAAAATAAAGAAATAAAATAAATTGTTTCCAAAATGTGTTGGGCGGGTTTTGGGAGTCTGCCCAACACATAAGGTTTTTCAGACGCCCAAAAGACTGCCCAACAGTTTTCGTAGAACCCACTGTAGAGAATGGATTCTTAGATCCAGCTTCCATAATTTGAATACAATTTTACATGTTGTCCACATTTACACAATTGAAGCCACAATGGACTAAAATTCTATGTTTTTTTTTTTTTTTTTCAATTTTTACTCTGCATTATGGATTCTTTGATCATTTTAGAATACATACTTTTTATTCTAACTCTAAGCTTAAAAAATTACATATCTAGCTACTTCAGGTTAAGTTGTGAATCACCAGTGTCTAGCAGTAATATAGCTCAGTATGGTGGAGCCAATCAATCAATTGATCCATCCATATTAGATTTGATTAACATTATGTATATAAACCAAAATTTATTCTTTTCAAATTACATTTTCATAGCTAATGCGTTTTTTATGTTTGCGAGACGACAGATGTGAACGAATGTGAAGATCCAAACAATAATCCTTGTGAAGGAATTTGCACAAATACGAATGGGAGTTATAGTTGTTCTTGTCCAGAAGGCAGTCAGGGTGATGGCAAGAAAGGAGGGAGTGGTTGCATTCGCAAAAACAAAGAATTTCCAGTACTAAAGATTACTCTTGGTACGATTTAATTACCCGACCGCTAATTATTATATAAAATTTTTAGTGTATTCTCTACTTGACTTTACTTAATTATTTGTTGCTTCAATCCTTAATGATGCAGGTATTGGCTTAGGGTTCTTATTTTTAATTGGTGGAAGTTCTTGGATATACTTGAGTATAAGGAAAAGAAAGGTAATCAAGCTCAAAGAGAAATTCTTCAAACAGAATGGTGGTTTGCTGTTAAAACAACAAATATCATCACACGAAGATCGTGGTATAGAGTCAACAAAGATCTTTACAGCTGAAGAGCTAGAATTGGCAACAAAGAATTATGATGAGAGTCGGATCCTTGGCCGTGGAGGCTATGGCATAGTATACAAGGGAACTTTATCGGATGATCGTATAGTAGCCATTAAGAAGTCCAAAATAGTTGATGAGAGTCAAATTGAGCAATTCATAAATGAGGTTGTTATTTTAACCCAGATTAACCATCGAAACGTAGTTAAGCTTTTGGGGTGTTGTTTAGAGACTGAAGTTCCCTTGCTTGTTTATGAATATGTTTCTAATGGCACCCTTTCCCAACATATCCACAAAAACGATGGGATGTCCTCAATTTCTTGGGATAGCCGATTGAGAATTGCTGCCGAAACTGCAAGTGCACTTGCATATTTACACTCTGCAGCTTCTATACCCGTCATTCATAGAGATATCAAATCTGCCAATATACTATTAGACAAACATTACACTGCAAAAGTATCAGATTTTGGAGCATCAAGATTAAATCCTTTGGATCAAACCCAGATAAGCACACTAGTTCAGGGGACCTTAGGATATTTGGATCCAGAATACTTTCATTCTAGCCAATTGACGGATAAAAGTGATGTTTATAGTTTTGGTGTAGTTCTTGTAGAACTCTTAACAGGAGAAAAACCCCTTTCTTTTGAGAGATCCGAAGAACAAAGAAATCTTGCTTCTTATTTCATTTCCTTGATGGAAGAGAACGATGTGTACCAAGTAATTGAGGCTCAAGTAATGACTGAAGGGAAGCGGGAGCAGGTCTTTGCAGTTGCAGAGATTGCAAAGAGATGCCTTAAAATGATAGGTGAAGAACGTCCTAATATGAAAGAAGTGGCTAGAGAGCTAGAAGGTTTGAGGAAGTTGGAGACACACACATCAGGAACTCATCACAGTCAACTAAGCCATGAAAAAGAAACCAACATAACAAACGAGCCAACAGACCTTTATACTGTACCATTAAGAAACTCTTACACCTTTGTTGATTCTGGTCAATACAGTGGGGAGAAAGATATGATCGTGTCGATGAACATCCTCCGATGACTTTTTATTTAACTATGATTGGTTGTACGAAATAAAAATAATAATATTAATTGCTAAAAATATTTATTTTTTTTCAAGTAAATAATGCATGCTAGCTAGAGTTGTATGATTTTTTTTTTTTCAGTCAAGCGTAGAGGACAACGCTAAGTTTTTATATAAAGTAGGAAGACTCACTTTCTTTGGGGTGGAGGCACAACTTAAGTAGTGTCATGAGGACAAGTTTTCCTCGTAGTGTTCGTGCTATTATTGCTCGTGATGCTTAGAGAACAAGGATGATCTCACCAATAGGTGCGGAGCCACTAGTTGGCTCACTTAGGCTTTAGCCAGCGACAACTTCAAATAAAACACAAAATTTTAATGGAACTTTTATCATACAAAAAGTATTTTTTTGTTGAATTATATTATATTTAGAGAAAAAATTAGGAATTTTGATTTCCTGGCTCTGCCCCTGCTCGCCAAACGTGAAGATTGTTTAATTTGGCTCGATCTAGTTATTAATTAATGACTGGCAAACTAATGGAAATAATTTGGGATCAGTAAGTAACAAGAACGGTTCTAAAACTCCAAGGCACATAATCGCTGTCATTTAAATAATATTTCACCCCTATAAATACACCAGAGTTATTTGAAATATGTTCTCAAGATACAATGGAGTCTAACTTTTGGGTTTTGTGAGTTCGAATGTGCACTATTCGATCACAACTCAAGAACACTCTATTTGATCTCTGATAATGCCAAAATACCTTAACTCTGCTTTGTTTGCTTAGAAATTAGAAGTGTATGAATAATGGCCTACGAACCATCTATTTATAGCCTAGAAAGCACCATTTCAGAAGAGATTTGTGTTTGTTCTGAACTGGTGCGAGTTAGTATAAATACTAATGGCCATCAGTATTAGACATCCTTAGTATCGATACTAACTCAGATGAGCTCCTAGCGACGATGCACACGCGCAAAGTGCACGCCCAATCGCATGTGCCTAGCAAACCTAATATAAAATGATCCTGGGCCACTCTACTCATTGTCAATTGATTTTGAGTTGGATGCCCACAAAGTTAATATATAGTCACTTATAAACTCCACTACTTCATTTCTCCCAAACTATGTGGGACTAAATTAAATAAGAGCTAAAGCTAACAAAACCAAAAACCAAAGCTATTTTGAAAAGTTTACAACAATAACCAGTCGATTTGGGAGACCAGCATACCGGCCTTTGTCGAGTTGTTGCAAGAATTGATAAGTAAACTTGGAAGAATAATTTTTATTTAGTGTTCTTTGATAAGTCTTATGGGATCCTTTGATGCATGTGTTTTCCCTTGTAAGATTGTGTAATAAGCATTGTCAAGATTTCTTGAACGTACATATTGAAAGTTTCTCCGATTAGCCGTTTGGTCGTGAATGTAGCCCATAATAGTGAATCACGATCTTT
Source organism: Macleaya cordata (assembly GCA_002174775.1). Taxonomy (NCBI): domain Eukaryota; kingdom Viridiplantae; phylum Streptophyta; class Magnoliopsida; order Ranunculales; family Papaveraceae; genus Macleaya; species Macleaya cordata. The sequence goes on from MVGT01002984.1 coordinate 207,010, forward strand.
ATGATTGTGCTTATTTCATATTTAGTTTATTATATCGTAGTAACCACGATTTTCCCAACACAATCAAGGCCGACCGTTTGGTTGCTTATTTCAAACTACTAATATTCTAAGTTTGCTAAATTATTCATGAGTTTTTTCATATAGGAAAAAAAAAAAGAAGAAATTCTGCAAGACGACTATGCTATATAGTTGCTTTTTTATTTTACTTTTTAAAATTGCAAGTTGAGTACGTAGGCACCACTCACCACCAAATGATGTATAAGTCTTCTTGGCACCTTAATACTATTTTGCCTTCTCAAAAAAAAAAAAAAATATAAGTCTTCTGTAATGAAAACGACCCACTTTGCTGCAGTGATTTTTTCTACATAAAAAATTAAGTCTGCATACAAGTAAGAGATTAAGCGAATCTTCTTTAATTTGACCAAAAAGTAATTATATATAAAAATATAAAATAAAAAAATAATCCAGCAAATGCTGATCGAGGTTAAAAATAGCAACCTTGTTGGATCATCAGTTGCATTTTCAAAGCACAGATCCCCAAGCATAAAACAGCTGTTAATTAGTGGAATGTCTAGTCTTTCATAGACTTAGTTGCATGTATATAGCCTAAGTTTGTCTTATTTTTCTAATATACATGAAATTTTAAAATACAAATTAATCTCTAAGTTTGAATTTTCAAAGTAAAATTAACTATTCATGAATATTAAAAAAATAAGAAAATAAAATTCTCTAATGTTGATTTAATTAAAGTTTAATTTTTTAAGACAAGAAATATAAAAAAATCTTTAATTAGGTTGTTTGGAGTAGAATTTAAGGTATTGAGATGGGGCAAGTCCGGAAGAAGTATGAAATAGCATTAGAAGTGCCGTGTGGTACATTCAATACCGGCCGTGAAGCAAGCTCTATATCAGCCAGTAACCATCCCAAGATCCACCCATTCTCTGTACCCACAAGTTCGAAAGAAAGAAAATAAATAAATAAGAAGATGTAATCCATGTTAATGATTAGCTAGGTATAATATTGGGTACATCATCCTCTTCTCTCCGTCTTCTTTTTACTTATTTGAAGTGTCCATATCACTTGCCCTTAGATTCAAAAATTCTCTATCAAACACTATAAAATATAATAGAGTACCTTCCATGAAAGACATGTAAAAGAATACACCACTATGTTCTGATTGAAATTAAGCAAGACGCGGGTAAAAGGGGTAAACCCCCTAATAATCCGCTTAATTAAATTGGCATCTGAGTTAATTAGGTTAAAGTCATCCCGCTACATATGGATATTTCTATAGTTCATACATCATTAATTTTTTTTTTTTTTTGGTAGTTCAAGTTCTCGTTCTTCGATTGACTTGGGTAGGTGCAGTTCTACACACTCACTCGGGCAATGTTTTAAAAACTGGCTCGGACCGGTCGGTTCAACCGGTTGTTTTAAAAACTAGCTCGGACCGGCCGGTTCAACCGGATAACCAGTGACCCAGTCCAAAAACCGGGTTGGTTCAACACCGACCCAGTAATTTTTTAAAAAATCGGCCTTTTTTGCTTGAACCAGTTGACCCTGACGGTTGAACCAGAAACCCAAGTGAACCGTCTGGTTTTTTTATTGGGTCTTAATGTATATATTTTAAAAAATTGCATCTAGAAAGGTTTGAACCTAAGAACTTTGAGTAATGGACATTTTTACCATCTAGGCTAGGTAGCTTTGGTTGTTTACTTTCATAAGCTTTTCTATTTATAATATATTATTCCTGTTTATAATATACAATTCTTTAGTGGGTTATTTGGGTCAACCCACTAGTTGACCCGATTTGACCCAACCCAATGACTTTTCCGGTTCAATGACCGGGCCGGTTTTTAAAACATTGCACTCGGGATTTCTTACTCACTAATTTCACATTAAATTTAGGGGGAGAAGAGAAGTGGGGGTCCCAAATTATTCATTGTGTATTCTCTCTAAATTTTATTGATTCCATCGGGTAAATCTAAAATTTTTCTGACAATTTTAGGCGCATAATTAATTAATTAAAAAAGTTAAAAAACGAATAAATTGTTTATATTTTCATTTCTACTATTAAGTTTGTGGGCTTCCAACTCAAAACTAATTGGCAATGAGTGGTGTGACCCAGGATCATTATATATTGGGTTTGCTAGGCTCTCATATCCCATGTGGGACTATTCTCATCACGCTCCCTCACGTGTGGCGTTCTTTTGCGCCTAACACGTGGAACTCTTTTTGGGTGACGGAGAGCACGTGTGGCCGTTGGATCTATCACGTATGGGCCTGCGCTCTGATACCATATTAAGTTTGTGGGCTTCCAACTCAAAACCAATTAGCAATGAGTGGTGTGACCCAGGATCATTATATATTGGGTTTGCTAGGCTCTCATATCCCATGTAAGACTATTCTCATCATCTACTTAATGCTGGTGATGAAGTTAATTATATAATTAATGCTTTGTTAGCTAATTAATAAATTGTTTCTCCAAGTCAACTGGGTAGCAGAGAACAATTCAAAGTCAAATCTTCAACAAACTAATAATTGCTGTACTTACATAATTCATATGCTCACTTCAAACTTTACCACAATATTTATATATGAAACTTTGGCATAAAAATTAATAGCTATACCTCACCCTATAGCTAACCAAGCAAACTAAGAAACAGAGTACTACTGCATTCTTATTATGTTTCCACAACTCTTATCTGTTTTTCTGCTATCCTGGCTAACTTTATTTGTATCATCATCATTATCTTCGGCAGCGGCTAAATTTGTGCAGACGAAGGCCGGTTGCGAAGCCAAATGCGGTAACATTAGCATTCCCTACCCGTTCGGGATGGGTGTGAGTGAGAATGGGTGCTCCATTAATGGTGCAGCAGGGCTTGGCTTCAACATTACTTGCAATACTTCTTATTACCCACCAAAACCCTTCATACGCATAGGTATGAACCGTACCTCAGGTGAGGTACGTAAGGTTGAAGTTTTAAGTATATCAGAATCCGAAATTCGCATAAAAACCTGGCCAGCTACTATGTGTTACAATGGATCATCAGGTAGATCGGTGCTAGATGAATCTGTTGCTTATATGGACTTCAGTAAGACCCCCTTCACATTCTCAACTACCAAAAATAGGTTCTTTGGGATCGGTTGCTACTCAATGGCGTTCATACTAGAGCCTAACCTAAATTTTTCGACCCAGTGTATGTCAAATTGCCAGAGCATAGAAAACGTGATAGATGGGTCTTGCTCTGGCACTGGGTGTTGTCAAACAACCATTCCCAAAGGGGTAAAGAAGTTTGTAGCAATAGCAGACGCCTTGAACAGCACATCCAAGACCTTGTCTTTCAATCCTTGCAGTTATGCCTTTATGGCTGATAAAGACCAGTTCAAATTTGAAACATCCGATCTGAATGGCACCAATTTCCGTAGCAAAGGGCGAGATGTACCAGTTGTGCTTGAATGGGCGATAGGGAATAAGACGTGTGAAGAAGCAGAGAAGGACTTGTCCAGTTTTGCGTGCCAAGAGAATAGTTACTGTAGCAATTCCGACAACAATCCTGGATATCGTTGCACCTGCCATGATGGTTATGAGGGGAATCCTTATCTCAGTCCTGGATGCCAAGGTATGTAAATATGATTTTAATTATGAATGAGTATTGCTATACCTACCGAAAAAATTAGTAGAATTGTGCCAGAATGCAAAATCCACAGTACTTATGAAATTTCTATAATTCATGCCGCACCGCAAGAATTTATAGGATCCCTAGGGTCATCAGTTTTGTCCCAATTAATCCCACTATTGGGGGCATTAAGCATTTTTCTTTATCATTATGGTAAGCCCAAATAATCGAGCTATAATTACGTACGTGCACATCATGTTCAAATCAATAAGCTGATGAATATCATCTATATATATCTAGTTCGGGTGAAATTAATGGTACTGGTACATATGTAAACTTCTGCTCGGGCATCTAGCTACCCAATTCAGTAGGGGTGCATGGAGTCGATCGATTGATTGATTACCATGCTAAATAAAACCTTGCATTTATTCTATTTGAATTACCTAAATATATTAATGTGTTTTCTATATTGGTGGGAGTGGTGATCAACAGATGTGGACGAGTGTGCGGATCAAAAAAATAATCCTTGTGAAGGGATTTGCACAAATACCATGGGGAGTTACAATTGTTCTTGTCCAAAGGGCAGCTATGGCGATGGGAGAAAAGGTGGGAGTGGTTGCATTCGCAAGAACAAAGAATTTCCAATAATGAAGGTTACTCTTGGTATGAATCTATACCCTATATACTAATTCCGTAATAGCATTATCTATACCATAATAATATTATATACTCATCATCATGTAGATTATCCTAAAAAAAAAAAATATATCAATTGATTCTGAAATTTCTAACCCCATCAAAAAGTGGTTCAAAATTATAATCGAATAACCAGTCCTAAAGCCACCCAACTTTTGATAAGATTAGAAGTTTTAAAGTGACATATATGATTATTATATCAAAAGAGTTGAGTGATTTATGAACTATCTATTTATCGTTAATCTTAAATTAATTATTGATTGTGTTATATATTTTAGAATGGATTAATTTATTTATATATACAGTACTTCAATTTAATTATTTGTTGCTTCAGTTTAATCTTCAATAAAAGGAGTGGCTGATCCTCTATATGTCTCAATTTCTTAATTAACATTGATATATACTAATGTTGCTACAGGTATTGGCTTAGGATTTTTATTTTTAATCGTCAGCAGTTCTTGGTTATATTTGAGGATAAGGAAAAGAAAATTAATCAAACTCAAAGAGAAGTTCTTTCATCAAAATGGTGGTTTGTTGTTAAAACAACAAATATCGTCACATGAAGGTGGTGCAGAATCAACAAATATCTTCACAGCAGAAGAGCTAGAATTGGCAACCAAAAATTATGATGAGAGTCGGATACTTGGTCGCGGAGGCTATGGTATAGTTTACAAGGGAATTTTATCCGATAATCGTATAGTCGCCATTAAGAAATCCAAAATAATTGACGAGAGTCAAATTGAACAATTCATAAATGAGGTTGTTATTTTAACTCAGATTAACCACCGAAACGTGGTGAAGCTCTTGGGATGTTGTTTAGAGACCGAAGTTCCCTTGCTTGTTTACGAATATGTTTCTAATGGCACCCTCTTCCAACATATCCATAAAAAGGATGGGATATCCTCTCTTTCATGGGAAAGCCGATTGAGAATTGCCACCGAAACTGCAGGTGCACTTGCATATTTACACTCTGCAGCTTCTATACCCATTATCCATAGAGATATCAAATCTGCTAATATACTATTAGACAAAAACTACACTGCAAAAGTGTCAGATTTTGGAGCATCAAGGTTAGTTCCTTTAGATCAAACCCAGATAAACACTCTAGTTCAGGGGACCTTAGGATATTTGGATCCAGAATACTTTCGTACCAGCCAACTGACAGATAAAAGTGACACTTATAGTTTTGGTGTAGTTCTTGTAGAACTCTTAACTGGAGAAAAGCCCATTTCTTTTGAGAGATCCCAAGAACAAAGAACCCTTGCTTCATATTTCGCTTCTTCGATGGAAAACAACAATGTATTTCAAGTTATTGAGGCTCGAGTTGTGAATGATGGAAAGATGGAGCAAGTCCTTGCAGTTGCAAAGCTTGCAAAAAGATGCCTTAACTTGAATGGTAAAGAAAGGCCTACGATGAAAGAAGTGGCAGGGGAGCTAGAAAGTTTGAGAGAGTTAGAGCCACACCTAGCTCAGGCTCATCAACAGAGCCATGAACATAAAACCAGCATGACATCTGAGCCAACAGACCTCTATGCTGCACCATTAAGCTCCTCTTACAGCGTCGTTGATTCTGGTCAATATAGTTTGGAGAAAGATATGATATTGTCGATGAATATTCCTCAATAGTTGTATATTTGAATCATTTTGATTGGTTATATGAGAATAAGAGCAGATATATTTTATCTACCAAGGAACACAAGTGTAGGTAATTTGTTCCCAAGTACAATAATCAATGTTTGGACTTAATTGTATGGTTACCGACAAAAGTGATAGCTTAACATTATGGAATTCAGATCAGAACATGGATTCCAGATATTGGTATATATATCTTAAAAATGGCTTGGTTTCTGTACAATACAAGTTCTCAAAAAATGCCTCTTATTGTTTCTGCAGAACTGAAGTTCTATGCTTTGAAGACAGCTTATCAATTTGGTAGAAATGAAAAATATATGATTTTTTTGCCTTATGCACAGAGTTAGAATTCTGTTAAAAATAAAAAAATAAAAAAAATAAATGCAGGTAGTTAGAATATATAATACTACAACAACTTTTATAGATAAATCAAGGCTTGACAAAGTTATTTGACACCCCCTGATTTGTCACTTCATACAACATGCAGAACATAATGTTACTTATCAAACGCGCAATATGACAAATGATTGAACTTGCCACCTAAATTTGTGAACTCCTAATTTGTTTAAAAAGCTATTCAAATCAAATTATTAACGGAGGTTATGCACAATCGAAAAGACAAAGTTTCGACAACTCCTATCTATATTTCAAGTCTCTTGGTTAACATTGTTAACATCATCATCATCATGATCGGTGGCGGCTGCATTCGTTCAGACGAAGGTGGGATGCGAAGCCAAATGCGGTGACATTTGCATTCCCTACACATTCGGGATTGATGGGGGTTAGAATGGGTACTCCATTAATGCTGCAGCAGGGCTACCTTGGCTTCAACATACATTACCTGCAATACTTCTTGTATATCCGACACAGAAATTTGCATCAAAACCTGGCCAGCTACTATAGTTATAATGAATGATATTCTGGTACATCTGTGCTTGATGAAGCTATTGCCTGGATGGACTTCAGTAAGATCCCTTTTACATTCCCATTTACCAAAAAGACTTGCCCTTATAGTGTCAGATTGCCCTTATAGTGCCCTTAAAGTTCATTCCACATTCTTTGTGGTGGTCCTTGTGGAATGAAAGGAATTTCGAGATAAGGCAGCTACAGATTATTTAGTCTCAATAGTTCGAGGTAAAATCTCTCATCGCTAGGGTGAATGGTGTGCCCCAAAGTTTCTTGACTGCTTTCAGATAAATTAACGTACTTTAGATCATTTTCATGTGATCGAGCCCCACAAGACAGCGAGTCTACGTTATACTTCATTGACATTTACTAAATTACAAGTAAAAGGACAAACAAACCTAATGTTAATTTAAAATTTAATTTCTTTAGATTCAAAGACTGACTGTACCGGCCGGAATAAGCGATGGAAAAAAAAAAAAAAAAAAACTACCATACATTTTATAATTTATACACATTTATATTTTCCAATATTTCTGCGTGGTTGATGATGATTTATTATTTACTAAACATATTTTGCTAGGTCATATTGCCAATACAATTCAAAAATCAAGAGAACAATTCAAATTCTAATCCTCCTTCAACTGAAAATTGCTTTCCTATATAATTCATATGTAGTCGTATTCAGCAAACTCTAACCAATTAATTAAGCAAACTAAGAAAACAGAGAACTGGATCTCTATTATGTTTCTACAAATTTTACTTTTCTTGCAGCTCTCCTGGCTAACATTAGCAGCACCATCATCATCACCGTCGGCTTCTGCATCGGTGCAGACAAAAGCCGGTTGCGAACCCAAATGCGGTAACATTACAATTCCATACCCGTTCGGGATAGGTCAGAATGGGAATGGGTGCTCCATTGATGGAACAGGGTTCGACTACAGCGCTACCTGCATTATTTCTTATAACCTTCCCAGGCCCTTCTTAGGCAAAAGTTGTTGGGGAAAATAGGGTCTAGATTAAATAGTGCAGCGGAAACAAATAACTATTTTCCCTTCACAGGATCACATGAGGATGCATGAATTAAAACAATAACTTGAAGATCAGATACATACCGTTTAAACGCTTGCATATAATTCCAGATCTTCCTCCCACGTTCTGGATCAGTCGTCGAAAACCCAAAAGGTACAGCAACTGTATTTCAGCCATAACTCTCTAACGGTTGATCCGATTCACCTATATGATATATATTTTTTGTAGGAAATCAAATTTTCTACAACTTTACGTGAAATAGCGAATCTCCAATTCTGCTCCGAAATGTCTCAAAACGCGATTTTATATTCCGACGGGAATATATTACGAATTTTGGGTTTCTAAAACCATAAAGTTCATAACTTGAATTCTAAATTGGGTTTCTAAAACCATAAAGTTCATAACTTGAATTCTAAATTGGGTTTCTAAAACCATAAAGGTCTTATGAACCCTATATCTATTTATAGATAAAGACTCTATTCCCATATCTTTAGCTCCAAGTTAGGTCCATATGGGCCCCACTTACTTAAGCTTTTGATTTATTACTTTGAGGTCCATATATCTCATATAATTCTCAAATAATAAATCTAATTGCAGTTAAGTCCACTAAATAACTGCAACTGAATACTCTCAAGTAAATGAATATTATTCAGAAGCCCTTCACTCGTTATACCAGCAAATAGTCCCTCCACTTAACTGATATTCGTAATATACACCAAGGTAACATTAACTATTAATGTCAGCACCTTTCGAGTAATTACATCTTAGTCCTTGCCTGCCATATCATACCATTATAATTATTCTAATAATCCAATAAACATTTTATAGGATCACTGCGCAGTCTAGAATAATTAATACTTTTGATTAGGCTCTTAAGGGAATATCATTTCGGTGTGGATTCCTTATTGACACAAAGTAATCCCACTAAGTGATTTCGATCACCCAACCTACCCAGAATATTGGATCACGTTTGCGTTGTCTGACCTCACTGTTTGGTAGATCAAAGTGAGTAGAAACCAACTTGTAAGGTATACTATGCTCTCAGGATTTAGGACATTTGCAATTAGCAAGTTTTACAGAATCTTTTTATGTGCTGACAATAACATAAAAAGTATTCTGTCTGACCTGTTCAGTGTATTCTTAATACACCAACACACTGACTTAGAGTCGCCACTCTAGTGATGGAGATACATCACCCTATAATATAGAAGTCTAGTGTATTATAGTCTTATCAGATGAATTGTTCAGATTCATCACTGACTATGAACTATACAAGAATATAAGGAACCAGTAAATTACATCTCTCCATGTATGAACACTTCATACAAATAATTTACTTACAACATCATCTTGTGAACAACACTTAATCCATCATATGAATAAAGTAATAATATAGTATCATGCTTATTAATAAATATAATTTATCAATGTTATCAATTTAAATTGTTTTAGGGCATAAACCCCAACAATCTCCCACTTGCACTAAAAGAATTTAATGTCACAATAGCTACTTATCTTCTGAGAATAAGATTCGTATGTGACACTTGTTTCATCAGCATGAAACCTTCATCTGTAAGTATTCTCATCAGCATGAGAATCAAAACTACCAAGCAGAGCTTTAGAGTAGAGGTTCTACTAAGTTTCTTACAAATACAACCTTGGCTAACCATCTCGCCTAAACAAAGTCTTTGGCATCCGTGGTAGACACTCTCCCACTCGATGATATCCACCAAGATATCTAGAAATAGAATTTCCAGATCTGAATCTGACACAAGGTCAGAATTAATGCAACCAATTATAACACTAACATTTGGACTATTTTGTAACTCCGAATCCAACTGAGATTATCTAAGTCATGCTTTACAGCTCTATAAATCTCAGTACCAAAACTCGACAAATGTTAGCTGACTAAGCCCACCTGTAAGACAAATATCTGATTTTTGTCACTTGCACTTTATGTGAGAGGCTTCCTATTACATAAGCATAGGGAACTGCCTTTCAATTTACTTCCTTTATCAATGTCTATATGACAAAGATTCCAAAAGAGTAATACCACAGAAACATTTTCTATGGAACAGTGCATTCCAAACAAAATCGGTATATTATTGACCCTTACAGTTTTGAGATAGACTAATACTCTAGTTAGCTGATCTAGCAAGGCTTGATCACTAGAATGAAAGAATTTCTCAAAAAGTTCTTTTACATTAACGTCCATTAGATAACCAAACCTTAATAACATTTCAGGTATCATTATAAATGATCATTATGTCATTACTATATAGCTATGGAAACACTATTACTTACTATCCACATCTTATACATAGCCCATCCATATTTAATTAAAATCAACTAACTTGATTTTCTAATTAAATCGGATGCATCAACTTCGAGACATCTACTTCTGTAATAAATGTACAAAGTACTCATGGCCTACTGTAATGAACTTTATCTGGCTTGATTGCAAATGCCAATGTCAATATGCCTCTTGGGAGGATAATATCAACATTATTTGCGATCTAAGAAAATTCTGTTAAATTAATCAAGACTGCCAATGATGTGGTCACAGCAAGTCTCTTTAACGGTCAATCAGAATTTCTTGTTCCTTGTAAACTCTTCATCCAATAGTTTTAATATTAGATGAAAGTTTTACAAGATCCCAGACTCGATTAGAATCCAAAGATTCTTCTCTTATCACAACAGTTAACCATTGTCTCGAAATAAATTAGCATTTTCATAGTTTCAGGGACTGAATTCTCATCCTCCAAGAATAAGATCAATTGGGTTCTTGTGAAACCCTCCCACTACGATAAAGTCCCTATGTATTCTAAAATTGAATAACGTAATTCTTGTGTCTCAGCTTTATATCCTGGTGTCAACTTATGCAGTATTCTTAGGAATGTAACTTTTCTCTGTAAACACAAACTCTTTTTGCATACCTATAAACAGATACGCTTCAGCTCTTGACTCTGATTTGTCATCCATTCTAAGACAGGATAAATCGTTCATATGGGCTTGGGCCCAAATTATAATTTTCTTGTCGAAGAACCTGACGATTCATAAGTTAAAAACGGAAGGCTACTAACTGTTACCCAAGGTATATGTCAGAAGAAAGTAATGAATTATAATCCACCATAGATTTCATCGTATCCAGTGCAGATTCTATATCTTCACTTATTACACCATTCTACTGGAAGAATCCAAGTGTAATAAATTGGTTCTCAACTTAGTATGTACCATATAAGTCAAAAGGGTGTTTGCCATTTACGATCATATTGAATGACGAAACTTACCTCTTAATTTTTTATGGTTCCACATTCAACAATGAGTACCTAAATAAGTCAATCACTAAAACCTTCTACCTTCCTTTCAAAGGAACTCTTAATCACTAAACTCTGAATCGTATTCAGATTAAAGTGATTAAGTTTATAGATTTTAGCGATAACTTGAAATAACTGAAGAAACAATTTATTCAACTAATTCTAAGAAAAATAATTCATCCAAGTGTAATGAGAAAAGCTAAGGATTATTATCAATGTACAACTAGGAATGTCATCTAATGCATTCTTAATAAAACTCTATGAGAACAGATGGACTGTATACCTATTCTTGTAAAGATATAATACAGTCAATCATGTTTTCATATTTTATTCCATACACGATAATAATCATTGAGACTCCAACTTGACGAGTATCCTATTTTGCCGTATTTAGAAACACTTTCTATTTGGCATCATATTACTTTTCCTATACTTACCATCTCGATAGAATCAACCTTAGGAATTACTGGGTACTTCTTCTTTGGTTTCATGTCATAAAGACATACATAAAGATGATTATCTAGTTTTATGATCACTGGAATACAACTTGAATATTTTCCACTTTTTCATGAAAAATGTGTAGAGGAATCTACTTGGCAAACAAATCTAGTTAGGCTCTAAGGAGCTACAATGTCCCAACATATCAGGTATATGCTGACTAATTGATGTTCCTACACCTCATAGTGTTCATATAACTTTTCGTTATCTGTCAAACAGAACGATTCTGATCCCCAACCTAGGAAGATTTGATAGATGGGTCTTGCTCTGGCAAAGGATGTTGCCAGACCACAATTCCAAACGGGCTAAAGCAGTTTATTGCATATGCAGTGACAGATAAGAATGATTCCCATACTTGGTCTTTCGATCCTTGCAGTTATGCTTTAATGACTGAGCAAGAACAATACACGTTCAAGGCATCAGATCTTTTGAACGACAACAGTTTCTATAGTAAAGGGAGAGATTTACTTGTGGTGCTAAATTGGGCTATAGGGTGAAGAAGCACAAAATGACTTGGCCACTTTTGCGTGCCAGGAGAATAGTTATTGTAACAATTCCGACTACAATCTGGGATATTATTGCACTTGCTTGGAAGGTTATGAGGGGAATCCGTATCTCAGTCCTGGATGCCAAGGTATTTGAAAATTAAGAAACCTTAAACAAATCACTGTTTAAAAAATATTTGGAAAGCATTTGTCAAGATGTTAGAAACTAGGCCAGTCAATGATATTTTGAATATCTCATACCTATACTTTTCAAAAAAGTAATTTTTGTAAAAAACTAGTTTGTATTTTTTAAGGTATAACATTTTTAATTTGAAAAACAAAATTAAAAAAAAAAAAATAATTAGTACTAATAGGCACAAATATATATAGTCAATGATTCATTTGAGTTAGTTCGAAGGCAAACCTAATAACCAAACTTTTCTTTTGGACAAAATATATACATATCAGAAGTGCTCCTTATATTTGCATAACTAATGTGATCCTTATGTTGGGGTTTATGCCCTAAAACAATTTAAATTGATAACATTGATAAATTATATTTATTAATAAGCATGATACTATATTATTACTTTATTCATATGATGGATTAAGTGTTGTTCACAAGATGATGTTGTAAGTAAATTATTTGTATGAAGTGTTCATACATGGAGAGATGTAATTTACT
>MVGT01002984.1:232294-250912 GCA_002174775.1 Macleaya cordata
AAAAGCATGGCGAATCGGATCAACCGTTAGAGAGTTATGACCGAAATACAGTTGCTGTATCTTTTCGGGTTTTCGACGATTGATCCAGAATGTGGGAGGAAGATCTGAGATTACATGGAAGCGTTTAAACGGTATGTATCTGATCTTCAAGTTATTGTTTTAATTCATGTATCCTCATGTGATCCTGTGAAGGGAAAATAGTTATTTATTTCCGCTGCACAATTTAATCTAGACCCTATTTTCCCCAACACCTTATATTTGTGAGACTGATGCGAATGAATGTGATGATCTAAACAACAATCCCTGTGAAGGAATTTGCATAAATACCAATGGGAGTTACAATTGTTTTTGTCTAGAAGGCAGTCATGGTGATGGTAAGAAAAGTGGGAGTGGTTGCAACCACAAGAATGGAGAAATTCCAGTAATAAGGATCATTTTTGGTAGGAAACTTTATATAAGTAGGGCTAAAGTTAATATCTAATAACACCACCATTAGGACGCTACATAAGGATATCATCACCACAAAAATTCATCAATTGGATCATCTCTATATGGATCTATAGACAAGTGTCAGTAGAGTGTAAGAATAAAGTACGTACTAGGTGGGCATACTTGGAGACGACCCATAGGCTGATGTGAACTAAACGATGAGAAGATCATCGTCACAAAAAATCAGCTTGGATCAACTCCATGTATGACCAACGATTAGGTGTAAACTAAATAGTAATTATTAGAGAAATAAAAGTGCAGGTTATGATTGGCCCCACATGAATTTGATGAAATAGGATGTAAACATTTGTAGTCATAAAAATGGTTGTGAATATTCACACTATGTTTTGTCAAATTCATGTGGGGCCCCATATAAATTAGTGTAATAATTACACTCCTACAACTGCAACCAAAGTACATATAATGGGATTTTCGCCCTGTATACCAAACACAGCCGAAGTCTCAAAACTCGATTAGGGCTTTTTTTTCTCTTTGGAGATAAACCTTAAAAACAAAAGAAGAGAGAAAGAAAGAAAAAGAAAAATAACGGAGCAACTATTGGAACCGATAAGTTTAAGGATCGAACCTAAATCGAATTGATGTGGGTCCACTTGGATTGTATCCAAGGACTAAAATTTGGTGAGGATGCATTCTCATAAAAAATAATTCCACTCTAAAACTTTTAACCCTATCAAAAAAATTAATTGGAATCATCACCGTTGATTCTTAACATTGATTTTCAATCAAAGTTCCAATTAATTTGTTATAGGGTTAGAAGTTTTAAAATATGGTAATATTTTGTGTGGATTATCTACGTAGTGAAGAGAACACCCTCACCGAATTTTAGCCCTTAGATACAATCCAAGTGAATCCCACATTAATTCGATTTGGGTTTGGTCAATAAAACTTTTTGGTCTAAATATCATTTTCTCGAAAAAAAATTAATTATCACTCTCTTATTTAAGTTGATTAAGTATTGAAGGAAAACTACAATTTTACCCTGGGCTAAAATTAGAAAATCCTTCCATTCCCAAGTTTTTAAATAATTTCTATATGCTGATTTTTTTTTCCAAACCTACCCTGGGCTAAAGCCTCCTCCAGCCCATAGGTAGTTCCGCCCCTGTATATGATTCTTGGTATAATTTAATAAAAAATGGTCAAAAACTACATTATAAAGATATTCATGTCCAAAGGAATCTTTAACTCTCAGTTCATATTAGCAGTAACTATTTCATTTAAAATTTTATTTTCAAAACAAAAAAAGTCAAAAACTTTAATCTAGATGTTCGAAATAAGACTTGACTATATTATTATTTTTTTAAAAAAATTTACACAGTGAAAGTTTAAGTTTTATACTAGTTTTATTTAATTTATTTCTAAATTCGAATTTTCATGCTTAAAAAACAGATAACATCAAAACAAGAAGTGAAGATATGAATGCTTTCCAAATAATTAAATTTTTTCAAATATGTTACTAAAAACAGCATACAAAAATATTAGTTTTTGCAAACAAAAAGCTACTTATTTAACAAGTTTGTATCCAAATTCAAAATCAAATGCTTCGAAAACATATAACATCAAAAGAAAAAATAAAGATATCTCGCCAAATGCTTTCCAAATAATTAACTTTTGTCAAAACCTGTAAACATATTTTTGCAAAAAATTCGGCATAATTTTTTTTAAATATTATCTCGACGAATCTTTTCATTCTTCTCTTCTCCAACTAAACACTTTTATAATGATGAAGATTAAATATAGGCATAAGCAAAACTAAACCATAAAGGCGTAAATATCGATTTTGAAATTTTATTTTGTGTAAAGGGTAAGGAAAATATTTAAAAAATAGAGTTCTGGATATATTAAAATGTTTCTAGAATCTTTGGTACATAGCGCTGAAGAATCGGGCTTTATCAATATTATGAATTTAACTGCCCCACTATATATATAGTAGCTAAACACTCGAAATGTGACACATAAAAAAAAATATATGGATATAGAACTAACATTGGAGATAATCCAAAGAATAATTTTTTGTGAGGGTGTTCCCTAACCATGTAGATTATACTCATAATAAAACAGATCATTCTGAAATTTTAAAATCAATTAAAAGTTTATTAGAAATCAACAGTAAAATAAAACGCTCAACGCCATTAAATTTGAACAACTCTTTATTAGGTTAAAAATTTAGAAAGGCCTGGATTTTTGTAAGGAAAGTTATACATGGCTAGAACATCCTCACCAAATATCAACTTTTGGATCATCTCTAATGTTAACCGTACAACCATGTGTTTTCTTATGTGCCACATTTTTTTTGTATCTACCTATATATAATCTAATATTATTATATAATAAGAGGGAGGTTAGTGCACACCCCCATCTCTTATAACTTCCCCTTATAACACCCCCATTTGTGCAGTCCACATGCGATACATCCAGGGGATAATTTTTTAGAGGATGTTCTCCTTACTATATATATCATTATATTAAAAAATTAGTTCATTCTAAAACTTCTAACCCCCTCAAATTAGCCTTTAAAAATTGGTAACTATTCAGCCTTTAAAAATTAGTAACTATTTGAAGGGTCAGTTCTCCTAGTGATGGGATGAACTGCATTTAAACTGGGGGTGATTTATCCTTATACGGGGTAGATTTAGTTTTATTATCTTTATTTTTTTAATGGGGTGAACAACATCTAAATAGGGGTTGATTTATAATTTTATGAAATAATTTTATTTTTTCCTTATTATTTTTTAGGCTTTTTTTTAAAAAAGATACATTAAGTGAGAGAAAATACAGAGAACAGGTTCAAAAAATCAAAGCGAAGATTGAAAAAAAAAAGGCAAGAAGGCAAAAAAGAAAACTGAGTTGACTCGGCACCTTCACCATCCAACTTGATTCTTTTGATTTTAATTTTTTTTCATAAGCCAACTAAATTATTAATTATATTTTTTGATATTTGGAACCCATAGAAATTATATATAATAAATTTTTTGTTCCATCCCACACTTTAAAAAGTATATAAATAGACTTTATAAACTTCTGATATGTTTTAAGGATTTGTTTTTAGTATACGTCACCTTTACTAAAGGAAACTTTTTGTATCGATTTATATAATTAAATTTTAATTTTAAATATATATTTATATATATATATATATATATTTAAAACTAAAAGTTAATTATATTTATCCCAGCACCATATGGATTTTGTTTTTCTAGTTCTTGTTTTTTTGGCAAGGATTTTCTCCCTCTTGTATTACTAGCATTATGCTAGTGGGTAAGCCTTCTCATTTGGAATCTTAATAAAATTTTTCTTCCCCTAAAAAAAAAATTCGAAGCTTTTACAGGTAAGGGGGATGGGATTCTCAAAATAAATATACACAATAACGGTCGTATTAGAAGCACAGTGATATCGCCAAAACATCATCATCAATAGACGAAGGAAAGGTCGCGACTAATCGACGAAAGAATAATGCCATAAGCAATGCAAAAAAACCGCCATCAACGTAGGTCTTATTTATGATAGTACATCTATATAATATATTAAAACCTAAAAACTTTAATGATTGTATCAAAATAGTTGTAGATTATAATGACTGTACCCTCTCACTACACCAATGAATCTTACTCACTAGAATAACATTATATCGAAAATGAAGATTACATATTCTTATCTTTTCTTTTTTTTTAAAAAAAAATCTCTCCATGAAAAGTAATACAAAAAAGATAATCTCATTCGAAAATAAATAAATAAATAATGAACAATGCTACTTGTACAAAAAGTTTAACAAAAGGATTGCAAACAAGTGAAGTGGCGAGATCAAATAGCATTACTCTTCTACTTTTACTACTATTGGGATCTTGTTTAAGATCCGCCACATCACTTGTTCGTTAAACCTTTTGTGCCATCGCATTACTCATACAAAATGCATTTACATATATGTAAACAAGAAGTAAAATATGTAGCTAGGATGAAATTTTGTAATTTACAATGCTTGAATTTGTTAAAACAAAAGCTACTTATAATTAAAAATAGAGGGAGATTATTGCACCCCCTCTTAGAACGCCCCCTCCTATGGGGTCCACATATGATGCATTCAAGGGCTGATTTTTTTATGGGATGTTCTTCTCAATATTTATATCATCATATTAAAAAATTAATTCGTTCTAAGACTTCTAACCCCTTCAAATTAACCTTTGAAAATTAGCAACTATTTGGTAACTATTTGATGGGTCAAATAGTTATCAATTTTTAAGATGTAATTTGAGGGGGTTAAAAGTTTTAGAACATACTGATTTTTTAATATGATGATATACATATTGCGAAGAACATCCCATAAAATAATCAGCCCTTAGATGCATCGCATGTGGGCCCCACAAGAGGGGGCGTTCTAAGAGGGGGTGCAATAACCTCCCTCTTATAAATAAGTCAAACATTAATTGCAGGCAAATTGAACTACATACTTTGGATTGAAGGGAGTCATATTGGTGGATAGCCGATAAGAGCTTCCCACTCAGCAAACTTAGGACAGACATAATTTTTCTACTCATTTGCATATGGATAACAAAGATGGTCCCATCCTGGCACAACCTTTGGAATGGGTGCATTGGATTTTAGAAATGCCTTCAAAAAGTGAATGTCATCATAGAGAACAATTGAGATGATATTGGGCTCGTTTATTGGACCAATCCTCAAAGGTAAATATGTGGTGTACTGTTTTGGATCGAGAATACATAGTACACAATTGAACGCCGTGGCAAATAGGCATCCCATTTCAGGGAATTGCATTTAGTACTTTTTAGAACACGTGCTTGTAAAATAATTAAGTGACCTCTCCACTTTCTTATAGTTTTTCCTACCACCCAACTGTGTCATATATAAATCTCTATGATCACGAAGTTCATCCAACATACCTTGCCTTACATTCTTCCATCCATCATCCTTACTTATATTTAACAATTCTGCGCAACATCTGTATCCACAATGGCCATCGGGTGCAACATTTTCTAATCTTTCAATGATATGCTCTTTTATTTTTCGATCAAATAGGTGAAAAACTTCTTCAAACAACTCCTCCTCAGTCAAGTTCTTCAATTCGAGAATTGTTCTTCTTCGCTTGCATACAATATTTTTAGTCGGTTGTCGAGTTCGTTGCTTGCTAGTAGTACTCGATTGCTGAGTTGTTTGTTCTTTACCCATATATGCACTACCAACTGGAGATGGATCCCTCTTAGTGCTATTTTTTACTTGACTTGATACTTTCTTATTATTTGGTCTTCCCTTTCGAATCACATTTGTAGAAGGTTGTTCCATATTAGTTGTAGAAGGCTGAGCAAGTTCCAAAAGACCCTTTAAGAGCATACATTGTTGCTCTTCGGTTGCATCTTCAAACCTATTTCTTACCAATGAAATTATACGCGTGCAATCTAATGATCTCTTTGATAGATTCATCGGAACATAAGTTGTCTCCATCTTTGATGGATTGATGTCAGTAGGATGCCACGCACTTCACGTTTATATTGTGTAACTTCATGAGCACAAGGAAGGCCATGGGTACGTTTGAGCACACAACCACATTTTTCCACTTCAATGCCTACTTGTTCACCCTTCGTCTTCTCTAATAAAAGCTTATTTAATGCACTACGCGATATAAACCCCCTTAAGTTGTTAAAATCAGTTATACGATGAGCATGCATTGAGGAATTTAAACTCTTAGCAAATGAATCTCTAACTGCAACATGTTGCATCAGAAGCAGATTATAAGCAACCAAAAAATTACTATTCAAAGTCCATTGCGATGAACCCAAGTACCTCTTGAATGATGCATGTTGTGACTCAGCTCTATTGTTGGTTAAATTACCAAAATGCATAACATTGTTTGTCCATGCATTAACGAATCGCTCCTTATATTTTGACAACCAAACATCATTGAGATAAGTGAGAATCTCTTCGTAATTCTCATACTAATGCTAAAATTTCTCGAGGCAGTCTATGTAAGTCTCTTTCGTGGGAGAGTTAATTAAATTCTGCCAGGATTGCATAAATATCTTCCATTGTTGTTCCTTCTCAAAGTAAGGCTTACAGTGGTCTTGAATGTTCTTTGATATATGCCACCTACACAATAAGTGTGTAGCATCTGGAAAAGTTTGAGCAATTGCATTCATCAGTGCCAAGTCCCTGTCTGTAACAATAACAGAAAGTTTTGTAGAAGGATGAAGAATGATTTGCAAATATTGTAATGCCCAAAGAAAGTTTTCCTCCTTTTCCTGTTTTAAATACGCATATGCGACAACAAAAGTCTTTTCTGTTTAAGTGACACCAACAATTTCTAATCAAGGAAAGGAATGCCTATTAGTCATGTACGTAGAATTGAGTAGCAACACCTAAGGAAAGCATTTAAGGAGTTGGGTAGAATATGGATGTGCAAGAATATATCTAACAACTCATCGGTGTCTTTACCTCATCTGTGGAACTCCACATATTGATTCTCTTTCAAATATTTAGAAATTGTTGCATTTGTGTCATCCCTTGCAATTCATTAATCCGGTGTTTTGACATGTAATTGTAAATAGTTTTAATCGTTGAAGCATTTTTTGGGTCGTTCTGTTTGATCACATGAAGAATCTCTTGTGCTTTAACCCCACACTTGCTCATGTCAACCACAATTTTTTCTTCACTTCTTGTAAGTCTGCCAACATATGAATGACCTTCAAAATTCATATCGTTTTTTATAGGGTGATTATGCTTCCCATATACAACTTCCACCTTCCACTGGTCATCATCCGGAAGCTTCACACCTTTTAGCAGAAGGACATCCGCACTTTTTAGTACATGTGCTCTTAGTAGGCTTATTATTTATCTTCTTTATCCTTTGCTTATATTCACCACCCCTCTCACACCAATACCTGACTCTTTCTCTACGACCGATCTTTCTTCTATCTGATTTTTTAATACCAACTACTATCCCAGCTGTCCTACCAATAGCCTTGCACCATGAGGTAAGTTCTTCACGTGAATAAAAAATCTATGTTCAAGGCATGATTTTGTTACATACAAGTTTATATGGAGAAATGACATAAAATAGAAGGCAAGTACAAAAGCGAATTACCTTATCTGTATCAAAGTAATTAGTACAATCCCATCCATCTTTTTCATTATTTAAAATATCTTCTTTGAGGGATGGTTTTTCATGTTCGTCATCATTATCACTTGCATATCATTGTAATAGGGACAATGAATCCGGCACAAGAATATCTTCATCATTACTTACAAAATTTGGAACCTTCAAAGATATGTAAATGAATTTATGAACAGACAACTGAATGATATGTTTTTAATTTATACAAAAGGTGAACATAAGCTTAAATACTAAGGTAGAAATTAAAAATTTTCGTTAATGGAAAAATTAATTACATACCGTTTCATTGGGGGTATGAGGAGATTTGTGATCTCCCGATGCTTTTTTACCTTCTAGTGCTTCATACAACCATAAATCTTCATCTAGGATAGAACCCCTTCTGTTACCTTGTTCATTTATGGACTGAGTGGAATGTATTGACTTTTCCATTATCCTGTTTTTAAAAGTCACAATGAGTTCAAAAGTTAAAACATACATAAATAATAAACAGACAAAAAATTTGATGATCCTGTAATAATGAGTCAAGTCTAATCCATGGATTAGAATAAATTTATATATATAATGATGAAACCCTTCTTGACATATGTCATAACTAAATTCATCCGCAAAATCTACACCAAAATTAGAGTGTCGCAGCAACACTTAAAATAACAATAAGAAACAATTTTAGAATAAAAAAATTAAAATACATTTTTTTTGTAATTACAAATCTTCTGGCCAAATAACTTCGGCAAGTAGCTCTCACTCTGTCTCTCTCCCTCTCTGAAACTATCTTTCTCTTTCTCATCTTTATTCTCTCTTTCTACAGCTCTTCCTTTTCTCTCATCTTTCTAATGTAATTCTCTCACTCTCTCTCTCTGCTTCTGCAAATTTCTCTCTTTCTCTTTCGTCTCTCTCATTGCATAGTGCTAGTGATGAGTAAAATTTCTTCTTGGATCAACTCTGCTTCTCTAAAATTGACTTCTCAAATAAAACGGAGATCAATAAGGGTACCAATATTCCTGTAAAAAAATAAGAGTACTAATATGTTACCTGACAACCCCCATCTTTGATCTTTTTTACAGTTATATTATTAGTTCTCATAACCACTTGAACCTTTTCGTTATTTACAAAAGAAACAAAGCAGCAAACCCGTGTGATCCAAACACATAAATTAAATGATGTGGTAGATATCTTAATTTCTACTTATTGTCCAAACAACATCTTGTAAATATAATAGAAAGAAAAATGAGGGGAAAATAAAATCATGATAGCTGAAACTACCATGGCTTTTAGAGTACCGTGATCCAAACACACCCTTAATTTGTTAGATATGATGAAACTTACAGATTTCATTAGTAAAAAAATCATTATCATCATCAACTAATCCTAATTCCAAAAATAATCTAGTATGGAAGGTGATTGTGGATTTGTTCTTTATTCATCTAAATCAAAGCCTTTCCCATCTCTCAAAAAAAAAAATCAGAAATCAGAGCTTTTCTTACTAATGGATTGTTTTTTTGTCTTTCCTCTCACCAGATTAAAGCTTCCTTCCAATTGGTGCCTGTGGAACATATCAAACAAAAAGAAATCAAAATATTAATAAATTAATCAATTAAAATATACTAAAAAAGATGAGACAGAATAATAAATTAAGAAGACTTCAATAAACACTACTTGATCGACTTCAAAAAAAAAATCTATCAAAATTAATCCAACTCCATTAATGAATCTAAATAATAAAATACTAGGTTAATGGTATTTTTATCTTGAATATATAGTCTAAATGGAGTCCTTATCTAACACAAACTATAATTCCTATGGTCTTTTTTTTTTTTTTTTCCTTCTTAGAGTGAACTGCTATATATTAGGTCCATAAAATAAAGACAGTTTCAATAATTTTTAAAATTTGAAATTGGAGTGAACATACACTAAATTGGGGTAGATCCAGAACTACCCATTATTAAATTATACCATCAAAAGCAGTATACGAAAAACAAAAACAAAAAATAAAAAAAACTTTCGTGGAGACATGTAAAAGACTTCACCCCGCTATATGTTTTGCACGTAGGCCACGACCCAAAAAATGGCACTTAATTAAATCGGCAGGTGTAAGATGATGCTAAACCTTAACATTCGTATCTTTCTATTAAATAATTTATACATTTAATACACATTGGTTGTTGGTGATTTTATTTATTGAGTATGAATAATGCTATGTGTACAAAATGTTTAACAAAAAGTTTGAAAAACAATTGAGGTGGCGAGATCTTAAACAATAAGATCACAATGGTAAAAGTACAAGAATAATGCTTTTTGATCTCACCCTCTCATTTATTTGTCATATTTTTTGTACAAATAGCATTTCTCTTATTTATATATCGAAAAACTGTCCAAACCCCATTATTTCAGCCCCCACGTAGTAAAAGCTCTACCAACATTTCACTTTTGTAAAATACGTTATTTTTTAAACATTTTTCTTACCATTTACAATTTTACACAATTGAATTTCAAAATAATCAAAAACACCATTTTGTTGTAATTTTAGTTCTATCTATGCCCTTACTTTGTCTTTTTTCTATCACTATAGAGGTGTATAGCTGGCGAGGAGATAAAGTTAGTTATTTTTTTTAATTTTAAAATATTATATCTCTTAAACTAAAAGTTAAATTTTAATAAAATTTATATATTTGAAAATCATTAGTCAAGATCAATTAAAATTTTTTTTTAAACAAAAAAAATTATTCCAAATTTTTTGCAAAATTTTTTTTAAATGTTGTTTTTAGTAACATATTTCGATAAAATTTATATATTTGAAAAGCATTCGAAACGTAACAATATTTTTAAATCTTGTTTTGATGGTGATTATTTTTGAAGAGCATGAAAATTTGAATTTGGTTACAAACTAGTTAAAAACATAATTTTCTGTTTGTACAAATAATTTTGTATATTTTTTTGGAAAAAGCAGTTATCTATTTATTTGTGCAAAAATATTTTTGCATACTGTTTTTAGTAACAAATTTTGACAAAACTTTTATGTTCGAAAAGTATTCGTCAATATTTTAACTTCTTATTTTGAGGTCTGCAAATACAAATTTAGATGCAAATTAATTAGATAAAAAAAAAACTATAGGTAAGATAGGATCAAGATACATATCGTTATTCACACATTATTTGTGGAGCCCACATAAAGTTTATACAAGAAATAATATTATGTGAGGATGTCTCTTCACCATGTTGATCATTCTAACAAAAAGTTACCATATTTTAGAACTTGTAATCCTATCATCGGCGATTAGAAATCACTGAAAATTATTAGTGATTGAGCTATTTATTTTACTGTTAATTTTTATCAGTGGATAATAGGATCAATGGATGATGTTAATATATGTGGATATGCTCTATTTATTTATTTGTTTATTTTAATTTCGATTGGTTGATAATGATGATGTATTATATACTTTCTCATATTTTGCTTGGTCAGATTGCCAGTACAGGTCAACGAGCAAAAGAACTAATCAAAGTCAAATCATCTTCCAACTAATAATTACTTTCTTATATAATTCATATACGCTTTCCAAACCCTAACCAAGGCAAACTAACAAAACAGAGGAATGCTTTTTCTGATCGGAAACAGAGAGCTGCATCTCTATTATGTTTCTACAATTCTTACTTTTCTTGCAGCTCTCCTGGTTAACATTACCAGCATCATCGTCACAGGCGTTTGCACTTGTGCAGACGAAGACCGGTTGCGAAGCCAAATGCGGTAACATTAGCATTCCTTACCCGTTTGGTATAGGTCCAAACGGGAATGGGTGCTCCATTGATGGAACAGGGTTTGACTACAGTGTTACCTGCAATACTTCTTATAACCCTCCAAAACCCTTCTTAGGAAAAGGTAACATTGAAATTGTAAGTATATCAGAAACCGAATTTCGCATTAAAAACACCCCAGCTACTGTGTGCTTCAATGAATCTGGTGGGTTGCTGCTGGATGAATCTATGGCCTGGATGAACTTCAGTATGACTCCCTTTACATTCTCGCAAACGAAAAATAGGTTCTTTGGGATTGGGTGTGATATGATGGCGATGATCGAAGGGCCTGACCTTAAGAATTACACAAGCCAGTGTCTGTCAGGATGTGAGAGTAAGGAAGATTTGATAGATGGGTCTTGCTCCGGCAAAGGGTGTTGCCAGAGCACCATCCCGAAGGGGCTAAAGAAGTTTATAGCATATGCCGTGACAAGTACACAGAACGATACTTCCCATACCTGGTCTTTCGATCCTTGCAGGTATGCTTTCATGGCTGAGGAAGAACAGTATGCGTTCAAAGCATCGGATCTTTTGAATGGCACCAGTTTCCATAGTAAAGGGAAAGATGTGCCTGTGGTGCTTGATTGGGCGATAGGGAATAAGACTTGTGAAGAAGCACAAAAGGACTTGGCCACTTTTGCATGCCAGGAGAATAGTTATTGTAACAATTCAGACAATAATCCGGGATATCGGTGCACTTGCTTGGAAGGTTATGAGGGGAATCCTTATCTCAGTCCTGGATGTCAAGGTATGTGAAAAATTATTAATGTTATGCATGATTATAAAATCTACATTCAGCTTAAACTTGACTTGGCAGTAGGGCCTCGTGGTGATGATTCAAGGATTAAATTTTGTGACGATGATCTTTTTATTATGTAGACACCATCGTCAACACCAATAAATTATCTCCATGTGTACTCACACGCTGAATGTCAATAAAGTTTAAGAGTAAGGGGGTGTTTTTTTTGTTGCCACTAATTAATGGCAGGCTCACACAAAATATACTCTTCATTTTTTAGTACAAAGTAGCTAGTGATGGCAAGTAGTGGCAAACCTTAATTTAACTAAGGATTTATTTGTCTAGCTAGTTCAGATGGCTAATGTGTTACTCAATTTGGTGGGACAGACGTGAACGAGTGTGAGGACCTAAACAACTATCCCTGTGAAGGATTTTGCATAAATACCAATGGGAGTTACAATTGTTCTTGTCCAAAAGGCAGTCATGGTGATGGCAGGAAAGGTGGGAGTGGTTGCATTCGCGAGAACCAAGCATTTCCAGTAATAAAGATCATTCTTGGTACGATTTAATTAATTGCCCCATTAATTACTATATAGCAATATTAGCGCGATTCTACATTCTACAACGGAAAATGCCAAACTTACTGCATTTTTTTACTGCAAATTTTATTGTCTAGTCATCCAACAGTTCTCAAATAATCTCATACGCCTCGTGATTTGTGTCATTCCCAAATTGACGCAAATTTTCTCCTAAATAGCCTTTGCAGTAAGATTTGCAGTACACTTTGCAGTAAGTGTAGCATCACCGTTCTACAATAAACAGTGATCTATAGATCCCAATGATATGTATTTAGCAATTTTGTTAAACTAATTAATGTTGGTGCAGGTATTGGGTTAGGGTTCTTGTTTTTAATTGGTGGCAGTTCTTGGTTATATTTGTGTGCAAGGAAAAGAAAGCTAATCAAACTCAAAGAGAAGTTTTTCCTACAGAATGGTGGTTTGTTGTTAAAACAGCAAATATCCTCACATGAAGGTGGTAGAGAGTCAAAAAAGATCTTTACAGCAGAAGAGCTAAAATTGGCAACAAAAAATTATGACGAGAGTCGGATCCTCGGCCGCGGAGGCTATGGTACAGTTTATAAAGGAATTTTATCCGATAATCGCATAGTCGCCGTTAAGAAGTCCAAAATAGTTGGTGAGAATCAAATTGAGCAATTCATAAATGAGTTTGTTATTTTAACTCAAATTAACCATCGAAATGTGGTGAAGCTATTGGGATGTTGTTTAGAGACTGAAGTTCCCTTACTTGTTTATGAATACGTTTCTAATGGTACACTCTTCCAACATATCCATAACAAGGTGGATGGGATGTCATCCTCTATTTCTTGGGAAAGTTGTTTGAAGATTGCTGCTGAAACTGCAAGTGCACTTGCATATTTACACTCTGCAGCTTCTACACCCATTATTCATAGAGATATCAAATCTACCAATATACTATTAGACGAAAATTACACAGCAAAAGTATCAGATTTTGGAGCATCAAGGTTAAATCCTTTGGATCAAACCCAAATAACAACACTAGTTCAGGGGACCTTAGGATATTTGGATCCCGAATACTTTCATTCAAGTCAATTAACAGATAAAAGTGATGTTTATAGTTTCGGTGTAGTTCTTGTAGAACTTTTAACGGGAGAAAAACCCCTTTCTTTTGAGAGATCCCATGAACAAAGAAATCTTGCTTCTTATTTCATTTCCTCAATGGAAGAAAATGACGTGTTCCAAGTTATTGATGCTCGAGTAATGACTGAGGCAAAGCGAGAGTATGTCCTAGTTGTTGCAGAGCTTGCAAAGAGATGCCTTAACTTAAAGGGTGAAGAACGGCCTACAATGAAAGAAGTAGCTGGGGAGTTAGAAGGTTTGAGAAAGCTAGATATACACCCATCACGAGCTCATAATCAACTAAGCCATGAAGCAAAAACCAACATAACATATGAGCCAACAGATCTCTATAGTGTACCATCAAACTCTCACACATTCCTTGATTCTGATCAATATAGTGTGGAGAAAGATATGATCTTGGGGATGAACATCCCGCGATGATTGTTATTCAACTTTTATTTGTTGTACGAAATAATAAATGCAGTAATTATATGAATACTTGTTTGCAACCAAGTAAAATAATGTATGTTAGGACTTGTATTATATCTGTACTGGTATATAATGGACTATATAGGATTATTTGAAGTGGTTCAAACAAGCCGCTAATAGTGGTATCCTAGAAAGCACATACACGCCTAAAAGGGTAGCGTGTCCGTGTCGAACACGTGTTAGATACTGACACGCATGTAATACGTGTCTGACACGGCACACACATGTCCCATGTGACATATGTCTTAGACACGCCACTCGTGGACACGCAACAGACACTTCTCAAACACGTCGTGGACATGTTAAAACACATCATGTGGTTTACTTTTTATTTTTTATTCTTTTTAAACATCAAATTTGATACGCTAGTAATAATAAATGTATCATTCTATTGATTTTTATGTTTTACTTTATAGTAGCCCAACATCATATTGATGCACTAATTCTACAACAAAATGTGTTTCCTAGGTTCCTCTTTGGATAATTGAGAAGCCAATCAAGTCCGGTCGTTCCCATTGTTTAATTGAAAAAAGGGGCATTGACAAATCGCTAATACATGACTTCTGGCTGTGAGGACCTTATGATGACAACAAAGATTCCCATCCTTTTTTTTTTTGGAGGGAGTGAAAAAAATTATGCAAGTGTTGCAAGTTGCTAATTGGACTCGGTTGCCAACGGGAAGGAGTCGTAGCATTTGAGAGACTACCCTGAAATTTAAAAAGTAATTATATCTATTTCAACTCCATGAATTGCACGGTAACCTGTTAAAAGTACGCTATTTTAGTTAAATATATCATTAAAGTTGTAAAGTCAAATTTGTTTTTATGTTGAGAAAAGCAAAGTTGTATCCCATAGGTGTCGAGATGGCACAACAGTTTTTTTTTTTTAATAAAGTTTTTTGCCCGCCTATCTTACAAAACAAATGTCAGATACTTATGTAGCAAGGTAGGACCCATCACTTTTCCCTTTCCAAAAGTGTTTTGAGCAGGTTTCCAACTTATGTGGCAGTGAAACCCACCATTCCACATAAGCATCTGACATTTGTTTTATAATATGATCGGACCAAACAAGAACACTGTTTTTTTTGGTCGGTAAAAAACTTTATTGATTGATAATAAAATAGTACACAAGACATATACTACAAATCATCAAAGCTCAGCATAGTAAAAGACTACTTAGCATCAAAACAAATAAAAAAGAAAAAAGTTACTTAAGGTGGTTGAAAAATATCATGTCCCTGGCCTCCACCCAAAAATCAAAGCTTCAACCCCACAACCTTTAAATTTTGGTAACCCTTCAACCCAAAAAGCTATCGTTAATTTCACCTGATCTGTGATTTTCTCTAGCTCCACTTATTTGTCTTCAATCGTTCCAGAGTGTCCACATGATGGCAGCTAAGTTCCACCACCACTTTGGCTTTGTCGTTAGAGGGTGTCTTCGGTTTCCACCGATGGCACAAAAGTTACATCAATACAAGAATGAAAGACCACAGACTAGGCAATTAAACTCCCCCATCTACAAATGAAATCCTCAAACTTGAAAGATTTAAAACAAAATTCCTGCAGAGAACTTTGCCCCAGAATTAAAACTCTCCCATTCCCCTCTAACCAAATACACCATAAACTACGAAAGGTAAGCAGTAAGTGAGGAACTTCTCTGGTTTTGGATTAAGAAATGGTCAAATTTGTCAATAATGCAATATTCTTTTAATGGTATTAGAGTTGATGTCATCTCATAATTGCTTGTCATTCTTCAACCTCAAATGCACAATGCCGATTCAACTGTGCACTCCCAAGATCGATAACATAACTAATAAACTAAAAAATAATTAAACATAAATTAAATACGAAAAACTTATGTTAGTTGCTTATGTCCATGGGTAGACACGTTCTCCAATTCACTATTCAATGACCAAAGTACAAAACTAGCTCAGGACCTCACAACTCGAGCCTCTTATCTCCTTCATTCTCAAATACAAATAATGGCCTAACTTCGCAGTATTTGTAGACTACATAACACCCGCGAATTTGGAACCTATCCCAATTAAGAAATAACCTAATCCTAGCAGACTGATTAGGAAACCACCATTCTTGTTGAAGTCTCTAAATTTCATAGGAATTCTTGCCAAACCTTCATAAAAGGGTCTTGAACAATCCGCAGCCAAAGTGGGCTTGTGGCTTGAAGATGAGCCGATGGCCAAAAACCATGATCAACAACAAATATGGACCGGAAGGCCCAAAATCAACTCGAGAAAACAGAGGATCGATGGCCCCTGCCCTTTTGACGGTGCGATTTGATCTTCAATGCTCCCCCACACACCATTTTGATCATCACAACATCTCCATCGTCATTATATGACTTATTCCAATTGATAATTATATAATTCATAATTAATTAAACTCTCTACAAACTCTAACTAATTAAGAAAACTGGGAACTTGATTGATCTCTCTACTATGTTCCTACAACTTTTATCTGTTTTACAGCTCTACTGGCTAACGTTATTAGCATTATCATCATCATTGGCGGTGGCTGCGTCATTTGTGCAGACGAAGGCGGGCTGCGAAGCCAAATGTGGTAACATTACCATTCCCTACCCATTTGGGATAGGTGGGAATGAGAATGGGTGTTCCATTAAAAGTGCAGTAGGGCTTGGCTTCAACCTTACCTGCAATACTTATTACCCTCCAAAACCATTCATACCGCATAGGTAAGAACTTTACCTCAGGTGAGGAACGTAAGGTTGAAGTTATAAGTATATCAGAAACCGAAATTCACATAAAAACCTGGCCAGCTACCATGTGTTACAATGAATCCTCTACTACGCCAGTGCTGGATGAATCTGTGGCCTAGATGGACTTCAGTAAGACCCCTTTTACATTCTCATATACCAAAAATAGGTTATTTGGGCTCGGTTGCCAGACAATGGCGTTCTTATATGCGCCTATCCTTAATTTCACAACAAACTGTATATCGACATGCAAGAGGAGGAAAAATGTGATAGATGGGTCTTGCTCTAGCAGTGGGTGTTGCGAGACGAACATCCCCAAGGGGTAAAGCTGTTTCTAGCACACGTCAGCGCCATGAACAAATCTGAGACCTTTTCTTTCAATCCTTGCAGTTACGCCTTCATTGCTGATAAAAACCAGTTCAAGTTTGATGCATCGGATCTGAATGGCACCAATTTTCGTAAAAAAGGGAGAGAATTACCTATTGCGCTTGAATGGGTGATTGGAGATAAGACTTGTGAAGAAGCACAGAAGGACTTGGCCACTTTTGCGTGCCAGGAGAACAGTTACTGTAACAATTCGGACAACAATCCGGGATATCGTTGCACTTGCTTGGAAGGTTATGAGGGGAATCCTTATCTTAGTCGTGGATGCCAAGGTATGTGAAAAATTATGATCAATTTTATGCATATGGTTGGTCCATAAATACATCTATAGATTCTATTCTATGATTAAAGTCTAAAGAGGAGGAATATCGAACCATGCATGGCTTAATGCAGTAATACTATTGCAACATGAATTTTTGTGGGGCGCATACTAAGATGATCGGCTGATTTACGTGGATATTATTCTCACTAATATAGACCATCGTATTTATAGATCAGTCCATTCTAAAACTTCTAATCCAATTAAAAAATTTATCGAAAATCAACAATCAAGAAAAAAAGTGTAAAATTTGTCAATTTTCTAAAGTCTTATTTAGGGAATTGGAAGTTTGAAACAATTACTCCATTCTAAAACTTCTAACCTCATCATAAAGCAGTATAAAATTAATGATAATAATGGACAGCTAGTCAATATATCACTAATATTTTGATTGGGTTAGAAGTTTTAGACTTCGGATGAATTTGAATGAAGATGAAACTAATTAATTTATATTTGCAGCTCATTCTTTTTGCCACAACATAGATTTAGATAGGTTAAAAACATTTCCTATGCAAATGTCTTATCAACTCTTTTGTAAAATTATTCTTGTCCCTAGCTAAGTAAGAGCTTATTCATGTCCCCCTTTGTTGCTTATTTTATTTTGCGTCCTACATAGCCTCTCAACTCATCAGATTTGATTACCATTCTAAAAAACAAATAAAATAAAATAAAATCTACCTGTTATTTTCTTCTACTTAGATATGCAGAGCTAATGACTTCTTTACGTTGGTGAGAGGCGCTCAACAGACGTGAACGAGTGTGAGGATCAAAATAATAATCCAAAGGAATTTGCACAAATACCAAGGGAAGTTATAATTGCTCTAGTCCAAAGGGCAGTTATGGTGATGGGAGGAGAGGTGGCAGTGGTGGCATTCACAAA
>MVGT01002984.1:251150-296634 GCA_002174775.1 Macleaya cordata
TTCTTGTAAAAGATCATTTCATCCAATTCCCCCGTTTTGAAGCCATTTGGCTTCTCCACTTGTAAATAACTTTCTTTATTCTTTTATTTTAATCTAGTTTTCACTCAAAAAAAAAAAAATCTAATTAAGGCTAGATGAATATTTATAATCTGTTCATCACATAGATCATCCTCATAATAAAAGAAAAAATTCTAAATCTAACACATTAAAAATTAGTCTATAATTAATACTCAAAATTGATGGCTTGTAAATCACTATCTTTTAATGATGTTAGTCTGCTAGAAGTTTAAGAATGATGTGATTTTTATGAAGAGATCGTCCTTATAAAAAAAAATTGTTTTAGAATATCTTTTATGATTTGGAATATATCGGACGATTTATGAAATCTTATTCTTAAAATTACACATGGCTATGAAGTCTAAATGGAGATCATTCAATGGATGCTTTTTGTGAGGATATATATAATATATATTCTTCTCACCATGGAGATCATCTTCGAAGAAAATAGTCCATTTTATAACTTCTCATCCCATCAAAAGTTGGTTGGAAATTAATGGTAAAAGTGGCTTCTATTTTACTTCTAATTTCCAATCAAATTTTAATAGGGTTATAAATTTTAGAACTATGTGATTTTTGGTGATGTTGATCTCAATGGTGAGGAGAACATCATTACCAAAAATCATCCATTAATTAAGGATCATCTCCATGCCCCACAGCTATGTATAATTTTATAAGTAAGGCTTTATCAGTTGAACCTTTCCTGCCCGGTAAAAGATATATTTAGCGGCTAATTTGCTGGCCACCGGTAAAAACAGGTTGCTAAGATCCCTCTTTCTTGTATATATACACACACATAATCAATCTCATCACCATGTACACGTAGATCATCCATGCATCATTTTAAAACTTGTAACATCATCAAAAGTTAGGTGATTTATAGGCCATCTATTTTTACAGAAGTTTTATAACATGGCGATAATCTATAGGGTAAGGAGATCATCCACCCTTGGATTATCTTTCTGTGGGCCCTGCATAACCTTGGCAAACAAATATCGGTTACGAGCTGTTACTATATATTTATACAATTATACGTACAATTTTTAATTGGAGACTCGGGGAAGACAATTCGGCATGTGGGGACCTCATGGCATCATACAAGCGTTAGTTTTTTGTCTCTCTCTAGACATCACCATGTCGATACTCCTCACCACATAAAAACAGTCATTTCTAGAATTGCTAATCCCATCAAAACTAAGTTGGACATTAACGATAAAATAAATCATTCATTCACTATTAAAATTGAATTAACTTTTTGATGGGGTTAAAAATTTTAGCATGAGTTAATTTTTTGTGAGAACAATCTTCTCATGGTGAGGACAGAATCCTCACACGGAATTTCAACTCTTGGATCATCTCCAAGTGAGCCCCACAAACCAGATTGTCTTTCTTGGTCCCTAGGTCCTAGCATTACTCTTAATTAATTATATATTACTTCAATTAGATATTAAATAAAGTGAATGTTGTAAATTTGTCTCAATCATAAGTTTGAGCTATATACGTTGACTCAGATATTGGCTTAGGCTTCTTGTTTTTCATTGTCAGTAGTCCTTGGTTATACTTGAGGATAAGAAAAAGAAAGCTAGCCTAACTTAAAGAGAAGTTCTTTCAGCAAAATGGTGGTTTGTTGTTAAAACAATAAATATCCTCAAATGAAGGTGGTGCAAAGTTAACAAATATCTTCACAGCAGAAGAGTTAGAATTAGCAACAAAAAATTATGATGAAAGTCGAATCCTCAGATGCAGAGGCTATGGGTTTATAAGGGAACTTTATCCGATAATCGTGTAGTTGCCATTAAGAAGTCCAAGATTATTGATGAGAGTCGAATTGAGCAATTCATAAATGAGCTTGTTATTTTAACTCAGATTAACCATCGAAATGTGGTGAAGCTCTTAGGATGTTGTTTAGAGATTGAAGTTCCCTTGCTTGTTTATGAATATGTTTCTAATGGCACCCTGTTCCAACATATACATAGCAAGGATGGGATGTCCTCCATTTCTTGGGAAAGTCGTTTGAGAATTGCTATTGAAACTGCAGATGCAATTGCATGTTTACACTCTGCAGCTTCCATACCCATCATTCATAGAGATGTCAAATCTGTCAATATACTATAAAATGAAAATTACACTGCAAAAGTATCAGATTTTGGAGCATCAAGGTTGGTTTCTTTGGATCAAACCCTGATATCCACACTAATCCAAGGGACCTTAGGATATTTGGATCCAGAATACTTTCATACCAGCCAACTGACAGATAAAAGTGATGTTTATAGTTTTGGTGTAGTTCTACTAGAGCTCTTAACTGGAGAAAAGCCTCTTTATTTTGAGGGATCCCAGGAACAAAGAACTCTTGCCTCATATTTCGTTTCCTCGATGGAAAAAAATAATGTGTTCCAAGTCATTGAGGCTCGAGTTTTGAATGAGGGGAAGCCGGAGCAAGTCCTTGCAGTTACAAAGCTTGTAAAGAGATGCCCTAACTTGAATGGTAAAGAAAGGCCTAAAATGAAAGAAGTGGTAGGGGAGCTAGAAGATTTCAGAAAGTTAGTGCCACAGCACCTATCTCAGGCTCATCATCAACACAGCCATGAAGATAAAATAACCAGCGTGACATCTAAGCCAACAGACCTCTATGTTGTACCATTAAGCTCCTCTTACAGCGTTGCTGATTCTAGTCAATATAGTGTGGACAAAAATATGATATTGTCAATGAATGTTGCGCCATAATTGTATATTTTCGATTGGTTTGTATGAGAATAAAATCTATAGCATTTATTATAGAGAACGGATCGGTGTATAGCCTTATTTGTACATCGTTATTTTTACATTAGTTGTAGGGTCCACATAGTGAGGAACCAAGGGCTGATTTTTTGTGAGAATGATCAACAAGATAGTATAATATCCCTAACAAAAATCATATCATTCTAAAATTTCTAGCCTCATCAAAAATTGATCGGAAATTGAATAAAAATTAACGGTGAACAATGAACGATGAGAAAAAAGAGTAAATTTTTAATGGGGCTAGTAGTTTTAGAATGATTTGATTTTTGGTGAGGATGATCTATAAGGTGAAGAGAATATTATCAAAAAATATAAGCCCTTAGATCAACGGCATGTAGGCCCCACATGCTACTGTACTTATAAAATGTACAAATAACATTGTATGCCGATCCGTTCTCGTTATTATATCTACCAAGGACAAGTAGTTTGTTCCTAAATATCAATGTTAGGACTTAGGACTCAAAATTGTTTTTTTTTTTGATCGGGAGAAAAATGATATAAAGAGAAGACAAATGTACAGAGCATACAAGCGGAGTTCCAAGAGGCATCAAGCCCCATGTACAACGTCCCAACTAGGTTGGGTCCTAGAGCTCATTTACAATGTAGCTACAGAACACAAAGGGGAGGAAATTATATCAATGTGGATCAATGACACATTCCCAAAAAAAGACCCACTGTTCAAAAGTAAATTTGATTTCCGGATACCATGCATGCACCCATCCAGCAATGGAAGACTTAATATTAATGATTACTTTCTCTTTCTCTGATTCCTTCCCTTCAAAGCATCTTTTATTTCTTTCTTGCCATATATTCCATACAACAGCTTGGGGAATTAGATCAAAAATGATTTTACTTTCCCTGGTTTTGCATGGATTTGGCTTAGACCAAGAGAAGGCGAGATCTAGTAGGTTTCTTGGACAAATCCAAGTCCATGTCTTCTTTGGAATGAGCGTACTCCAAATGGCCCAAGAAAACTTACAGTA
This sequence comes from Macleaya cordata, assembly GCA_002174775.1. Classification (NCBI taxonomy): domain Eukaryota; kingdom Viridiplantae; phylum Streptophyta; class Magnoliopsida; order Ranunculales; family Papaveraceae; genus Macleaya; species Macleaya cordata. Next base: position 254,969 of record MVGT01002984.1, read on the forward strand.
TAAGAAGACGTGATCCACGGATTCCTCAGCAGCTTTGCAAAGGAAGCATCTATTCACCAGCTGGAAACCTCTCTTTTTTAAGTTATCAATAGTGGGGCATCTGTTAAGAGAAGCTGTCCAGAATAAGAAACAAACCTTAGTAGGTATCTTTGAGTTCCATACCAGCTTATTTGGATAGGGAGATGAGATTTCATCAGCTGTGAGATAATTATACATTGATTTCACAGAGAAATTCCCGTCCTTTGAGAGACTCCAAATTCTTTTGTCATCTTCAAGATTGAAATTTGGAGGTTGAGGGCCTAGGGTCTGTAATAGGTCGATGATTTGCACCAAATTTTTATCGTGGATACCTCTGCTAGTATGAAAGCACCAGCATCCATCAGTGACAAATTCAGCGAGAGTTCCTTCCTTCCTTTGTGAGGCTCGAAAAAATGCCGGTGCACATCTTTTTAGCTGTTTGGAGTTACACCAGAAGTCGAGCCAAAAGGTAATCTTCAGACCTGATCCGATTTGGAATTTAGAACATTTTTGAACAAGATCAGAAAATTGTATGATAGACTTCCACAAACTGGTACCGTGACTTTGTTTGACTTCTGTAGGACACCAGATTGAGGGGGAGGCACCATACTTGTCCTTGATAACTTGTTTCCAAAGAGAGTCTTCTTCTTCTCCATACTTCCAAATCCATTTGCAGATCATAGCCTTGTTCATTGCAGATAAGCTTTTCACCCCAAGCCCTCCACTTTCTTTGTTTTTACAAATTTGTTCCCAGTTGACTAGATGTATTCCTTTTTGTGAGTCTTTCTTTGCCCAGATGAAATCCCTCATTTTCTTCTCAAGCAAGGAAATAATTTTTGGTGGTGCCTTGAATAGTGAAAAGAAAAAGATTGGTTTAGCGGCCAAACAGTATTGAGTGAGTGTGATTCTTCCCCCTTTTGAGAGGGTCTTTTGTTTCCAACTTGAGAGTTGCTTGTCGAATTTCTCTACGATCGGATCCCAAATGGAGAGGGATCTTGTCTTTGCGCCAAGGGGGAGACCAAGATATGTGATAGGCAAAGAATCTGTTTGACAACCCACAAGAGAGGCCCATTCTTGTAGTTCTGGAGTGTCGTTAATTCCTATCAGCCTTGTTTTTTCCATGTTGATTTTCAGACCTGAGATGGCTTCAAGGCAACGAAGCAGACTGAAGAGGAAGGACAATTGTTCCCATTTTGATTCCAAGAAAATTATTGTGTCATCTGCGTAATTCAGATGTGAGATGTGCATACCTGTGGGAAGGCCATCAACAGAAAAACCTTTCAAGGATCTATTTTCTGTTGCTTTTTGGATCAGCAAAGAGAGACCTTCCATTGCTATATCAAAGAGCATTGGGGAGAGAGGGTCACCTTGTCTAAGACCCCGTTTTGGTTTAAAGGAACCGAAGGATGACCCATTAATTAAGACAGCAAATTGGGTTGAGCTTAAACAGAATTCCATCCACTTTCTCCATTTTAACCCAAACCCCATTCTGTAGAGGATATAATCTAGGTATTTCCAGTTCACTTTATCAAAAGCTTTTTCAAGGTCAAGTTTACAGATGATACCTGGTTTGCCACTTCTAGTTTGTGAGTCCACGAGCTCATTTGCAATTAAGGATCCGTCCACAATCTGTCTGCCATGTATGAATGCTGTTTGATTTTTTGAGATCAAGTTTGGCATGAGAGTTTTTAATCTGCTTGAGAGGGCTTTGGAGATAATTTTGTACGTTGAGTTGAGGAGGCTGATTGGTCGCAGATCTGAAATTTTTTCCACTTGATCTTTTTTCGGCACAAGTGCAATAAAGGTATTTCCATGCCTTTTGTCGAATTCACCTGAGAAGAAAAACTCATCAACGTGTTTCATAAAGTCGGATTTGATGAAACTCCAACATTTAATGAAAAATATTATTGGATATCCGTCTGGTCCAGGTGATTTTTCATGCCCCAAAGATTTGATAGCTGCAAGAATTTCATCTTCACTGAAACGAACTTCTAGGGCTTTTGCTTGTTCAGATGTGATATTTTTGAATTGGAGGCCATCTGGTTTTGGTCTCTGCACGAATTCTTCCCTGTAAAGCTCCTCATAAAAGTTGATGATGTTTTCAGTAATGGTATTACGATCTGAAGTCAGCCTCCCATTTATTAGGAGTTTTGAAATCTTATTCCCTCTCCTCCTTGAACTTGCAAAGCCATGAAAGAATGGTGTATTTTTTTCACCTTTCTTGATCCAGATCGCCCTTGATTGTGTCTAGGCAGCTTTGAATTTTTTTGTCTATTCTTCCAAAGTCAAGTTTGTTCCAAGTCTTGATTTTGTCTTTGAGAGAACGAAGTTTGAGCCAAAGTATAGCACTTGGGCTGCCATTACAGTTGAGATTTTCCCACCATTCTTTAACCAAATCAATGAAGCCTGGGACCTCAAACCACATTGATTCAAATCGGAAGGGCGCAGGTCCCCAGGATGCATCTGCTGTGTCAAAAAGTATTGGAATATGGTCTGAGGTTGGACGAGCCAAAGCAATTTGAGAGGGAAAATTATATTTGCTAATCCAATCTGGAGAGGCTAAGAATCTATCAATCCGTGACATCATGAGCCTGTTTGGTTGTCCATTACTCCATGTGAATTCTGCCCCATTGAGATTGAAGTCCAGTAGGCTGTTGTTTTCTATAAATTCAGAGAAGTCTCTCATACTTCTGTTGATCCTGCCACCTCCTCTCTTTTCTTCAGCGAAGCGAATGGTGTTGAAGTCTCCCCCGAGACACCATGGGAGATCCCAAAGGCACCGAATATCTACTAGTTCTTCCCAGAAGTCATCTCTAAACTTTACTTTATTAGGCCCATAAATACCCGAAAAGAGCCATTGGAACCCGTCTGATATGTTCCTGCAAATTACAGATAGGGAGTATGCCCCTTCCAAAGAGTCCGTAACCTGAAAAAGAGAAAGATCCCAAAGGATAAGGATTCCACCTGAGGCCCCAATTGAGGGTAAGAAACACCAACCAAAGTTCCTCGATCCTGTAATCTGTATAATATCTGTGTGGGTGATAGTCATCATTTTTGTTTCCTGTAGTGATATGAAATTTGCTTTAGATTTTCGAATCATCATTCTAACTGATCTGCGTTTTTCTTGGGAATTAATCCCATTGATATTCCAAGAAAGAATTTTCGGATTCATTTTGAAGGTTTGGACCCTTTTCGACGAGATGGGCGAATCGAAACTTCTCCTTTTTGTCTAAGTTCTTCCAGTGAACATGAAAGCCTTTTAGCTTCTCTTTGTAACTTCCTATTCTTCTTAGGACATTGATTTTCGAAACCCGGTGGGATTGCAGGATCCGATTCTGAGCTACCATGTGTAGAATTCGCCAAATTTTGAGGAGAGCAAAGATCTGAAATTGGTTGGGGCCTTTCATCAAATAGGTTGGACATGGATTCTTCAAAATCTTCAAGATCTTCAATTCCTTGAGTTGCCACCAAACTATTGGGGATATGGGAAGGGGTTTCCTTTAGATCTGAAGAGAAGACTGATTCAATATCTGAATCAGAATCTTCAATTGGGACATCATCTATCTCTTCAATGATGGGACCAAGCAGCTTAGGTTTTGAAGAGGTTGGGGAAGCTGTGTTGATAATAGGTCCATATAAAAGTGTTAGCTTTTGCAGAATCTGGAGGGCTAGATCTGTATTGGAGTGGAAGCTGATTCCGAGTCCAACCCCAATTCTGAACAGTTTGCAAACCTCTGTTGAAAAAATAAAACTTGTCGAATTCAGCTCGGCAGTAACCTGAGAGATGTTGAATTGATGATGGAGGCCACAGTGGGCTAAGATGGAGTTAGAATCTAAGAGTGTGGAGTTTAGGTGAGAAGGCATGGTAGTGTACTGAAGATTAAGTAAGAATTCTGAATGGCAAGGCCCAAAGGTAAAAGGAAGGTTTGGGGCAGATGGGTCTTCATCGACAAATTCTTCAACAGAGATTCTAAAGGTCCCAGGGGCTCCAGCAGGGCTAATTTGGGTAGACTTGTTTTGAGTTTGAGCTAGGTTCTGATTGGGCTGGGTTAATGAACAATTTTCTTTTCTTTTCCAAGCCAAGGTTGAGCTGGACTGCTTGGTCCTTTTTTTCCTCCAAATTTGTCGATGTGGCCGAGTTGAGGAGAGACTTTTATTCTTTTTGTCATGTCTAGATCTCTTCTGATTTTTGTAATTATATGTCTTCTGGGAAGAAGAGTCAGATTGATTGCATGTCCCCTCTTTTGTGTTATGGCGTGGCCTTTTTGCATTGGAACCATGAGAAAAATTTGAAAAAGTCCTTTTTCCAAGAGTGAATTTCTCACCGTTGGATTTAGTCTTTGAGCTGCCAGATGATGAAGCTGAACTCCGTCTCCCCGTCCTGTTCGCCGATGGATTTTCCGGTGAGGGTGCAGGAGAGATTTTGATTCTTTTACCTATTGTGGGAGTTGACGGCCTTGTATCTACTGAGATTCCATACCTGCCTGAAGGAGTTATTAATTTTATCCATCTAGGTATCGCATTGATACCTGCAAGGTTCCTGATTTTGACTTTGATTCCGGTTAGGTCATTTAAGCACTTAAAGTTGTTGTCAATAGATAGGAGTTTTCCGCATGAACTGGCAAGGGCTTGAACAACCTTTGTGGACCAGTATTGGAAAGGGACATTTAGAAAGAAAACCTCAAAGTCTGTTTGAAGAATGTTATTAGAAAGCTTCATAGTATCCGGGTTCCATGTATCAATCTTGATAGTAATATCATTTAAATTGACTGAAAAAGGATCCAGTTTCCCTGAATGGTGTTCTGAAATACTAACAAAGAACATGGCCTTTTTCCCATCTATGATATTAATATCAAACTCTGAAGAGATATCCAGATACTTGCAAATAAGTCTTCCCACTTTGTCCCAGGATTTGATCTCTTTTGATGCATGGCAAATATAGGCATTGTCCCATGTACCAAGAGAATCAGTTGAGTTCCTATGAGAAATTTCGATGATATCATAGTGCTTACCTTTCTTCGTGACCGTGTTAACTGATGGTGCAAATTTATCGCATGGAAGGCGAGTTGGGGTATTTTCCTGAAATTCTTTTCTTACCTGCCATGCTGTTGATCTATTTGGAGGGACTTCCCGATTTTGTTTCGGAAATTTCTTACTGGGAGCAGCATGAGGAGGTGTGTCTGTTTTTCTTCCTTTGGGTCCAGTGTAGGATGAAATGTCCAGGATTTCTGAAAGAGCTTCTGCAGTTCTTGTCCATCCATTAAAGTTTGCAGCTGCAGGGATGTAAAAGGATTTTGGGTCCTGTTTAGGGTTTTTGCATGAGAGAAGCAGGTGCAGAAAAGGACCACAGTTGTTTTGAGATTTTCGGACAATGAACCAGCTATTATTTTCTTCCTCCTTCCAGATTGAGCGCTTTTTGTCATCCTTTTGTGTTGCTTGCTTAATAGCGTCCCTAAGTTTGGCCGCGAGTTGAAGGGAGATTTCTCCATGTTGAACAGAGTCCGCGAAGTATTCTGAGAAGAGAATTGTTTTACCTTTAAGATCCCATCTAAGACAGATTCTGAAACTTTTTTTCTCAATTGATATGAACTTCTTCGTTTGAATCTTTGGGTTTTGATTCATCTTTTCAGACAAAGATAAATGCTTCACCTACTTCTCCTACTTACTAGACATTTGATATCAAAACCAGCTTCAGCTTCAGTTGCATGTTTTGTTTTTTACTGTTCAAAAACCTACCACTACCACCACCACCTCCACCACCACCATGTACTTTTTTGGGTTTTAAGGTTCTCTCTTGCAGAATGTACGTCAAAGAAATCTGACTGGCAGTAAATGCACAATATCCACGTTGGATCTCTAATAGGACTCAAAATTGTATGGTTACCCATAAAGTAATAGCATAAATAGGAATGCATTACGATTGGGGACTAGTACATCGGGTACATTATATATATATATATATGTAATTGGACTTAATTTAAAGATGAATCCCCATTGTGAGATTCGATACTAAGATCTACAATTTGGACAAATAAGTTTCCAACCACTCTAACAAGTACTCTTCCACATGAAATTCAGATATATAGTCGCATGATATTTGTTTCAGCTAGTACAGTAAATTAAAAAAGGAGGGCTATTTCCGAGTTTAAAGTTTCATAACTTATGTATGATGGTTATTTTATAATTCACCACAGCCTCTTGATATCAGTAGCTATTTTCTGGGCATCAACAGCAGCTCCATATGGTCCTCTTCTCGACAACCCTGTACAGTAAAGACCATTCTGCCCCTTCCAGTTGTTAGGAAAATTTTGTTTTGAGATTCCGTTCTCATCGAGAAGGTCTTTATCGTCCTAAATTGAAATAACATGCATTGATATTAATTATATATAAAAATAAAATATACATTAATTAATTCTTAAATATTTGATGATTTTGATTTTAACGTAGTGTAGAAGTGACCGACAAATCACTATTTTTATTGGTCATCAATGAAGTTTGACCAAAGTCAAAGGAAATTTATTTTTTAAAATAAAAAATAAAACTGGGCATATGTTATGAAATTATGTGCAAGAAAGAAACAATATTTAAAAACGATCATTATAATGGTGTAACGGTAGGGACGTTATAAATAAAGCCATTATAATAATGATAATTTTGATTTTAAATTAATATTTAAAAATGATTATTATTATGGTGCAAGATTGACAAGCAAATATTTAAAAACGACCATTATAATGGTAAAAAACGATCATGATAACCGTTGTAACGGTGTTATAGTGCTATAACATAATGGCCTAGGGTTGTTACCATTATAACGGCCGTTATAATCGTTATAGTGGCCATTTTTTACAAACATGGCTGATAAATCACTATTTTTGTTGGTCATCAACGAAGTTTGACCAGGGTCAGAGGGATTTTTTTAAAAAAAAAAAAACCCAAAAAGTAAACTGGGCATATATTAATCTACGTGTAATATTCCAACATCGATCCAGTTAATTACCTTGAGCCACTTGCTTGTGGATCTCTTAAAACCAGTCGCAAAGACGATTAGGTCGAATCGATACGACTTTCCATTTGCGAATCCAACGTACTCTCCAGTTACATGGGTTGTCGATGGCAAAACCTGAGAACCTCAAATTAGCATATACATATCTTCGTATTGTAATATGTGGCGGAAGACCATTTGCTAAAGTATTTTCATAGTGTTTAAATCTTGGTTTCGAATCTCATAGTGGGGATTCCTAGCTTTAAATAGCAATCAATTAAAAAACAAATGTGGCTCACCCATATGTCGTTTTCCATACGGAAAAAAAAATTCGCAACCTATGGGGTTATAATTTTTGTTAGAATTGAGTTATTTACTATTACAAAGGTTTTGCATGTGTATTTTATGTTGAGGTTGTTCTAAAAAATTGCTTGTGTTTTAAGTTTGTGGTTATCGAACTCGAAACGTACCAATTGGCAATACTTAGAGAGGCCGATGATCTTGTTGCAAGACTTTTATCTTCTCATGTGGGAATATTAATTTCAATACACACTCCTCACATGGTATTTTATAGGGTGACATAAAGCACGCATGGCCTTTGGGCCTATATCACGTGTGGCATACTCTGATACCATATTAAGTTTAGGATAATGTTAAACTTACAGTAAAATCCTACATAATTTCCTATTGAAAGTTAATCCGACGGTAGAACTTTTTTTCACATACTTTCATGATTCGTATCCATCCTAAAGTGATATGTATCCACCGTAGATTATGTCTTCGGTAGAAAATTATGTAGGTTTTTTGGTTAGCCTAGCATTACCGTTAAGTTTATGGGCATCCAGTTTAAAACCAATTGATAACGAGTGGAGAGGCTAGCCTAAAATCTGATTTACTAAGTTGCAAGGTTTTCATCTTTCCAAATGGGACTATTCTCAATAGTCAACACTATATAATGTAATTATGTCCACTTAATTTTCTAACTAGTTAACTATTATTTCCCTAATCAAACAATTAAAAGCCGTATAGTAAGGATTGTAAAGTTGACTGTGCAATCCTTTTGCAACGGTTTGAACTATAGCTATAATTCCTCTTTTGGCGACGGATTAGTAGATGACCATTGCTTCTAAAAACGTCGCAAATGACCCTCCTTTTGCGATGGCATCCCAAAACCGTCGCGGGAAAACCGTCACAAAGGCCTGTCATTATTTTTGTAGTGAAAACACCACTCTGAATGAGTAGGGTGGTGCTCTAAGTTGATTTTGTGGAAATACCTGGATCTGACCAGACTTGATTTTGTTAAAAGTGCCGACATCGATAACTGGATACTTGCCATATTTCCACTGCATGAAGAAGGGACCCTTTTTAGGTCTAGTGATCCCATACTTGGTCGTATCACCGTACACCAACTTGCTGAGAATCACAAGTAGCCCATCCACTATGCTGAGGGGAATATATTTCACTAGTATCAGCCCTATGTCTGCCATCCCCCTGCTGATAATGTGAAGCTGGAACCACCACAACAAAATGCACCAACCAATTAAATAACATAACCCCATCATCATCATATAATATGGAGTATAGTATAGCAGACTATAAAAGAAGATGATCTAAAATTTTTCTGAGGTAAAAAGCTTTAAAACAATGCAATTTTTTATGAGGATGATACAAAAATGCCATAAATATCAAGCCTGGGTCCTATAACAAGGGTGTAATCGGAGTGTAAGAACAAGTTAGGTGTAAGATGTAAACAGTGGGGTGGAAATATCCAACTCTAAATGATCTAATAATATAACCATGTCATAAATGAAAGGGCCATGCATATTGTAAACCATGGGGAGGCATTGTTGTGGTATCAAATCTCAACGATTTTACCATCTCAACTATGAGACATGCATGCGCCTATATTAATTAAAAAAGGTACGTAGTGATATATAGTTACCGGGCTTCTAACAACTATAGATGTCTTGGCACCAAAATTTACAAGATCAAGAGCAATTTCCATGCCAGAATTGCCAGCCCCAACAACCAATACATTTTTGTTAGTATACTTTTCCCCTGTTTTGTATTCTGTAGAATGAAGAACCTCCCCTCTAAAACTGTCCAACCCTTCAACTTCCGGGATATACGCGTGGCTAGTTTCTCCGGCCGCCACCACCAAAAAGCGACCGCGGTACTCCTCCTCACAATCACCATCAGAACCACCAGGAGTAGTATTCCTTACCTTCACACACCATTTCCGGGTAGCTTCATTAAACGTCGCCAACTCGACTAGTCGATTGTACAATGGACATACCTTAAAATGAGATGCGTAATTATCCAAGTACCGGATGAATTGTTCCCTCGACGCATATTTTGGGTAATCGGCGGGGATCGACAAGTGAGGGAGCTCGGAGAATTGTTTGGCTAGGCTAAGATGAAGAGAGTCGTAAGACTTTTTCATCCATAGAGAAGCCAAACAGTCCTCTCTTTCAAGGACTATATTCGGAATTGAGAGACGATTTAGACACGCAGAAGTTGCTATTCCTGATGGTCCAGCACCAACTACTATCACTACGTCCTCTTTCATCATTTCTGATTCAAAAACGAGTTTTTTTTTTTCACAGTAGATTGAAGATTGAGAGCTACCCTAGTTTGGAGGATACATTTGGTGATCACAATTTATAAGATCTACTTGCCTTGTAATAAGGTCCGTTTGCTTTTTGATTGAATAGAAGTATACAAACTTCAAACGAAAAAAAAAAGAGAGAGAGAGAAAAAAAATACAATAGAGACAGTTTACAAATTTATAGTCATAGATTTTCTTTTTTTTTTCTTTTTTTGAGATCTAGGGTATCCGAGCCTCTTAGAGCATCCGACTAGTCCTTAGGGTGTAGGCAAACCTCCCTATCTACACACAACATGAGTGAAATCTTATAGTCATAGATTTTAACTCAAGGGACTAGTTAGGTTTGAAAATGGCTCAAAATGAGCAATCAATACGTCCGTCCATCCGTCGCTCAACTTTGTTTTCTCAATATTGCCCCTAAAAAAACCTATTACATGTACTTAATTATCGAAAATGATTTTGGGACTGGCCTAATAATCTGTCTAATTAGACAAATTGAGGTAGCAAATCACATCCACCACCTTTTGTGTATGTGTGGGCCCCATAAATTCACAATAAATGGTAGATTTGAACTACCACACCAATCTATCTAATTAGACAGATTATTGAGTCGGTTCCAATAGCATGCAATTTACTTAATTACATATGCCTAAATCTAGTAAGGCAAGCCTGTCAACAAATCCCTGGTCTAACTAGTTTACATATGCCTAAACCTAATACATGTATTTAACTAAATATGCCTAAACGTAGTCTGTTTAGATGAAGGATTTTAAGAAGGTATTTGTTAAAAATAAATTTATAACATGATTTATAACTAGTTTTTCAACAAATTTCTGGTCCGAATAAAATCCCTCCATAAAATTTTTCATCCAAACCGACTATTATAAAGAGAGGTCTTTGAATAGTTGGAGACAAATTTACATATTAATAGCATGGATAATGCTATAGGTACTCCCAGGATGACTCCCAAGATGACTTTCATGATGAGGTGGCAAGATCTGCTTCAAACTTTAAAGAGTTTGAAGCAAGTTTACACAAGCAGATCTCGTCACCTCATTCTGAGAGTCATCCTGAGAGTCAGCTTGGGAGTACCTATAGCATTATCCTAATACCTCATTATCCTAATATCACAGCCGTAAAATTTAGACCTTCAATTTCTCTTACAGGAGGAGATATACAAACCAACTAACTTGCCAAATGATTGTTAATTGATGAAATGGAACACCAAGAAATTAATTAATTACGTACAAATTTTATTTCAAAAGTATATAAGAAAGTAATTTCCAATGTGGGGAGTGATAGGAACCGAACCGATAACAAGAATTGGAACCGTTAATCCAATAGTTTTTTGGGATAATTTTCTTTTGGGATGCAAATTCAGAAAGTGCGTGTGTGAGTCGGTAAAATGCAATTCGACAAGGTATTCTGATTGTGGAATAATCTTTATCTTATTTTGCTTTTCACATAGGAATTCGGAGAGTGGCGTATCCGATTTGATAAAATCCAATTCGAAAAAGGTATTCTAACAATGGAATAATTTTGTACATGGAAAATTAATGAGGTATATGAAATCGGATTCCCCTCGATTTTTTTTTTTTTTTTTTTTTTTTTTTTTTTTTTTTTTTTTTGATAAAATGTGATTTCTTAAGGTATTTCTAATAATGAAATAATCTTGTCTGAGGTATGAGATATATTAGATGAGGTAGATGTTTGTTACGTGTGCAAGGATTCGAAGGAGTCAAATGCATTTTCAGCGCGGCGCGTTTTATTGGTTTCTGCTAAGCTATTTAATTTACAGTATAATTGCTTCATCAACCTAACAATGACATTAACAACCCCACCTACCCATGCAGTATTTTTAACTATAAAGTTCCAATAGAATCTGGTGCATTAATGTTGGTATATGATCGTCTAAACACGCTTAACTGCGAAATTCTGACGGGATTTGAATGTCAATGAACATCAACACTAGTACGACGTATAGTTCAATTTCGGTTATAGAGAGTATAACCAAAGTGAGTCACATCTTATCTCACTATTGCTTGTCCCTACGCTTGGGTGGTTGAATGAGTGATGCACGATGAATTGGCAGGATGATACCATCGACATCATCGTCATCAATTCATCCATTAGTGTTCAAAATACACTTGGGGTCTGTTTTCATTGCCATATTTGAAGTTAATGGTGATGAAGATTAGGTTCTTTTAGTTGCAGAAAAAGAGAGATGAGATGAGATGATGAGGTGACGGTTGTATATATATATGTGATGACGGTAGGGAAACGAAGTGCATCACGAACAGGGCCCATGATCATTACCCCATCTCTTACAAATATCCTAGCTGCAATAAAATATTATATACAATTGTGAAAGTGTGTCATTCTAACAATTTTGAAATAGTTTATTTGGATGGGGATTCTAGGGTAGGGATTTAGTGGGACTAGGGATTCTGGTTTCCCTAGTCTGTTTGGCTATCAGGAATCCATGGATACTTGTTTCTCAGAGAAACATATTTTCTAGTAAATCCCTCATTCTGAGTTCCACCTCCCCCCTAAAATTTGTAAGGACTTATATTTCCAGGGATTCCTTTATAGTTTCCAAACAAACCAAAGGATTCATGTTCTCTAAAATTCATGTTTCCAAGGACTCATTAATGCCTTGAAAAATATGAATTTTACATCCAAACACACTATAAGTTCACAAGGATTTGTGAACCAAATTTTTAGTTTTTTCGCATTACACATCAGTATTCAACCACTAGGTGGTCTGCTGCTAGATGGAGGACTAAGCGATCCTCTAACAGAACTTAAAAATTATTTTAATGATATTGATTAGTCTGTCAATTTATGAAAGCACATACACTTTTCCACAAGAACTGTGTTGGTGTTGTGTTTGAGTCGTGTTCTCGTGTCATGTTTTATTTTTATTTGAAAAATTAAGAAAATAAAACTTGTGTCGTATTCGTGTCCCATTGCCGTGTCCGTACTTCATAGTTGTCAACCTTTCAAATTTCTAACTACTTGACAGAAAATAAACATATCAAAATTTTCAGGCATGTGCCAGTTTACGCACACAGCTTGGGCTTGGGCTTCCTCGCCATCAGTTGCCTCACTTGTTTTCTCATGCATGAAATTAGGCTGCAAACCCAATTCTAGCTATACTTTAACTTCCCACCCAACTAACTTTGGCTTTTTAAATGCAACCCAATTTTTTTTCTTTTGTACACATGGCATTTTCAACTCTTTGACTTAGTTTTTATTTTTTTATTGACATATTTGCCCTTCCTTTGTTTGGAAAGGAAGTAATATAGAGGGAATTTTAGAGAGAGAAATTTTAGGGAGAGAAAGAGAGATTGCATGTGTGATGGCTAGGGGGTTACCTTCTTCACCATTTTTTCCGGTGAGTTAGATCTGTTAGCGATAACTTCATCCTCTTTTTTTTCTTATTCTTCTTACTCTTCTTCTTGTAGAGAAAGAATTTTAGAGAGAGAGAGAGAGATTGTAGGTGATGGGGGCTGCCTCCTTCACTATTTTTTCCGGCAAGTTAGATCTGTCGGCGATCACTTCATCATCTTCTTCTTCCTCTTCTTCTTCTAGAGAAAGAATTTTAGAGAGGGAGGGAGAGGGTGTAGGTGATGGGGGCTGCTTTACCTTTTTTTCCGACGAGTTAGATCTGTCGGCGATCACTTCATTATCTTCTTCTTCTTTTTCTGCTCTATCTTCACCTTCATCTTCTTCATTTTCTGTTAAAAAAAATAGTATGCAACTGACATGCAACTGAGATGCAAGTGAGGTGCAACTGACATACAAGTGACATGCAAGTGTTGTACAATTGACATGCAAGTGAGATGCAATTGTTATGCAAGTGAGGTACAAGTAAGGTACAACTGACATGCAAGTGAGATTCAAGTGAGGTGCAACTGAGATGCAAGTGAGGTACAAGTGACTTGCAACTGACAATGCAAGTGATGTGCAAGTGAGACGCAAGTGAGGTGCAACTGACATACAAGTGAGGTGCAAGTGATGTACAACTGATGTAGGTGTTGTGTAAGTGAGGTGCAAGTGTTATGCAAGTGAGGTGCAAGTGAGGTGCAACTAACATGTAAGTGAGATGCAAGTGAGGTGCAACTAAGATGCAAGTGAGGTGCAAGTGTGTGAAGTGTTATGCAAGTGAGGTGCAAGTGAGATTCAACTAATATGCAAGTGTTGTGCAAGTGATGTGAAGTGATGTGCAAGTGAGATGCAAGTGACGTATAACTATATGAAGTGAGATACAAGTGAGGTGTAAGTGAGATGCAAGTGATGTGCAACTGTGTGAAGTATTATGCAACTGAGATGCAAGTGAGATGCAACTGTGTATGCAAGTGTTATGCAACTATGTTCTTTTGTTTTGAAAAACAAATCGACAACTAATCTAGATTTTATCAGATCTGGAATTGAAAGAAATAGAAAACCTAGATTAAAGCAAATATTTAGAAAAACAAAAAAAACCTAGATCTCAACTCCGTCGATCGTCTTCTCGTTTTTTTTTCTCTCTCTCTCTCTAATCTCAACTCTATCATCTTCTCCGTTCGATCGTCGTTAGTTCAACTCCTCCAATCGAAAATGCAATTTTTCGTTTCTCTCTCTTCCCTTTCTTCTCTTTTTGTTTTTTAAGGGAGGGTATTATATATTGTCTTTTACTCTTTTTTGGATTTTATTTAAAACGTTAAAGTTGGGTGGGGTGGAACCTAAATCTAGGGCTGATTTTGGGTTTATTTTCCCATTCCTATTTCTCATGGTCATTCAAAAAGCCTAGAGGCTCCAGCTCTCATATTTGGTCTCTTTGGAAAGAGAGGAATGAGAGGAATGGAAGGTTTTTCGACAACAAAGCCAATTCGTCTTTCCAAGTGAGCCGTCATGCCAAGACTATCTTGAACTATTGGGGTTCAACATCCTTTTTGGATTTTAGATTTAGTTTAGAGTGATTAATTTTCTCTTGGGATTCTATTTTTTTGAACTCCTAAAATCTTATTTATCTTCTTCTTTTTGTGTTTCGACGGGGTGCCAACCTACTTAAGATTTCTCTTTAGTATTAGAGATCCGATTTGGGAGCTTGCTTGTATTTTTTGTTCATTCGTGTCTTCCTTGTATATATGTTTTTCTTTTATAAATATATTATTCTTTTCTGATCAAAAAAAAATATGTGCTTATTTGTCCTGTTGGTAGTGTATATTGTTCATGAAAGCTTATACCCGTCTTTTACCATCAAGTTGTTAATATCATTAAAAATAGGCTTGCTCTCTTAAAAAAGAAAGAGATCGACCTCATTTACATGGCACTCCTCTCCTTCCATGCGGTATCTCTCTCTTTCTTTTTTTCAGTCTTTCTTTTGCCAAAGAAGAGAAAGAAAGGGAGAAAATGTAAGCCTTTGAGCCAAAGCTGTATTTTGAGCCGCGTGCTACAGTACAAAGTGGCAGCCTTGCGTGCATTTATTCTTGAAATACCCCTGTGTTCTTCAATAATTCCATCGCTACATGTTTGTTTGAGAGAGAAAAAAAAAAGAAAAATAGAAGGATAGGAAAAAAAAAGAGAGAGAAAAAAGATAGAGATAGGCAGGGGTCCATCTTATTTTTGACCTCTGTGGGAGACTAGGAGAGAGAAAAGATAGGCAAAAGCAAGGAAAAATGCTACAAGCACCTTGGATTTGCACCTTTGCTAATACTTGTGATTATTTTATTCAAATTAGACCAAAATTAGACTCGCGTTAGACCAAATTAGACCTAAATTAGACCCTGGGTATTATTTTGTGTGCAAATCCTGGGTGCCTGTAGCATTACCCAAAAGCAAGAGAGAGAAGTAAAGAAAGAGAGAAAGGGCAGACTTGGTCCGTTAGTAGAGAGAGAGAGAAAGGAGTTTTAGGATGTGTTAAATCGTTCTCTCTTTTCTATTTATCTTTATCTTTTTAACTTTTTAAAATACCAAATGTATCTATTTTATAAAAAAGAAAAAAAAATCACTTTAAATTTACATTCCACTTACACCAATTCTAAGGATCTCTCAAATATGATTCAATGGTTGATTTTTTGTAACGATGATCTCTACTTTATAGCGTGCCGCATAATCTACCAACTTAAAGAGGGCAAAATAAGTTTGTCATGCGCAAAGCGTGTGGAGGCAATGTGCGTAGCGTAATTAGACATCCAACCCACACGCGTTTCGGATGTATAGGATGATGAACAGGCAACGCACACGCACGAAGTGTGTGTGTAGGATAAAGAGGGGCACAACCATGTTACAAACTAGTCATCATAATGTACTAGCGACATGGAGTCAAAATTTAAACTAGGGAGGGAGCCATGTTTAGGATAAGCCACATCTCCAACCAAACATTAGAATAACAGAGCGGTTTCTTTCCTAAGATTAGGTATGCAACGTAAAACATCTTGTAGTCTGTTTATTTTTTTTGCAACTAATTAGTAGCAGACCCACACAAAATAGCTTTTGTTTTTAACCACCAACTAGTGGTAGTTAGAATTAAACTTTTAATTTTGGGTTTCAAACCCATTAAGTGGTAATAAGTTATTTCCAATTACTTACTACTAATTAATGGGTTTAAGGCCTAAAATTAAAAATTTGTCTCTTACTACCAATGTTTTAAAAACCGGACCGGCCGGTTCAACCGAAAAACTAGTGGCCCAGTCCAAAAACCCGGTTGGTTCAACACCGACCCAGTAATTTTTTAAATGGAAAATGTAAAAAAAGTCCCTAAAAAAGTCATTATGATTTTAATCATTTTTTATAAATTTAGTCCTTAGTTTTGGACATAAAAGTCATAAAAGTAGGGACTAAATTTATAAAATAAGGATTAAAATTACAATGACTTTTTTTTAGGGACTTTTTTTACAAACCCCTTTTTTAAAAAACTGGCGTTTTTTGCTTGAACCAGTTGACCCGGACGGTTGAACCAGAAACCCAAGTGAACTGTCCGGTTTTTTTACTGGGTCTTAATGTATATATTTTAAAAAGTTGCATCTAGAAAGGTTTGAACCTAAGAACTTTGAGTAAAGTACATTTTTACCATCTAGGCTAGGTGACTTTTGTTGTTTACTTTCATAAGTTTTTCTATTAATAATATATTATTTCTGTTTATAATATATAATTCTTTAGTGGGTTATTTGGGTCAACCCACTGGTTGACCCGATTTGACCCAACCCAGTGACTTTTCGGGTTCAATAACGGGCCGGTTTTTAAAACATTGTTTACTACCACTAATTAATGGTAAAAACAAAAGCTATTTTGTGTGGTTCTGCCACTAATTAGTACCACTTTGTTTAATAAACCCGACAATAGTGAATGACCAATCAGTTCTATAAAACTAACAACACAGTCACAAAATAGTTTGTCCGATCTACATAGAACTAGCATGTTATTTGTGAAATTTATATTGTGGAAATCTATGGGATGGATGGATTGTGGGTGTGAATAGTGAAAAGATGGGATGAAACATCCTCTGCCATTTTTTTTTTCCTTTATTGAATTGGGTGAAAAAAATAAAATAAGAAGTTGACGGAAATATTGAAGTTTAGGCAACTGGAGGACCGTTAAACAGTCCGGGAGAGCGGTTGAGAACTGTGCATAGTAATTAAATTGACCCTTGAGGCCTTGAGGGGAAGAGGATCGATCATTTTCGCCGCCTCCCAACAAGATGTCCAACTCTCTGCAACGCAATTTCAACTCGGTTCGTGTTCTTCGCTCAGTTTTTCTCTCATCATCTTCTTCTTCGTCAAGGTCGTTCTCTGCAGATTTATTGGTGAAGCTCAAACCTGGGGAGATCGGTATGGTTTCTGGAATTCCCCAAGAACATCTCCGAAGAAGGGTAATAAAATTGTATCCCCAAATCCCATTTTTATTTANCAAAACGAGAAATTAGATTTTGGTTGTTCTTTATCTACTATGATCTATCTATTCAATCTAAAATTGTTGTTGTTGTTAACTGTGTTTGATCAGATATAGCTTTGTGGGTTCTGGGTTAAGATTAACCTAGAGACAAATTTAATTAGTTTATGGTAGGTTTACAATTAAACAAACTGTAATGACAATGTCCTAATTCTGATAAGACATTTTCAAGGATACTCCGAGTCTGAACTCTTGAGGATAATTTTCAAATTTCAATTACCCACCTTCCAAAACCAATTTATGGAACCTCACTCTTGTTGGATTATCCAAACAAAAGAACACAAATTAATGGGGAAAAAAAAGAGTGGTTTTTAATGTGCCACCTCCGAAAACCAACTTATGGAACCTCACTCATGTTGGATTATTGAACCCAAAAACACAAATTACTGGAAAAAAAAAGTGGTTTTTAATGTCCCAGCTCCAAAATCCAACTTATGGAACATCACTCTTGTTAGATAATCGAACCGAAGAACACAAATTAGTGTAAAAGAGTATCTGCCGGCAAACCTTGCTCATTCGTCTATTGGACTCGTGTTGCTCGTCTTACATCATTGAGTTGTACTTCTACACTTAAAAAAACTCATGTTTGACTTCAGATGTTATAGGTTTCTAGCTAATAGAAAGAAGTCATAGCCTACCCAGTCTAGGATTGCCATTGCTATAGAGATGTAACAGTTAAGTGAGTTTTGACTCTTTCTACATCATTACCAGTTAACCATGTTTGTGTTTGCAGGTTGTAATTTACTCACCTGCTCGAACTGGAACTCAACAAGGTTCTGGGAAAGTTGGAAAGTGGGAAATCAATTTTATGTCAATGCTTTATAATTCTGCATTTGTTTTTTTCATCTTTCAAAAATTTCAAGGACATATGAATATATGATTGTTATCTTAGTCAAAGGTTCTGACTTGGGTTGTCACCAAGTTCTTCCTTGCAAGAGTGTGGATGAGAGGAACATACCACAATGGATATGTATTTGCCTTTAGGTTTCTGTGTTGTAGGCATAATGAGTACACATTGGAATTTCTGTTCCTGGACTCGTACTTGTTGCACAGAGTACGAATCTCTTGAACATGTGATCTTATTGAAACTGTGAGCGAAGATATATTTCCTGATAGAATTGAATGTTGGAATATGAGTCATGCTATCCACCCCAAATAATTGGAGTAAAACAATATGAATGATGATGAATAACGATGTGACCACATTATATCCATCAATAGCTCATTGAGGTAACACCTTTGGAAACAAATTAAAACAATATTGTAGATTATGCATGGGTGTTATTCAGCTTACCTGGACACACTGATTTCCACTGTTTATATGTGCTAGAGTCGAGGGGTTATCCCCGCCTTATTTCGAATCCCATGTTATTGATCGCAGAAGACAAGGAAAATGGAACAAAACTGTAATGCAGTTAACTAGCAGAATCCCATTGAAGCTCTATAAATTTTGTTGATAAAATGAAAAAGTTTTGTAAATCTCATTCCCAATCGTCTGGAGACAAAAATCTTTGGGTATTTGGAGCTCTTTGTTTTCCAAGTGTTTTCTTGGAAAATTTTGAGAAAATGATAATTTATTTACTAGTGGATAATCATTTAGAACCACCTAGAGTAAAAAAAAAATTTAGTTTTTTATTGCGTATATTTCTTTCTCTTAAGTGCACAATGCAGGACGTAGATAACTTTAATAACCCTGACGTTTTGGTACTTGTAGCTATTGCGATCTCTAATGTTTAATTATATAATAAATCCTTTCTTTTATATACTTTTCTAGGTGGGAAAATCCATTGATAGGTTGGACATCCACGGGAGACCCATATGCTAATGTTGGTGATGCAGGACTCAATTTTGATAGTGAAGAAGCTGCAAAGGCACTGAAAGGCATGGATGTGAGTATGCAGTATGTCTCTTAACTATTAAATTTTCTAAGGGAACAAGTTTTTCATGAATGTACATTATATAGTAACTTTGAGCTTCTGAATGTTTATATCATCTTTTTGCCCTCTTCTCTGTAAGAGTAGAACACAGCATGCATCTTCAGTCTCAAAATATCTAACTTCCATTTCCTAATAAGTTCATTTTTTTTCCATCTTAAGAAGAATCTGTGCTCTCGTGATAACATTTTCAGTTTATCCAAACCTTTCCGAATGCAATATTGCTCTTGAGAAGTGATGACTACAAGAAGTCAGAATTCAGAAAAGTCTTTGCCAAGTTGCAATTAAGTCTGTAAATTATGATTGTCTTCATTAACCACCCATGGGCAGATTTAAGAGCAAAGGTCATCATGGATATCTTGGTTAAACCACCTAATCGCTTTCCCTTAATTGGGACTTCAGGTTTACTTTGAAAGTCTCAAAACTTCAAAAAAAAAAAAAAAAACCCATAATTCTAGCCTTCTATGGAGAAATTCCTTAAAAGAATGTAGCTCCTGCAAGAGTTGAACTGCAAAGATGGGAGGGGAAAACACAAAAGATAAAGCAGATTTTTTCCTGATAGAATTGAATTGCAAACCTTCTGTCATGTTGCTACCTTTTCTTACCTCTATGACATACATGAAGTTTGAACTTCATAAGCTAGTGTATAGCAAGCCTAAGTAATGTTATGTAAATAATTATCATTTTCGGCCCAATTTTGCTTGTTTTGATTATTATTCAAAACAAAAAAGGCCACCTGAATGTTTATTTATTGGTTATTGTTTTCATTTATTCCCCACGGTTTATTCTTTGTTGTTTCTCGTGTAACTTTTTCTTGACCCTGCTTCTTGAACTATTTGCAGGTTAAGAAGCATCATACACTTGTTTTGAAGGTTTGAAATTCTTCCCCCATCAACTTTAATAACATTTTTTTTTTTATAATCAACTTTAATAACATATTTGGTTATAAACTATGGATAAATAGGTTTTTTGGGGCACATTATGATGCATGATTTTTCTTTATTTAGTCTTGGACTGACACAGGATAGTCCTTTACCTGCAATGCTTCAAACTCCATGCATAACTGTTGTTGTTCTTGTGTCCATTCTCTCAGCCTCAATGCAACTTCATAATGGGTACCGAGCATGAACATAGAGAAATACTCATGAGAAGATAAAAACTGAGTAGGAGAAAAAGCATCCATGTTGGATTCTCTTTTCATGTATATTTGGCATTTTTGTTCGTTGTGATGTCGCTAGGGATATCTGGGACCACTATTTCAGCATTATTAAAGCTTAGGTTCTATTCATCAGTAGCCTAGGTACAGGGAACCAGAGTTGTGGTTCTTGGCTTTTTTGGTCTCGAAGGAGGTGGTGAATTAGTTAGTCACTTGCTTTTCTTCTAGGCCTTAAATCTCTTAGGTGGTATTGTTTTATTTAGGCATTTGAATCTGACTCGTCTGAATTTTACTTGTTGTTTGGATCTGACTTGTTTGAATACTTTATCTCTTAGTCGAGTTAAAAGTATGGATCTGACTTGTTTGAACCTCTTGGTCGAGTTACAAATATAGATCTGACTTGTTTGAATATTTTACCTGACTTGTTTAAATACTTTACCTCTTGGTCGATTTAAACTTTTAATGTGAGTATTCAACTAAAAACTTACGCTGAATTTGAGATGAAGATTTGTCTCGATTTACAATCCAAATGACTTAATTTTAAAATTCCCAAGCTTAAAAATCTTGCACAATACAAAGTCATATTCCGACTCAGATTCAGAATTCATATTTTTAGTAGAGTGCAATTGCATAAAACTTATGCTCTTGCTTCTCTTCATCCAAAATATGTTACCTTCTGAAGATTGGATATAAGCATGCATATGGTATGAGAGATCATCTATAGTGTACACATATAAGCATATGGTATGAGAGAGCATCTGTAGTGTAAATAACTGTATAGGATTTTGAACTCTGATTAACTCTTTAATGGGTCCAGGTTAAGATTAACTCTTTAATGGGTCCAGGTTAAGGCATATGCAGACAACTTCAAGTGGAAGGGCTCTCCCAAGACTCTCTGTGCTCTGATCTCTAGGCATGGATGATATGTCAAAGGATCTGATCTCCTTTATATCTTAATTCTTATCTCTACACTTTTCAGGTTATGCATGTCCCTCAATGGAAATGAACTTTCCTCTTGGCATCTCATTTCTTACAACTGAGCTCCTTCATTTACTAATAAAACTGAAACTTGTAGTGTTCAACTTTTTCTATTTTTTTCCTCCATTACACATATAATACAACAACTTGCATTTATATAACAACATGTACAACACTAAACATATACATAAGAAAAAAAGAGCATTTAAGCACAGAAATTGGACTCAGAAGCCTCTCTAGTATGAATCCTCCATGTGAAGAGGTAATCCTTGGACTCACAAAAGAGTTTCATTACATTGCAAGGGGCACTGATAGAACTCTTCTGTCCATTTGTTCCCCACTCAATCCTCACTCTACAAGAAAACCCGTTTGAAGAAATGGGTACCCGGGAATTCGACAAATCCAACATCACTTCCCCACCTATCCTCTTGCATGCATTTCCTCTTCTTAACTGTTCATTGTTGGTAGCCATTGAATCAAGCCATGGACACTCCGGCTGGCCAACCATCTCCTTGAACGCAGAATTCGCCAAGCGAACTTTATTATTCGAGTCCGAAACAACAACAGGCAAAGCATCTGACTCAGCTTCAG
Source organism: Macleaya cordata (assembly GCA_002174775.1). NCBI lineage: Eukaryota > Viridiplantae > Streptophyta > Magnoliopsida > Ranunculales > Papaveraceae > Macleaya > Macleaya cordata. The sequence continues at coordinate 277,174 of MVGT01002984.1, forward strand.
CTTCAACTTCTTCGGGTTTTTTCTTGGAAACCCATGCAGTGGAATTTGAGCTCGAGTCCTCGCTGATGCACCCGACACTAATGCTCGACCCAACTGGTCTGACAGGCTGAGGAGCTATAAGGTTTCGAGAACCTGAATGAGGGGAACCCATAACCAGTGCTGCATGCAGATTCTGCAAAAGATCCATTTCCTTTGGAGTTTCAGTTGTTGGAGAGTTGTTGAAGTCCTTAAACTGATTAGTTGCATGAAGTTCAGGTGCAGGAGAGGGAACTGAAACAGGGGAAGAAGTATATGGGAGAAAAGGAAATCTGACCAAATTCAACATGGGCTTCTCCAAACTTCCACTTAGAAGAGGATTTGGAACTGAAAACTGAGGAGGGTAAGCATGGCTATAACTGTTCATGGAAAGACCAAGTTGTTGTGTGTTTTTAGTGAGAGAAGCAACACCATAAGAAGAAGAGGACGCATGGAGGAGGGTCCTTGCTCTCTTGCGGGTAGCAGCAGATGAGATTCCATATCTACCCCTCTTTCTAGCTTTTTTGGTTTGTTGGAGGGATGGCAGTTGGTTTCTTGAGAAGGTAGATTCTGTTGTTGTTGGGCCTTCCAATATGGATGGTGGTATCTGAGGCTTGGGAGCAATGGGTCTGTACCTTGACATGATCTGATCAAGCTTAGAAGAAGTGTGAGGGTTAATAGTGTTAAGCATCATGGTTTCTAGCTATGTAGAGAGAGAGAGAGAGAGAGAGAGAGAGAGAGGAGTGAGGATGTTGGTTTGTAGCTATGTGGTAGAAAATATACCAATGAGAAGGGGCGGGGGACGAACGTAATGAAGAAGAACAATGGGGGGAAGGAAGCAAGGGATACTGTGACAAGTGGGATTGTGTGGTGGGTACGTGTTGGAGAGGTTTTAAGGGCATGCCACGTATATGGCAGATGTTAGAGAATTTGGTGTTTTGGGATAGGATCCTCTATTTTTTGTTTTAGAAATCAGAATCCACTTCATGATGCATTTATAGGTACCTGGTGTGTAGAGACTAGAGAGAGAAAGTAGAGAGAGAGAGAGAGAGAGAGAGAGAGAGAGAGAGAGGTGGATTGACAAGTCGTAAGAGAAGGATTGACAAGTTTGAGATTCATACCCCCTTGGAGTTGGCGCCAACACCCAAGAAAAAGAAAAGTTAAAAAAAGGACGTGTTTAACTACACGTGTGGATTCGTCTCCATGCGGGGGTTACACATAAGAGGATTGGTGTTTATTTGTTGTTCTTTTCAAATGTTTTACAGAACAACCCTGGAAATGCCGACCCATGAACTTTTGTGGTTGATCCTTGAAATTACACCAACACATGAAACTTATTTGCCGTTTGAATTTATTGTAGGGGCTGATATTGGGAAGCTGTTTTGGAGGGAATGGAAGCTCAGAAAAAATAAAAATGGGCATTAAACCTAAAGCCTATTTGTTAGTTTTGACTAAATGGAGAGTTCTTCATATCTTACTTATCCTATCTTTTATCTTCTATGTCTTTCCTCAGCCTCTTTTCTTAATTTTTATTTATGGTTTGTTTGGATGGGGATTCCAAGGTAGGGATTCAGTGGGGACCAGGAATTCATGTTTCCCTGGTTTATTTGGCTGCTAAGAATCCCTGGAAACTTATTTCCCACGGAAACATGTTTTTCAGCAAATCCCTGTTTTGGAGTCCCTCCTCCACCCTTAGAATTTGCTGGAATTTTAAATTAAGGATTCACTATGTATTCACCCAACTACATGCAGATTACACCCCACAAAATTAAAACAACAAAATAGAGATTTTCCTTAGATTTTAAATGGCAGCCAAACAAACCAAATGATTCAAGCTTCCAAGGATTCATGAATCCATGGATTCTTTTATGGTTGCCAAACAAACTAAAGGATTCATGTTTCTAGGGATTCATGTTTCCAAGGACTCATATTTCCCAAGGAAACATGAATTCTACATCCAAACACACTATTACTGAAACCTTGTTGGTAGCTTGGCGTCCCCACCAAATCAAATTTTTTTCTTTTGTTTGTTTTGCTTGTCATTGTCGACAGCCTGAATTTTGAGACACTCTATTACCTCTTCATCGATTACCGCCAAATATTTTAAATATAGCAAAATCTTCCGAAATCATTTCCCTCAAATCTTTTATCAGTTGATTTGTGTCCTGCAAAAAAAATTCATTAAAAAAATTGATTTAATAATAAAAAATATAGAAGATGGATTGATTTCAGAAGGCACTTTAGTAAAATTTGGGGAGATAAAAATAAAATTACAATTATTTTTAAAAATAATGGAGGTTTTTAAGGAAAGAATGAGGGGGGTGAGCGAAAAGACTAAAATATCTCCTTTAAGAAAGTTTATCAATGGCTAAAATTGAGATTTTGGTGAGAGTGGGAGAGAGATATGGAGAGAAAAGTGAGAATTGAGAGAGATTTTAAGGATAGTTTAGGGAGAGATAAGGTGAGAGAAAAATCATGGAAGAGATTTAATTTATTTGCAATACTGGAATAGTCATGTTTTTGTGAGAATAAAATTACTAATTTATTCTTTGTTCAAGGGCAAAAGATGACCATTTTATCCTTTCAGAATGAAGTTAAACTTTAACAAAAAAATAATTTTTTGAGATAACAAAAATAAAAAGTCCCAAAAAATCCCATTCTCTTAACTATTAGTATAGATTTACTAAAATCTCCCCTAAGTGCACCACACCTATGTTCGCACCCTTTCGACGTCTGAACAACAATTTTTGCACCACACTGAAAAATAATTTTGACTTCATCTAATTGAAAAAAGAGGGAGGTTATTGCACCCCCTCTTAGAACGCCCCCTTATAACGCCCCCTCCTGTGGGGCCTACATGCGATGCATCTAAGGGCTGATTTTTTTACAGGATGTTCTTCTTACTATTTATATCATCATATTAAAAAATCAGCTCGTTCTAAAACTTTTAACCCTATCAAATTACTTCTTAAAAATTAGTAACTATTTGACCCCTCAAATAGTTACTAAATAGTTACTAATTTTTAAAGGGTTAATTTGAAGGGGTTAGAAGTTTTAGAATGAAGTGATTTTTTAATATGATGATATACATTGTGAGAAGAACATCCTGTAAAAAAATCAGCTCTTAAATGCATCGCATGTGGGCCCCACAGGAGGGGGCTTTATAAGGGGGCGTTCTAAGAGGGGGTGCAATAACCTCCCTCTTGAAAAAATAGGTAGCTTATAAAATCACTAAAATGATAGTAAAATTATAAATAACAAATATTGTAACATTAAACTTTTGTTTAAGGGTGGAAGATGGTTTCTAAATCGAAATGTCGCGACGCCCGTGATCCCAATGTGGACATCCCCATTATCCAATACCTGGCCGCAGCCAAGAATGCGAAGAAATTTTTTTCGATTTCAAAACCCTAAAAAATTCAAACCTACACTTCTCACCCTTATTGTATCTTTATCTTTTATGTCCTTCATCTTCCTCTTTTCTTAACATTTATTACTACTGACACCTTGTTAGCAGCCTGATGCCCCCACCAAATCAAATTTATTTCTTTTGTCTGTTTTGTTTATTTTTGCTAGTTGGTCAAATTTTGTGCCACTCCCAATTCTCATGTGCGCACCCCACCGATGTTCTCAGCATTTGAACGCCTCAACATTCGTTTTGTACCACACTGAATATAATTTGGCTTCATTTGATTGAAAAAAAATGGATGACTAATAAAATAACTAAAATGATAGTAAACTATAAATAAAAGATACTGTATAATTAAACTTTTGTTTATTAGTGGAAGATGGTTTCTGAATCTAGATGTCGCAACGTCCGTGATCCCCAATATGGACATCCCTATTATCCAACGCTTGGCAGCAGCCATAAATGCAAAGAAATTTTTTTTCGATTCTCAAAACCCTAAAAACTTCAAACCAACTTCTCACATTTATCCCATCTTTTATCTTTTATAACATTCTCGTCAGCCTAAATTTTGTGGCACTCCCAAATCCTCCGTGCGCACCCCACCTATGTTCGCCCTCTTTGCACGTCTCAACAACAATTTTTGCACTGCACTGGAAATAATTTTGGCTTCATATGATTGAAAAAAATGGATGGCTTATAAATTCACTAAAATAATGACAAATACTGTAAAATTAAACCTTTGTTTATTGGTGAAAGATGGTTTCAGAATCTAGATGCCGAAAATGCCTCAACGCCTCTGATCCCCAATGTGGACATCTTTATTATCCAATGCCTAACAGCAGCAATTAATGCAAACAAACTTTTTTTCGATTCTCAAAACCCTATTAACTTCAAACCAACTGTTTTGATTTTGACAAAATTTTCATATTTGAAAAGCATTCTTCGAGATCTTCACTACTTCTTTTGATGTTACTTGGTTTTGAGACTCTCAAATTCGAATTTGGATGCAATTTAAATAAAATGTACAAGTTGTAGTAGCTCTCTGTTTATTTGTGCAAACTTGTATTTTTAAAGTTATGACAATTTAATGTGAAAAAAAAAAAATTAAAAAAGAAGTAGTTGGTGCTAACTAACATGCACCTATAGTTAAAAATTACTTTGAATTAGTTAGAGGGCAAATCTATCTAAACTTCATTTTTAGACTAAATGGACATCTTTTTTAGTGGACTAAGTTGACTCAAATAAACTCATGTTGGATGTTTTAGACGTTCCCCATAAAATAAACTAATTCTTCATTTTTCATGTCAAAGTGCTGAACAATCAAGTAACGTAACGTATCAATGCCTCGAAAAGCATTCGCAAAATGATGTGTTGTGTACCTTGCAATTGCATTCGTCGATGCTTTAGTTTTGGCCTCAGTACACAGAGGGTCTATCATGAGCTAGGTAACCAAAGCATGGAGCTGGAACGAGAGTGGAAATGAAAGCATGGTGCAACTAATTGAAAAATGTCTTTAATTCCAAAACGATGTTGGAGAAAGAGCATCAAAGCGTGATTCAGAATGGGAGCAAGAGCATCCCCCTATACCACGACTCTAGTTACTAAGATCATTAGTAAGACTACTACACCCTCATTTAGAACGCCCCATTTGCGCCTCCATCAGTGGAGGTCTAGTGGAGAAGATTCAAAGACTGATTTTCAGTGAGAATGTTCTCTTCACTAAGATTATTATATTTGGTAATTAGTCCATTCTAGACTACTAATCTCATAAAAGTTTGTTAAAAATTAATGGTAAAAAAGACATCTCCAATTCGCTTTGTTTTTAAATACTAATTTAAAAGGGTTAAAAATTTTAAAATAGATGACATAATGATAGACAAGGTGAGGAGATAAATTAGCGTTCAATCCTCACCAAAAATCGACCTTGGATCATCCTCCATATATTGGGTTGGGGTTGCAATAGGGTTGGTTGTTGTAAATGGGGTGCAATATCACCAATCATACTGTATTTGCTGTACGGTATTTCTGAAATTTAATGCAGTCGATTAGACTTTTGATAGAAGCAGGACATTTGGACATTTAATAAATAAACTCTGGTTCGGTACTGCAACCAGTGGTGACCCATTACAAACTAGATTATTAAACATATTGTGTCAGTTCTGGCCGGTCTTATTATGGTTCTAATTTGGTTTTGTTCCAACAAACTCAAAGGAACCTATTATATAACACAACTTTTCTACCTCTGCTCGAATTCGCGCTTTTGATAATAAATTAGATACGGAACCAAAAAGTAACTAATAGTGTGTTTCGATGTAGAATTCATGTTTCCTACGAGAAACATAAGTCCTTGGAAACATGAACCCCTAGAAACATGAATCCTTTGGTTTGTTTGGCAACCATAAAAGATTCCATAGATTCATGAATTCTTGGAAGCTTGAATCCTTTGATTTGTTTGACTGCCATTTAAAATCCAAGAAAAATCTCTATTTTGTTGTTTTAGTTTTGTGGGGAGTAATCTGCATTGAGTTGGGTGAATACTTAATGAATCCTTAGTTTAGAATTCTAGCAAATTCTAAGGAGGGAGGTGAGACTCCAAAACGGGGATTTGCTGAAAACATGTTTCCCTGGGAAACAAGTTTCCAGGGATTCTTGGCAGCCAAACAGAGTAGGGAAACATGAATCCCTTGTCCCCATTGAATCCCTACCTTGGAATCCCCTTCCAAACAAACCATAAGTAGTAATAGAAGTGCTAACCAAAGTGGATGGCATAACTTGGGTTATAAAGAAAGAACATCCAACAATGGCTAGTTCTTTCAGCTGAGTGGTTTTATCAATCCTCAGACTCGAGTTACACAATCTGGAAAATTTTGGCACAACTAAGTTACGCGGACTCTAAGTATTACCGCTTCAAGCCGACACTATCAACAGTGATACCACTGCGATCTGGCTGTAACTGCTTCATATAATACTTTGATCCACGGGAGAGATTGATCTTTTTCCTCCTTGTCTCTGGAATAGACTCAATGGAACACTCAAAGAAGCCACGTCTCCGGAACCTGTAGAATGCAGAATACATAAAATCCACCATCAAGAGAGATTCTGAGCAATCATATGAATAATACTTGTACCATAAACTTTTACTTGCTGGAATAAAAGCTTGCGACATGCCTAAAAATCTAAGAAGCACGGACACTCCTCTAAGGGTGCCATGTCCGTTTCGTGTCTTCATGTCGTGTCCTGTTTTTAGTTGAAATTTTAAGGAAAAAAAACTCGCGTTGTGTCCGTGTCTGTGTCCCCTCGCCGTGTCCGTGCTTCCTAGCTAAAAATATATTGAACCTCAGATTACACCCATCATTGCAACTCAGAAATCAATAGCAAACTCTAGCAACCAGGGTGTGGTATGTATAATTACTTAATCCCATGCCAAATTGTACTTGTGAAGCAAGTGTAAATTAATCTCAACATAGGCCACAGAAAATCAAGATTCTAACAATACGAGTCAAAACTAAAAAGTCGGATTTCGCAAGAACATAAGTTGTATTGAAAGAAAACTTATCTGGGAACTCATAGAAGCAGAACTTTTAATGGTTATGATAAAAAGTTATAGTACATGTATGAAATTATGTGAGGTCAATTAATTAAAATAAATAAATAAAACAAAAAAAAGAAAATAGAAAGGAAAAAGAAAAGAGAAGTTGTGAGAGACCAGGTACATACCAATCAGCAGTGCGGGTTGTAAGCAGAAAAAGCTTCTCCAAACCAAGGGATGCCGCCTTCTTCTCTATGTAATCTGACAAAAATTTGATTGCAAAAATTTATTGATTAAAAGATGCAAAAGACCAAGAATACACGTCAACAGTCACATTCAACCAGCAAGTCAATCAGATCAAACCTTCATTGAAAAATACCACAAGTTCCAAAATAATCCACCAATATACCTTTTGGTAGAAGCATGCCTATTAACAATTAATAATGTTTCAAAGACCAGAAAGTAATGGTTGGTTGAACCTTCCAGATCATTAATAAGACGTATCAATAGTTTGGGTGAAACACCAAAGCGACTCAGTTAAAAAACCATTCCTTTACAATCAGGAACCACACGGTTGAACCTTCCACTTCTTATTCTTTATTCAACTAGTACACAGTTCTTCATTTGTGTTAGAAGTATTGACTTTAACAAATTAAGGTTTAGGGCACTTTGAAGAGGACAACGGATAATGGGATTACTTGAGGAAGAAAAGAGAAAGGCATCCTTCAATTTGCTGCAGAGCATATTCTCAATCTGATAAAGAACCCAATCACCAACCAGAACTCTTTCTTCAATATACCAAGTAGCTTGACATATCTCAAATGCTCATCTAAAAAAGCAGAGTTCGTATTCAATCTGTTGAATAAGGTCAGCCCCTTAACATTCTGTAAACTACTGAGCGCCTTACAGATCTCTCCGATCAGACTCTTTTCTTTGGCAATCAAAGATGTTGCCTATCTTCCACTCTCGCAACCTTTATAAGTATATTGATCCTACATACCCGATCCCTTCCACTCATTCGTTGGACCCTACAACAAATCTACTGTCGCCTAATCCGGATTATCTAGCTTGGCACCAAGTTGATCAAACCTTACTTACTGGATACATGCCACACTTAGCAGATAAATCTCAAAATTGACTTGTTTGCCATTTTCAAATTTATATGTAAGTAGAAACACAGTTTATATTTAATCATGTCAAATAAATAGATAAGAAAAGGTGGTGGAAATATTAAAAGAGAGATGAATAGTCTAACTTCGTGTTAAAACTCCACTTCAACTTTCTTTCTTTCTTCTTTTCTTTTTCGTTGAAGGGGAGAGGGGAAAATTTGGTTGCAGGTGAGGACAGGTTTTGCACCCACAGCTTGGTGTCAACATGAATAGATTACCAACTTAACCAGCTAGTATCCAAAACTGTATCTTTTCCAAGAATGAAGTGTTTTTCTTAAAATGAAGCCTGAGAAAGGCACAAAAACTACAAATAGAAGGAAGACAACAGTTAAAGCAGGGAACATGAAATTATTTCCATGCTCTGAGCATCTAAACCCTTCAACTTTTTGCAAGAATAAGGCTTCATGATGCATTTCATCTAGCAAGATTACAACCGTAATAGGAATCATACTGATCATCAGAATGAACCACCTAGTGCAGTTCAAATAGTTGAAAGCATTGTAGTTGCATAAAGATAAAAGAATCAATAAAAAATCATACCAAGCAATTTGTCTCCTTGCCCATGACCACGGCATTCCTTAGACACAACAATAGCAGCGACTTCTCCACACTTTTCGCTGAAGAAAGGGAAAAGGGCAGCACAAGCAATGACTGAACCATCTCTCTCCACTACGATGAACGAATCCAATGCTTCGAGTAGCTGAGAACACAGAGAACATTAGAATCACTACAGCACCTCAGTTCCAAGTACAAAGGAAAGATAAGACTAGCATTAGGATGTGTTTTCCCATTATTATTTCATGATATACGTAAAGGGACAAAATCAAACAAACAACGATTAAATGGTTCAGATAAATTCAGGGACAAACTAAACAAATAAAAAGTAACAAAAAATAGCAAAAACCTCTTCATTGGTCCTTCTAATCAATATTCCAGATTCTTCTAAAGGTTGTATAAGTTTTTTTATTCCAGGGAGATCCATCTTCTTAGCCACCCGTGTTCCTTCGTAAACATCACTGAAAAAACAAAAAATAAAAGCAGTTAGTTCATCTTAAAAGTTCGGGAGCCTGAGATGACTAAATAAAGTATAAAACAATAACAAGCTAATTTGCTTTTTTATGCACAAAAAAGGTTCTATTTCACATTATACGTCCCTATGAGTTGATGGCAAATTTAGAGGATATTGCTATGGTGATTTTGGGTTTTGTCTCTTTTTTATTAGCAATTAGGGTTTGGTCCCCGTTTTCTTCAAAAAGCTGATTTTCATCCTTTTTTGGATGGAAACTGTGAAAAGGCCTTTTTATGGTGCACGTGTGAACCACACATGAGCAGTTTGACAAAAATGCCCTCACATTTTAAGAACGTGAAGGAGTTAAGATTCGATGTTTCAAACTACTCACTATACCCTCGTTCTGATCGAACTGGTCGTCTCACAAGGAGGGTTCACATTCGATCAACTGATCCTCTCCCTTCTATACGCTTTCAAACGCGGGAAATTAAGGAGATGGGTTTCATTTTGCAGAAATTAGAGACAGAAAGAAACCCTAGTTCCTTTCGTTTCTCCAACACTTACTAAAGAAGAAGGGACGATTACGGCTGGATTGCATTGATTTTCTGGGGGTTTTGAAGGAGTTCGAAGTGCTGAAGCTGATTTTGGTGTCTGTCTCCTTCGATTTAAGCTGAATCTTGAAGAAGGAATGTTGTAGGTTGGTTCTGTGGTTCGAAAATGGAAGCAGAGGTTGACCAATTTTGTAAGGCTTTGAACACAACTTCACCCGAGTTTTATCATTTTTTTAGTCATTCGTTGTTAAAGTGTCCTACGCAAATCTAGTTTTAGATGTACTGGAACTAGAAAATGTGAGAATTTTTGTCCGATTTTTTTTGTGGGTTTAGGGTTTAGTAAATCAGACCCTAAAATCTTTCTCTCTCCTAATCAGCCAAATTTTGTTATTGCTCAAGTTGATATGCTGATTGTAGTTTGATGAAGTATACTGGATTTTTATGGCTATTCAAAATGCTTGTGTTTTTAGGGCATCTACCTCACCTCTTAAGTACACAAGTAGGTAGTCTTCATCTACATGTGTATGGTTAATTACGATATGAATCAAGTATCTCTGTTACTTAGAACATTAATTAATATGTGTTTAGATGTATGAGGTGATTGAACTACATGTTGAGGAACCAGTTTTTTAACATAAATTCAAAACATTAAGCATTTGCATATACTTTTAGAACTAACTTAACTTCACCTCAGCCACAATATGAGGTGATTAAACCTAAAGTAATCAGGTCAGCTGGTAGGCGTAAGAAGCAAAGGAGGAGAGCTCATGATGAGGCCCCAGCTGATCCTAGGTTACAAAGTAAATGCACAAAATGTGGAGGATTGGGGCCCAACAGCAGGATATGTAAAGGTGCACCTGCACAAGGCAAGAGGACCCAATCTAGGCATGCGAGGAAAAAGCAAGCTAGAGGTAATGATATCTCCTAGAATACTGATCTACATTATATGCCTCATATTGTGCAAAAAACAACAAACTTAATGTTACGTTGAACTCATACATATATGCCTCATACTGTGCAAAAAACAACAAACTTAATATTACTTCGAACACATTGTTTGTTAGGTAAACATATGAAGAGTGGTGGACCATCTGCAGCACCTTCAACTGCTGCAGCTTCTATTTGCCTCCTATATCCCCTACTGCTTCAGCTGGCGTACATGGTAGAGAGGGACAAGTTGGGCAACATGCCCCCATGTCTCAAGCTGCAGCTACAACTCAGACTACTGCCAACAACATGAGGGTGTATGGACACATGCCTTAACACAATGAATGCCCTTCCCTACCACAAAATCAAGCTTTTAGACCTAAGTTGATGCCGAGAAGGGCTGTTGGAAGTGGTCCACCTGGTGTTGGATGATGGTTTGTGGATCTGTGTGGTTAGACTTTGTGAATGGTGGTTAATTTTGAACTTTGACGGTGGTGGTAGTTATTGAACCCTGATGGTGGTTGTTGTTACTAAACTTTGATGATGGTTGTCTTATTTTCAACTTCTATGGTGTTGGTTTAGGTGTGGAGTATGTATTTTGTGCATGGTGATAGATGGTAGTCTGTTTAGACAAGGGTATGTTTTTTGTGCAGGTTGATTATGATGGTTATGTCAAGATTTGTGAACTTTAAGGATGATAGATGTGTTTTTTTTATGGAGTTTCAGTTTACCCTGTGTAATTTGTAAAGAGATTAATTGGACAGACTATGTGAAGCCTTTAATGAAACATTAGCTTTCTTATGGTGGTTGCAGTTATATTCAGCTTCATGAATGCATAAAATATTTGATTTTTATTCTCATAATAGAAGTGGTCTTCATACAACCGTAACTACAACATTTAAATTTTTTTGAAGTTCATATTAATCTGGAATTTGGTACAGAAGTCTTCTAGTGTGGTGTCAATGACAATTCGGGCACCAATGGCATTGCTAGACATGGGGGTGCTTGACTTTGGGATCTCTTTCAGCTTCTTGGCCTCACAGAATCATTGTGTGTCCTCACACTTAGTGCAACCCAAGTACTTGGCACCTTCGTAACCATCCCACTTTGAAGTATTGACCTCCCTCGTACCCTCACAGCCCTCTGCCCTGTATGGAGAACCAACCCATGGGCATTTGTTCTTCCAGTGATCAGATTAACCGCAACCAAAACAACCAAGTGACAGATGTTGTTTTGGGGTTGAACTGCATCCCACTCCACCCATGCTCTCTAAAATGGCTTCATCCAACCATTGAAAACTACCACAAAGCGAGTATTGGCACTTAAAGAATTTCCTATTTGGATTCTTCTCGATTTCGGGAATCATAATCGTGTGAATGACATTGCACTTGTAGGACTTACACTTCGTATAAATGAATGGGGACATAGGGGTAAGGTGCGAGATGGAGTCACATATTTGGCACTTTGGCACCTCAAAAGGACACTGGAAAACGAGACAAACAACCCCTACTGTAAATACAGTAATTAGACTTAAGTCCTCAGACGGTAGATCCTACCCCATTATCAACCACCGAAATAGACCAACAAACCAAACCACGTATTCTTCTTAAAAAAATAGAAGAATCAACGGCAATAATAAGAGCTTCAAGGTAGGGGAACGGATCTTTGATTGGGTTGGATCTTTGATTAGGTTGGAAAACCTATTTATTCAAAAACCCTATTTGGCGACGAATACAACCATTGGCAAATGGTCATATTTTGGGGGTTTTATTATCGTTGGATTAGAAGATAGATCTGAGTTCCACGTAGTAGGGTATTTCAAAATACCCAATCTCCTTTATGTGCTGAAAACGTGAGAGCATTTATGTCCAAGTGCCCACGTGTGGTCCACACGTGCACCAGAAAACGGGGAGTTCACAGTTTTCAGCCAAAAAAGGACGTAAATCAGCTTTTTGAAAATAACAATGACGAGCCCTAATTGCTGGTGTGGGATGGGATTAGCCCCAAAATTTCCCTATTATTGGCTTTTCAAACACAGTGTGCTGTTCCAAAAATATCCAAATTATACATGACTTTGGAGTTTCCCGTAGCCCTTGTGTCTCGTCGACAATAACAAAATTAGAAAAGCTTCTATGAAGTATTATCAAAGGTATCCATAGTCAATTCATTTGTTTTTTTTATCTCATCCATAGTCAATTCATACATTATTTCTTTTCAACAGGCAACACCTAAAAGGAACCTCATAACTTAATATATTAAAGAGTAGTGCTTGGCTAGTAAAGAGTTACGCATGGACAGTTAAAGAATTTCTATTAGGGAATAAAATGTAGCCAAACACAGAATTGAATGCATTCTAACACACAAAACAGCATCCACAAGGTATACGTTTCACCAAGAAGAAGGTTAATGAAAAAGTAACATGACAAAGGAAAACAAGAAGGGGAGGATCTTTTAGCAAAGAAACAAAACTGTCTAATTTATAAATATATTAGGATGTCAGAATGTTTAACAAGAGCTAGAATCCAAAGTAGTGGCACCACGCAGCGACCTACAACGCGGACATTGCAAAAATACTTTTTATTTAAACTAAAAATGATGGAGATAAGTTCACAAAGAAATAATACCAAGAATATTTATTTGAACCAAAAAAGATGGAGATAAGTTCACAAAGAAATAATACTTACCTAGCCACCATGGTCCCCACTCCATCTCTTTTAAATAACTCTAGCAACAAAGCACCACATCTGGTGCCATCTAATAAATGAACTCTTTGAACACCTCCCTGTACAAAGAAACAACATCATATAATCTTGAAAACTTACTCTTGAGCAGGAAGAATGATATTCGGTAGAAATGCAGTTGCAAACAAGCCAAAAATCATTTCAAACAAATCTTGATTTCATGAGGGATACTTCTTTCAGCTACCTTTATAAATGTTTAAGATTTCAGGCATATCAGCCTATATAAATTCATACTTCTATTTTACACTGCTATAACTACTGTGCCCTAAGTTCGCTAAAAACATATGGGGCACAACATATCGCATAGCTGTTCAGACATGTCAAAGAGGAGAACTTTTACAGATATCTGTGCATTGGACAGATAAAAAGAACAGTAGAGAAGAAGTATGAATGAATTCATCAACGGTGGCCTCATATCATAACTCAGTTTGGATAATTATTTGCAATGACATAAGAAACTAACTGTAAGTATAATTAGTCAAACATTCTACAAGCAGCTGCACACATAAAACACAGGTAAAGAAAGATGATCCAAAGTTTCATTAAAGGTAGTGTGTAACCAATGAAAAAAATGCAGAAGGAATTCTGAAACAAGGGAACCCCATTAGTTAATTGTATTGAGAGCTTACTCTGCAAACAAAAGCTGCAGCAGCCAATTCCGAAAGGTAACCATTTAATCTGCTCAGTCGTTCCTCACCTCCAATGGCAAATCCCTGCTCACCAGACCATAGTCCATTCCCATTGTCAAAACCAACACCATTCTGAAATGTCGCATTATAAGTTTCTTTGAAGCTTCTAACGTTCTGAGAAGAATGACTAGCTCCATTGGAATCAAAATATTCAGGACATGAGACATCTTCTTCACCAACAGCCTTGACGTAGTTTGCTGCTATTTCACTTTGCTTAGCTCGCTCCCGAATCAACAAGTCAGCATCTTGAAGAGTCATGAAACGGATAAGACGTCCAGATTCATCTAGAATCGGACCATCTACAATGCAAATAAGCTTCTCTGCTCCAATAGCTAAGGCGCAAGCAGTAGCAACCTCGTACGTGCTATAATGTTCAAAAAGATACGTCAGAGTCTTCAAACAATAAACTATTAGAAGCAACCATCAATTTCTAATGTGAAAACCAAAAATATTAACTCAGGACTGTGACACTCGAATAAGCACTGATGCTGATCAAATACATGAATCCAAGTATGAATCTGTCCTAGAGTGTAGTAATATTCAGATTATTTTAGGATGTAGCAGTAAATGTATGTGCTCTGGTAAATATGCCCATAATAGTACTGATTACAAAAAACTTCAGAAGAACTTGTGGAACACATCAATAACTGCAACCATTCTAAGTCCCAAAGATAAGAACCCGTCTCAAATGGCAACTGGTTGCACTGAATCATCAGAGGAAAGAAGAATCTCCATTCTAAGGTCTTTAGGAATGTTATGCAATGATGGAAGTAGATCACCCTTTTAATCTAAGAGTATACGAAACAGGTTGTTTTCCATCTGAAGGGTTCTTCTATACAATCAACTACACTATTCTCAATAAAACTACTATCAGAATCATTTCATGAACCTAATTTCTTTATTTGCACTATGAATTCATTATTTTATCATGTTAGTGGACCAATAATACTGGAACCAACAGATGAAGCGGATGAATAATGATATACAGCAAAATATATTTGCAGTTAACTGGTAAGGTTAGCAACTCAATTATTTTGTATATCAGGTCCTTCTAAATAGCTTCAACTACTAGAGTACTACATACCAATTACAGCTGGTGTTCACTTTTTCCTAGCTCACAGTTTTCTTTGCACGTTATCTCTAGGCTAGAAAAAATATATATATTTAAGACCACACCTTACTAATAATGCTGGCTTTTTCTTCAACATGGGATTCCAGTAAATCTAATATGGGATGAGAAGTTGTCAACAGCTAATAGCATACACTAGACAGGTTTCCATCCTGAATCCCTTATTAATGGACAGTCCGGGGCTATGAAACTTATCCACGATTTACAAACATATACTAGTATGTGATATTCATGTAAAAGCTTCAGACAAACCCAGATAAGTTACTTCCCCATTTGGACTCTTAATGCAACTTCTGAACAACTTGCTTGTTGATCAGTTGCTGACAAAATGCATGAACAGCAAATGACTGTTTTGCTTCCGCTTCCCGGTATGTAAGTGAATTACTTTCGTCATCGTGGAGAACAGTAGGAGCAATGAACAAGCTACAAGAAAGCAAGTCAAATGTACCTAATGAATCTACATGGCATACTTGCAATTTAAAACTTCTCCTGAACTGGAATAGCCCAGATTACTTAATATTACGATACAATCTCCGTCAAGCCTTTCACGCATGCGAGAAACATCTATTTTCTTGACTTCACCGGTTGCTCCATAATCAATACCTTCGACAACTCCTCTTTTCTGAAAAAATAAATAAATAAATAATTAACGGCTCAGTCTCACTGAATTGAAGTGATTAGCAAAAGATCCTGGTTAGAGCTAAAATGAAGTATAACCATGAAAACAATGGGATTTGAAGTTTTAAATCAACAGAAACTACAAGAGTTATGTTTGAAGCAGTAACAAGCTCACCTTCGCAGCAAGAAAATTACCACTTGCAACACTGACACCAACATCATGCAAACGACTATTCTCACCGTGACGACGAATACTACATATAGAGGGTCCGGGAGAAAGCTTTGCTTCTATTATAATTCGGATTCTCCCAGCTGCTTCCATTGCTGCCTCTAGAGAATCAGAGTCTGTGATCCGGTACTGACCAACATACTTGGCCTTACTTCCTGATGAAGAAATTTTTGGAAGTAAATGTGTAAATGACAGGACATAGCATGTCAATGAGGATGTCTGGGTAAAGACTTTAAGAAAGATATGCAAATCTAACAATGACAACACTGAGCGATAATTATTGACTATCATATCATTTGACACTCGACAGAACATCACATCATCATTGTTGCAGAATATTGACAGGCCACTACATTATTTATAGCTTCCTAGTTCACTTTCACTACGTAAAACGAAGAATGAGATCTGTGTCAATCCTGGGTAGGGTAGACAAGTTCCTTCTGATCTTGTATGCCGTAAATCAGAATCCTTAAGCACCAAAATTAATGCTACCATCTGACTGTCATTAACTGGTTTTATAGATTTAATATGCTCCAAAAGCCCATTTTTCCAATATCAAATTTGTATGATTTAGGAACTCAATTACTTGAAACAACCAGCAATAATAGGCTGCCTGAAAGGTATAACTAATGTAGCATCCTGAAACAAAGTTATCCGGTCTCTCATTACTTTATCGATGCCAGGATTTATTAACTTAATTGACTGAGTCCTTGAAAATCCAGCACACTGTTCTGTCGAGGATGGAGCTATTTGTTTCACAAATCGTGAAGACTGTAAATACTCAATTGACATGTCAAGCTTTTATGCTCTTCTTAAAAGAAATAGACTGTCAGAACCCCCTGTTTCTGCTCATTTTTTAATCGTTGAAAAGTCTATTGAACAAGTATGCAGTATAAACCGTCAAAACCTTTCTTCTACCTTAATTTCAAACCTAAAAGGAGAGCAATCAAGGCCAAATTTTCTTATCCGAGTTATTATAGATGTCTTTATTAACATATTAAAAATGGAAAATAACAAAATAAAGTTGCACTCCTTCCCACGATATGCTCAAACAGAATTCAATTCATGGTGCCAACCCCAACACTTCAGATAATGGACTGATGATGATTATAATGAATATAAAGATGTTGAGAAAACCTCATACTCTATGGTTATCTAACATGTGTGGACCATACCAATAACATGATAATCAAATATACAAGGCACGCTTGAACAACCTATTAACTAGCAAAGACTATCGAATCCACCTCCACGTGAGAAAATCATGTTTAAAAGTGAGAAGGATGATAAAAGGATAAACAAAGATCAAACGGATTTCTCACCTCTCTCATCCAAAAGCTTGTCAATTTGCACATGGGTAGCAGGAACAAGAACAAATCTGATTCCCAAACCATGAAGAAGAGAGATATCCTGCATGTCAATGTCTTCACGTTGGTAACCATACCCAATATTTACGGATCAAAAAAAAAAACGTACCAATATTTACAGATCAAAGAACAACAACTTATTTTTAACAACTTACACTATGCAAGAGATTGAAGTTAAATGCATTCATGCAAGGCAGTACTTCTCTAGTAATTGAGTAAATGGATACAGCTTTTTAACTACACTTATATTTCTTATAGCTTGCTTGGATCTCATGGGGAATTTGAACTAGACTCAGAATTCTTATAACTTGCTTGTTTCGTGTTGGGCATTTGAACTATACTTAGATTCCTTAAAACTTGTCAAAATCTAACCTTTATTTTTGCAATATCAACACCAAACCAAGTTGATACAGTTTCTGAGCAACTAATTACCATCTAAAACATCATCTAAATTAACTAACTGACTGACTAATTAACAGTAAACCCTAAATTGTAATTACTCACCAAACAATAATAACGTATTATTCTAAAAAGGAAGGATCAAATTTAAACAACATCAAACAGAAAAAAGATGAAATAGAAATTTATACCTTCAAAATAGCATCTAAATGAGGACTAGCTACGATCTCCCCCGAAATAACTACCACAAAAGTGCTACCCCGATGAGCTAGAAAATACGGCCAAGCTTCATGAAACCACTGAACAAACTGCCCATCTTCTTCCTTAACTGAATTATCTTTGTCATGCATACCAGAATTCACGTCACCAAGCATGCAATTAAGGGAAAACTGCATCGTTTTCTTAAGCCCATTTTCAAGCAAAAAAGGAGATGCTTTTATCGATGAAAACCTCCCGATTCTCCCCATCGAGCCACTGCATAACCTCAAAATACTACTTCGAATTGGTTTCTTCTCGTACATAGCCGAGATTTCTCCCGAGCTTTGCATTGAAGTCCATGGCATTGAGCTTGAAGCCGCCATGGCTGTACAGACAAACCAAAAGGCAGAAGCAGAGAGAAAGGCAAAGACAGATTTTTAGGACCTGCTTGGTAACACTAAAAGTTTGCAACTGTAAAGGTTTACTATGTGAACATTAATTGGTCCTTGGTATGGTCACCACAAATGAGCTGTAAACGTTAACAGCTGCTTGGATGCAAGGGTATATGCAAAAAAAAAAAAAAAAAAACATCAAATTCCATTAAACCACATGTCCACATCTCTATCAGGCATTTCATCGAACATCTATTCTACCCCTAATTATCAAGTAAGCCAAAACCTTCACTCTTTGGTTTTGAACAGATTATAAACAGTAACATTACTAATCTATTGAAAAAACAAAAACATTCACATAGAACATAAAATCCCATTGTCGTATTGAGATGAAAGGTAAAAATAAAATAAAATTGATATACCTTGTATGCATATACAAGAACTTCAAATGTGATTACGATTTTAGGATTATGCATAGATGTCCAGAAATTTTAAACGATGTCCGAAAAAAATTAAGATCTCATGCATAGATTAATTGCATCTGAAACAGTGAACTTTGAAACCGTTTTTGTTAAGAGTTAAAAATGATGCAATAGCTAGAGAGAAGAAAGAGAGGAACTTACAGAGGTTGAAGGAGGGCAAAGGTTGAAGGGAGCTGTAGGAGAAGAGGCTCGTGGTTGAAAATTTGAACTCGGGGATGGAAAAGAAGAATAAGAAAGCTTTTCAACTCCTGATTAATGGCGTTTTTGTTTTAGACACGTGGTAAATTAAGAATAGAATAATTCTTTGTTTTAGGCTAGTGAGATTTTGTTCACCCATTTGGAGGACTAATTAACTAGTATTCATACGTCCGTGTAATCATTTTACTAAAGATTTTTTATTTAAATTTGCTTATTTATTATTTTAAATTAAGGGGTTTTGTAAAAAAAGTCCCTGAAAAAAAAGTCATTGTGATTTTAGTCCTTGTTTTATAAATTTAGTCCCTACTTTTATGACTTTTATGTCCAAAACTAAGGACTAAATTTATAAAAAAGGATTAAAATCACAATGACTTTTTTTTTAGGGACTTTTTTTACATTTTCCATTAAAT
>MVGT01002984.1:300531-319875 GCA_002174775.1 Macleaya cordata
TGAATCAGATTCAATATGTACCCGACAGTAACTACATTCTTCCCTCAGGTTGTTAAGAACAAACTGTTAAAGACAATTAGAGCTGGATTAATATTCAAAAAATGAGAACGTAACGGGGCAATACAAAACGCAAATTGTGGCTAGTACATAAAACTGAGCAAAATTTACAAGATTCAAGTGAAGATCATCTCATCCCAATTCACACAGAACTATCTTGACTGATATTTGATATCAATTTAGCTAGATCATTCATATCTGGAGATGAACTTACTCGACTGAAGTGGCAGGAGCTATTAGCTGCGGGCATATGAGGCCAAGGGGTTTGAATCCAGCTTTACCCGAACCGAAAAAATGGACATTAGTGTCTGACATATACAAAAAAAAAGTCAAGTAGATCACTTTAAAACAAACCGAACCACCTCTGGCGTCGCTCAGAATTACCACTGTGGTCTTTGGTGGGAGTGAGTGTGATCCTCTCAGCATTGGCTACAGCCCATTTGTTGAAGTCAGGAGACGAAACCAAACCTTCCAAAGCTTTTTTGGTCGAATCTCTGGTGAAACTTTCCCACTCTTCCTTCGAGAATTTTTTCCTTTCAGGTGTTTTATGGAAGGTTGAAAAGTAGGTCCCCTTGTCTGATAGCTGAGAAGAAGGTGGTGTCTTGGCTAAACGAGTCCGGTTGACTACCATAAGCAAAAGAAAGAACATCAGAATTTAACAAATAAAACAGCAACAAGTTTACTCAAATGCCGCTCCGACGGCATGATCCATTCAATAATACTATAGAAACATGCAAACCTGTGACTGGAGAACTGCAGGTGTTGGGAGTGAAGGCTCCAGTTCGACGTCTAAGTGACATCAGATCTTCTGATCTCTGTAACTTGTACAGATATTCATCATGAGAATCTTCAGAGGGTGAATCTTGAATCTGGGATCTTCTGCGGCTGTTCTTGGTCGTTCTAAATAAATGCCTTCAAATAGTAAGTATATATCATCTAATCCATGGCAACAAACATTAAACATGAAATATAAGGAGGTTTTAGGATTATATGATTAATATGGGAAGATACAGGAAGAGAGCAGCATTTCAAACATATTTCCAAAACTCGAATGAGGGTTATGAAACATATCATTCTGTGGATAATACAAGGACTAGAAAGTAGAAACAAGGGAAAATAACATGGTCTTTTTCATCATTCCAAATGATTCAAGTTTTTGACAGGAATCTCAGCCTTCCAGATAGATCTTCGCATTTGATCTCAATACATGAAATATAAGAAGGTTTAGGATTATATGATTAATAAGCTATTGCTTTCCAGTCATAGGAAGGACTCACTTGTGCATGCGACGCAAGAATCTCAACTTGGTAATCCTCCTCATTATTGATGAGACCAGTATCCCAAACAACAAGGCCTCTGCGGCCAGTAGGGGATCCAGAGAACTCTAAACATGAGAAAATCGTAAGTTTGTAATTGTCAACTTGGAACCAGATCAACTTTCATAAACGGGTCAGAGGACATAGATATAAAGTAATTCCTTTTAAATCAAAACAAGCTAAAAGCAAAGTCCACAAATTGAAAAAATCAAGGGAAAAAGGACAAGTAAAAGCACCTGAATAATCAAGACAGCTGATAAAATCCGAATAGACCATGCAACAAAAACAGCTGTACTTGAATCAATGGATCCATCTTCTGTTAGGACAAGTTTGCGAACAACCCAGAAACCCAACCAAGCTCCAGCCAGTATAATGCAAACCAACAGGATCATTACCAACTGCAATATACATTTTTTTTGGAGAAGCGAAGCATCATATCAGTGGCTATAATTAATAGATACATGAGAACAATAAGACTACTCATATGTCGCAGACTTCTTATTACATACTACTGTTAGTACACAACTTGTACCAATATTACACGAGCACATCCTTTTTTTTCTTCTTTTTAACCAGTATATTAAAGAAGCAAATTTAATTAGAGTAGCTTATTTGTACAGTTGTGGTTCCATCTTTATCAGAACCCTTCAATTTCTCTTCTTTTTACCTTTTGATTGGTAAAAATGAAGTATATTAGAAGAAAAGGGGCAGAATCCCCTACCTATCAAAAAGGGGGAAAAAAAATAGTGAAAAGGGGCTCAGTGGCTCACTAAGGAACAACATAAGCCAGAAATTTTATAGGCTCTAAATACAATTTTATCTTCTCTTCTATTTATCCTTTCTTCAATGGGTTAGCCTTCAACTTTTATTACAACTAGAAGATAACTTTTCCATCCATATACTTTCAAAAGTAAGGCCAAAAAGATCTGTGCTATACAACTCTATTTGAACATGCTGAGATGAGAACATCAGGGTATTCCAAATTCATTATATTGTTTGAGATGTATTTAGATCTAACTGACCAGCACCTGCAATTCTACCAAGCCAGGTAGAAACATGGTCAGGCAAACTTAAACAGAAAGTTACACAGATCAGTAGCAAAATATCTTCCACAAACCAATCAAAAGAAAAGAAAAGAAAAAAAGACAGATCTTTCGTGAATAAAGATGAACCAACTTCCATTTGGTTTCAAAGCAAACTGGTTTAGGGTTCATAACAGAAGCATTATATAAAAAGATGCATATGAATAAAAATCTCCAACATAATAGAGAACTTGGACCATCAATCCAGTACATTGTCAACTAATTAAGTGTCGATTCACATCTATCCATACAAGCCAGGGTTATAATTTGGCATATTTAAGCTAAAACACGTCTTGCAAACTATGTAGACCAAAAATGGCCCATATCAAATCTCAGAGATAAAGAGATAAATGTGCTGATAGTACAAACATACAATGGAAGTCTGGGTTATAAAGCAGATAAAAACTTACATACAGGATTGTACAAATCTTCGCTGATCCCAATCTCTACCAGTACTGACTTTAATAACCCAGGCAAGTAGCGGAGGAGAAAAGATCCCATTCCAACCTGAAAAATGCAAATTTTTTACATATTTTCAAACAAGATAAAAGTAATAAAAGAAGATTAAACAACTAATAATATTGATACTTACCAAAGATGAGTATACAAAGATTGCAAGTGAACTCTTTCGACCAGTTGGGAGCAGCCTCATCCCCTGTCAATGACCCATATTAGTATGCTGTAAATGAACACCACACAGTACTAATTTAAAAGTTGCAACAATTTAATGGAAAACAGATGCTGGCACTATAAAAACTTATATGGACTAAAAAAAATACATGAGTAACACTAGAAACAAGATAACATTTCAACAAGAGTAATTTATCATGTTTTAAAAAAGACATTTTAACAGGCCAAAGAAATGGATCGTCCAGAATCCAGATCCTGTTAATTAAACCCCAATACCCGTCCACTGTTTTCGGCCATTTTTTCCAAGAAAGGGAAATAACAGCTCACAAAAGGTTAATAACTATATAGGCAACAAATTTAAGATAATGGCCTGCTTTATCTTTTCCTAAATCAGTAGCTGAAATAAAATTAATTCCTCTAAATTGAAAACTCAAATTCTCGCTTTTTACAGTTAAAAATTCAAGAAAAACTGACAATATCTTTTTCCTTAATAAAATTGTGTAACCGAACTGTAAAAACTTAATCCAACTAAAAAAAGGTTTCGGCCAGAAACCATTAACTATAATATCATTGCCTTTATAAACCTCAGATTTGAGATATAGCACTGTAAGCTAGCAACCATAAACTGAAAACTTTCCACAATTAAAGGCGTGATGACTATCTTGAAAATTCAAAGGCTGAATTAAGGAAAAAAGAGATTCAAGATAATATCAGTTTAAGGATTAGTACACTCAATCATAGAAACTTGAAGATAATATCCTTACCTGAAAAAGGACCATCAATACTACAAGAATGATACCAACAGTCATGGCACCACTGTAGTAAAAAATTATACAGTTACTCAAAGCTGGTGCCAGTGTCAGCAATACTATCCCCAGCACCAAAAATACTATACGATACAAAAAGAATTCTGCAAAACCATGAATGCATAATGTCAGAATGTACAAGAAAAAGAAAGGATCAACCACGGATTATTGGCTATAAAACCCCACAGATTATTGGATATACAAAAACGTACCTTCTTCCACCGATACCTCAACATTTGTAAAGTGTCGACCAGGCATTCGTATATCTAGAAGCACGTTATCATAAGGTGACATGGATCGATTCCACGAACCCTTTATGAGCTTCTCCCACTGACGTTGATCACACATGCCTATCCCAAGAGATGTATTTCTGCCAAGGAAAGAGAGAATTGTACAATATTGTGATGCAACCAACTCAAAAGGATTGGAATTTGCACTGGCAATAGAAGGTTGATGGTTGCGTCCAAAAAATTCTAGCTTATTTTGTACCTACCTTAAAATGGTTTTCTTTTTTCAAAGAGAACCTCTATAAAAAAATATTAGCAAGATGCATTCAGCAACACATTAACAAAGATGTAATAAACATGAAGCTGAACTGTTCAAAAACTTGAATGGGATTGTTGGAAGAATCAGAGATTAGATATTGACTATAAATTAGTAGAATGGATATACAAACACAGTATCAAAAGAATCAGGACTCTCCAAAGTGTTCAATGGACGACATTGCATAGATTTGATACGACCACCAGAAGATTCACGATGAAGCATATGACTTTATTTTTATTTTTTAAGAATCAGGACTCTCCAAAGTGTTCTATGGACGACATTGCATAGATTTGATACGACCACCAAAAGATTCACGATGAAGCATATGACTTTATTTTTATTTTTTAATAAAAGCATATGGCTTTCTATTGCATCTATCCTTGTGGTCTTAGAACAATGACTAATTATTTCAAGAAGAGAAGCATCAACAAATTTCTCCAAAATAATGGAAATAGTAATCAGTATATACTTGTATATGCAGGGCCTAAAACAACTTCAGCAGTTCTTGGCTATTGGAAAATCTCTGTAACCGTCATGCAACCCATCTAAAATGCACAATTTGAGGCCTGGATATGCAACAGCTGAAAGGACTTACCTATGGAAACAGACATCGATATTAGATCTTGAACTGCTATCCGAAACTCTCACTTTCACTTTCACAGAATGAGCATACTTCCTCAGATTGTGCAGCCTTGATAGACCACGAACTTGAACTCTCTGACAAACCATCACTGTGCCAGGTTTTGAACCTGGAGAGTTTTCCACTGGCAAGCCAAAAGATAGCTGCAATGTAGTGGGCTGAGAAACAACTGCAAAACCAAAGAGGTACTTCCAATGAATATCCAGAAACAACTCTACAAGTTAATAGAAGGCTCAGAAT
Organism: Macleaya cordata; assembly: GCA_002174775.1. Lineage (NCBI taxonomy): Eukaryota > Viridiplantae > Streptophyta > Magnoliopsida > Ranunculales > Papaveraceae > Macleaya > Macleaya cordata. The sequence continues at coordinate 305,849 of MVGT01002984.1, forward strand.
CCAACCAGGACAAGCTTTATATCGCTATCATCTTAAATATATAAAAGATGACCCTTTTCTCGGAAACTTAATCCTCTCTTAAGCCTCCAGTTAAGTGGGTTGCATAATAAATTTGTCATTTTCAGTGTCTCACCTAATGTGAAGAGATTTTCAACTTATCATGAAATTATCATTCAGGAATTTCTTTTTGCAGAGTTTAACCATCCAAAGTTGTGTTTAGAACATATACCATATCAAGAAATGCGACATGAAGCTAGACAGTAGTATTTCTTCTTATATTTTATAATACTTGCATACAGAGTACATGTTCTAATGCATTTCTATATATCTAGATACCTTTGGTTAGTACATGATTCATAAATACATAATAGTAAATGTAATTTGTCAGTATTATCATATAGCTGTGCAACTGGCTTGTTATTAGACGATAAGGGTTGATGTCTCTTCCTGCTAGTTACAGAGGACAGACAGTATATTGGATCTAACAATGTAATGGTTACAAATCTGCATTAAACTATGGCGATTCTCATGAGTATTCAGCTTGATGAGAAAAGATGGTTGGCTAAGAAAATCCGGACAAAAACTATACTATCTTCGATTTTTGCATCTTCTTAAGCCTTGCCACGGCTAAGAATTGTTTCTGAGGGTAAAGATTTTTAAATTGCAAGTTTTCTTTTCTTGAGGTCCGCATGTTAAACTCCAAAGAAAATGCTCGTCAGATTTCAAACTCCATGGCTAAAGAATCAACTCTAGCTAACTGGGTATCCTACTATCCTTGGTGGAGCAAATGATCTAGTGAGCAAAAAATTTGAGGATAAACCCTTACACCCATGACCCAAAATTTCAGAATGCTTTGGATGTTACCTTCTGGTGGTGACCCAATGAAACAGTCTAGTTTGTACAGTTATGTATCATTACTGTTCATGTATTGTTTTCAAATGTTGAGGTCATAATATAACTGTAAAAAAATGACCTAAACATTTAGCCATGTCAGATTTCAAACCTTAAAACAGCATTTAAATTCATCCATAAAACTTCCAATGATCAAAAAGCACCTTCCCATCTAAACTCAAGCATTTTTTCTCATTTCTTTTAGCCTCTCCCTTTTTATCAGTTCCTCTTCCGTTAATAACGCCATTCAAACAATTAATCTTACTGCTAAAATTCTTTAACTAACAAAACTGGTAACATCTTCATGAAATATCCAAATTTCCCAGAGCAAAAAATTAATGGATTCTTTATATTACCATATACGAATAGGAAGAAAGAAAACCCTAAAAACCCTAGATTTTAGCAATGTATAGCAATTCAAGACAAAAAAAAATGAGCGTTGAGAGATGGAAGACATACCAATCGAGAAATCATCGGCAGCAGAGACGACAAAACAACACAAAATCAGAAATAAGGAAATCGCCGGGAGAAAAAGACCAGAAAATCGAGCAAATTTTGAAGTTTCCATTGTTTCTTCGGTTCGAAGCTTGGAGTTGGTGGAGAATGAAAATAAGCACAAAAAGAAGGGCACTTTATTTATTTTCTTTCAAGGTGAATTTCTAGTACGAGAGGGAAATTTTGCTTGTAATCCATTCTGGGGAACCACGTTATAAGAGAAACTGTACTTCCACCCCACTTGCTCATTTTATGTTTGGCAACCGTAAGTTATGCTTCTTGTAGAGGCATTTGAAAAAATTTGTGTGGTAAAGTACTAACTTATATAAGTTAATAAGTAAATAAGTTAGTATAGGAATACTAGTTTGTTGGAGACTAAGAATGGTTTAAGAGAGAAAAAAAAAATTTAATGCACAACTTGAGGCAAAAGTCACTTCTCTCACAAGTCAAAAGCAAAAAAAATTATTTTAGATAAAAGAACTTTTCTACTTATAAAAGTCATTTTGTTTTTCATTCTATATATGTTTTTTTAATTTTTTACTTAAATAAGTAGAAAAAGTTACTTATTATTGCCAAACACCCTCTTACCCAAGGGCGGACACACATACAAGTCGTTTCGAAGAATCCTATAAAAGAATGCCATACATGCTATTTATAAAATAAATTTATAGTGTGGATTGTGGGGTCTAATGAAGATGATCCGATGTCTAATTTTCCGTGAGTATGTTCTCCTCATCATTTAGATCATCCTCACAAAAAATAAGTCCATCCTATAGCTTTTTACCCCTTCATCAACTTATTGGAGATCAACAGTGATTGAACTATTTATTTTACCTATAATTGCAATCAATGGATGATGGGGTTACAAGTTTTAGGATGAGCTAATATTCAATGAGGTTGATGTAGATGGTGAGGATAACATTCTCACTCAAAATTAGCCTTTGAATCATCTCAATTGGGTTCCACAGGCTACTGTATGTATAAGAGTATGTGTGAATCCTATCTTATATATCATATTTGAGGAGGGATCTATTGCCCAGTATCAGAACTCCCAATATGTTGTCAATCCCACACGAAGACGATCTAGTGAATGAGTTTTGATAAGGATCTTCCTCACCAAATATCGCATCATTCTAAAACTTTTAACCCATCAAATGATGAATTATTTATTTACGAGTCATCTATTTTTTTTGAATAATTTTAAACTAATTTTTGATGGGTTTAGAAGTTTTAGAATGAGGTGATTTCACATAGAGATGATCTATATGGTGAAGAGATCACCCTAACACCTTTCGATCATCTTTTAGTAGGAAACTTGGGCTTTTATGTTGAATTAGTAAGTAATTACTTGAAGTTATCTTTGAAATTCATGGATGAGTTAACTTATATAGGAGTTAATTTAAACTTCAATATTAGTGGAAGTTATACTTACGATTTTATGGATTTTATCTTTTTCTTTTTTTTTGTGATTAGCCACTTTGTCTACCCTAAGAAAAAGTCACCGATCCGCCACTGACTCTTACCAACCAACTTATGTTTGAGCTGTGTTTACACTTTACACTCGCCTATGTGCAAACATGGAGATGATCTATAGGACAAATTTTTTTGGGAAAGATGGTATCTTCATCATGTAGATTATTGTTAGAAAAAAATGAAACGGTTCTAAACCTTAATTTAACCCCTTTAAAAGAATAAAAGTTAGTTAAAATGCAATGTAGAATAGATGGTTCGAAAAGTTTAATCAACTTTTGATGGTGTTAAAAAATTTATAACTGTGTGATTTTTTGTCAGAATGGTCAATCTAAAGAGATTATTGTCATTGAAAATCATCCCTTAGTTTATGTCCATATCCATAAGTTGGGGTAAAGTAAGGTGTTACTAAGAAAATGGGGGTGGAACTAAAGTTTTCCACATTATGATTCACTTTAGTATAGGTTTGGGGACTGTTAATACAAGTATAAAGGAAAAAAAACAAAGGCCTCACAGATAATGTAAATAACACTGTCACCAGCATGCATACGAAAGGCATTGTCGTTTATAGTGTATAGAAAACCTCCACCAACGGATGAAGGAAATGCACCATGAAAGATAGAGAAACCACCACCAACAATATATGGAAGGAAGATAAACCACCAACTCCGCATGCACGTACAAAGATCAACTATTGACAATTTTTAATAGGTATCCTTACTTTCAATAATGAATTTAACATGTGCATCCCTATGTCAAATATACATATCCCATGTAGATCAGTTGAATTATGTGACTAACAGAAAATTGTTACCAAAATCATGCGAACGTTAGTGATCAGAGTCATACAACTATTTTAGATTCACAATTACATCTAAGAAAGTGGAAGAAATTTGTGTATGTTGCAATGAGATTTCACAAAAAAATGGTGTGTGTCTAACGTTTGAGAACATTGGGAGTGACAATATAATGGTAGAGACTCCTCTTCAATAATAAAGAGGTTGTGTGTTCAAATCATCATATAGTAGGGAGATCACCTACGTATTTATATTGGAGGACTGTGCACAGTCTAGAAGGGTTTGGACACTTTCTATAGTTGATTGTTGAACTTTTGGTGTTTGCCAATTGGTGGTTTACGTTGGTTGCAGATTTTCCGCGTCATTCATGACACATTTCATTACGATACTTTCAATTCAAATTTTTAATTATTAAATTATTCATTTTACTGAATTTTTAAATGAAATATATGAGAATGTATCAACATGTATCATAATATATCGAAATGTTTTGTATTGTTTTCACGTGTTTCATATTTCTAATATTTCGATATTTTTTTTCATATCTTTTCGATGCATGTTTCGATTTTTCAAAAGACCAACACCTTATTTGCCTTTTAAAAAAATTAAACTAACAAGGCATTGGTAGATATTAATAGACATGTGAAATCTAGGGGTCCACAAAAGTCCTACATGTGTGGTTATGGACATTGAAAATGTTCACAGAAGTTCCATGTGTGTGCATAGTTGTGGACATCAAAATGGTGGACATTGAAATTTATGGACATTGGTGGACATTTTGTGAGTTATAAAGAAGAAAAGTTGTCTTGCAATGTCCATCTCATATACATGGGACGTGTGTGGACATTCTCTCTTCTCTCTCTCCGCACCAACACTAATTAATTATGATTAAAAATTATTAATTATCATTATAATAATTTTTACTTTAATAATAATAAAATTATATTAATAATTATTGTAATAAATAATAAATAGTCATAATTAAATTTATAAATAATCATAAATAATTCATCTCCTTCTACCGCCACCACCACTAATAATTATGATTAAATTGTTTTAACTATTATAATACTTTAATAATAATAATACTTATCGATAATTTATAGTAATAAATAATAAATAATCATAAAAATTTCTCTCTTCGTCACCACCAATACTAATTATGATTAATTATCCATAAATAATTTTTTCTCTACTACCACTACTAATTAATTATGATTAAAATTATCAATCATCGTAATAATAATTTTTATTTACTATAAAAATTACAAAATTACAAAATAAAAATAATAAAAAATAATAAATTATTATTATTTATAATTATAGTTAATAATAAATAATTTATAATTAAATTTTTATGAAAATAATTAGTAAGATTAATAATATAGATGTTTTGATATATCTTTCCGTTGGATGCTCATTTTATTAAAAATTGATTACTTTATTAATTTTACACGTCCACAAGAGTCCGTATATAATCGTGGACTTTATCAGTATAAGTCCTTAGAAATTCATAGACATTATCATCTAAAGTCCGTAAATTACCAGTAGTCCATGATCTTCAAATGTCCATCAAAATCGCCAAAAATCTCAATTGACTACCACTTAAAATGTTGAGGGCAAGTCTAGTGAGATATGTAAAAATAAATCCCTTAATATCCAACCCTAGATGTTAAGAGGTGTTTTTACTCTATTGGTAATCCCTTAAAAGGGAGTAAAAAAAAAAGATATAGGAAAGAGAGAAAAAAAGAGGAGAGGGATATTATTTATTAATTTTTTTAAAGATAAAAAATAGGAAAAGAAAGAGAGATAAGTTAGTTTCCTATTTAATAGGAATAAATAAATAAAAAGTGCTGCTCAACCATTGAGCGCCACACTCATTCTTTTAGCGTGACGCTTATCAGTTCAGCTCTCCACTAAGGATCCTATTGCAGTGGTAAAAGATCCATTTTAACATGTTAAGGGACTCCACTAGAGTGCCAAAACTGTTTGATCAAGCAGTTTAGCAACCCGACTAGACTTCCCAATAAAACATTTTTTTTAAGGTAGAACAGACTAGTCTGATTCGTTTACTCATTTATATAGTCATTTATTATGGTGATAAAATAGGCCAAATGTGAAACCTGAGAATAGGGGACAGGTCAGAAACAACAATGCTACGTTGACTGCAGTGATGACTGCAGTATTGACTGCCTCAACACGTGGCGCTGATGTGGTGCCTCAATTTTGTGCACCACATCAGCTCTCCCAATTTTTTTTTTAACGTAAAGAGTACAGGGGAGAAGAGAGAGAAAGAAGTTTTCAGGGGAGAAGAGAGAGAAGGATTTCAGGGGAAAAGAGAGAGAAAGACGTTTTCGTCGGAGAAGGTCTTTCCTCAACGCCATTTCGTGTGTGAGATGGAGAGGTTGTGAGAGAGTGAAGGGGAGGTCAGGCTAGGGGGTTGGGGGAGGGAGATAGAGTGTGAGATGGAGAGGCTGTGAGAGAGATCGTGTGGGAGAGAGATAGGCTAGGGGGTTGGGGGAGAGAGAGAGAGTGAGATGGAAAGGTTGTGAGAGAGATCGTGTGGGGGAGAGAGAGGGGGGTAGAGAGATTCCCAGATCTGAAAAAAAAAATTTCAGATCTGGAAGAGATCCGATAGAGAGGGTGTTTTTTTTCCAAAAACCCAGATCTGATTTCAGATCTGAGATTTTTTTTTTTAGATTTGAGAGAGAGAGAGAGAGTTGGTGATGGCACGGTGGTCGGTGGTGGTGGTGGCGGTGGCGGCGGTGGTGGTGGTGGTAGTGGTGGCGGCGGTGTTTGGTGGTGGTGGTGGGGTGGTGTTGATGATGGTGGAAGTTGTCGATGTAGAGATGTAAAAAAAAACACTCTTGCCACGTCACCGATGTGGTGCACAAAATTGAGGCACCACATCGGCACCCACGTCACAGGCAGTCAAAGAGACAGTCATGTGTGCAGGCAACCTAGCATTACTCGGTCAGAAATGTTGTTAAAGTTAATCAAATAAAATGCCATCAGCTACAGCTGAAACTACGAAAATGCAACTACCATTCAAAAAGCATGTAAAACAACACAAAATTTATGTGTGGCATTTTCGTAATAACCAAAAGTTCTCAGGATAATATGGATTCAATTAAAGCCTTTTAAAGAAGGTCAGTCCTCTACTCATTTGCTGAGTAAAACCAAACCAAAACGGAGACAACAAACACTTCTCTTTCACTTTCTCTCGCTCTACAAAATACAAATGACGAATCTCTCAGATCTTTTAATCTCTAGCCTGAGCTCTCAATGCAGCAGCCATTAATGGTAACTTTTAACCCTAAATCTTCTGAAAAACTCTCTTTCAGCAAGACCGCAACAAGATAGAATGGAGGAAACGAATAAAAAGGTCTTCTCTCTACCTCCGAACTACGTCATATTGCAGCAACTCAAGGAACGGAGACTCATAGAACAACAACAGAAGCAGAGAGAGAAAGAAGACGAAGAAGAAAGAAGAAGGCGGGAAGAATAGAGATTAAAAGAAGAGCGAGAGAAGGAGGAGGAAGAAGAAGAGAGATTAAGGCTTTAGATTATAAAAGAATCACAGATAATCAAAGTTGGAGGAACCTCGTTCACAGAAGGTCGTCCGTACAGGAGAAACCACAAGAAAAATTTGCAGAAAATTTATGTGAGAAAAGAAAAGGAGGATCATCCAGTGTTGAACAGGTGAAAAACCGAGATTGTTGTAGCTGTTGGAGCAGAAATTCCTGATCAGGATGAAAATCTTGAAGGAATGAAGGAGAAAAAAAAGAATAAGAAGAAGTGGAAAAAGAACAAAAATAGAAAATCGAAAGCGGAAGTTGAAGAAACTTTAATCGGAGAACTAGAAATGATGCCACCATTGGAGAATAATCCAGAAGAGATAATGCTTGAAGTTCCGCAAGAAAAATCTGCCGGCAAGATGGATACTCGAAACGGATTCCGGCGACGGGATAAAAGGCCAGAAACTGAACAGGTTGAGGTTTTGATTAATCCGACGGTGGAAGTTGAATCTGAAGTTCACCCTGGAAAAGCCAACGACGAGTTGAATACTCGAAACGGATACTGGCAATGGGAAAAAAGGTCAGCATCTGAACCAACTGAGGTTTTGATTAATCCGACGGTGGAGATTGAGCCTAAAGTTCCTCATAAAAAAGCTGCCGGCAAGATGAATGCTCGTAACGGATTCCGGTGATTGGAAAAAATGCTACCATCTGAATCGGTTGAGATTTTGATGAACCTGACGGTGGATATTCAGCCTAAAGTTCCTCGTGAAAAAGCTGACGGCAAGATGAATACTCGAAACGGATTCCGACGGAGGGAAAAATGGCCACCATCTGAACCGGTTGAGATTTTGAGGAATCTGTTGGTGGAGATTGAGCAAAAAATTGGGGATTTTATAGTTGGTGATGATAACAAGAGATCAACGACTGAGAAGTACATTGGATATTCAAAGATGAAGAACCCTAGAAGATTCAGTTACAGAGGGCAGCCAATAGATGCTAGTCATGTGTGGGTTAGAAAAGATGAGAAACAAACCGATGGGATCTCCGGTGTGTTACCGTTTCACCGGTGAAAGCTAAAGCAGGTAAACTGGTTTTTTACTGGTTACCAGACTCGGACGGTTCATTGTTTACTTTTATTCACAGTTTCCGCCTTCAGAAAATACAATTTTTGTCATTTTGTGTGAAGTGACTTTATTTAAAAAAAGACCTCCATTAATGGAGGCTCAATTTAATGTAGGAAACTTGCAGTGACAGACAGGAGATGGATACCAGTGTTAGTTCTTTTTTTAGTAAATCGCAAGGACCATTTCTTCTAATGACTATCCAACGGTTAGAATTTCGTTTTGATAATTTTGGTTCCTGCCCTTTGGTACATCTAGTATGATTTTTTATTTTTTATTTTTTATTTTACGAAAAAGGCGAAACATATAGGTGGATTCAAGAGGTAGTGAGATACTCTCACGTAATGGAGCCACATAAAAGTGATATGGCATGATATGTTTGGTTTGTGCTATGATGTGATTTATGTTTTGACTGATTACCATTAATCCATCAATAAAGCTTTTTGGACCGATGCTTTTACAAAACTCTTGCCAGACGCTTATGTGGCATGGTAGGACCTACCACTTTTTCCTTATTAAAAGTGTTTTGAGGGTATCCAACTTATGTGGCAGTGGGACCCACCATGCCACATAAGTGTCGGGCATCCGTTTTATAAAACGGTCGGTCCAAATAGCAGCACTGAGAAAAGATCAATCTATCATGCCACCTAATTAAGGATGGCCATATTATATTAACATGTGTCCTATAAGGTGATTTTTATATGTTAGAGATTTTGAAATCAGTTCATTTTTTGTTGGTATAATGTTATCATTATTTACATCATATCAATAAAAAAAAGAAAAAATCAGCTCAATCAGAATCTTTAACCTCAAATATTTTTTTTTAAATGTTATCCGTTCATTTATATTATTTAACTCTAAATAATATGATTATGGTGTTAGAAATCTCCGATTAAACTGAATTTTTTGAGATATCAAATAAGTCATGATAATATTATACCTACAAAAAAATAAGCTCATTTAAAAATCTCTAACACAAACAAATATCTTACAACTTTCTCGTTGGTAGGATTCTCACGCATGGCATCACTTTTGTACATTTGTCATTTGTTAGTGGGTTTTACATTTTTATTTATTTACAAAGGCAAGGCCCTAAGGTGAGCTTTGGACTTGACATCTGTAGTTTAAGTTGTTAGCTTTTAGCTCGCAAAGAAACCATACTGGTAAATGTTATCTCTCTCATTATCACACCGATGTTTCTGCTTCATATCTGAGTAGGAGTCGACTTTCGAGATCTATGCATGCTTCTCTCTCTTTACTCAAACATAGCTAGCTGATGATCTAATAAGCCATGGAAGTTGGGTTGTTCATGAAAAGAAATAATCAAATTCAATATATAAAATGGTTATAATTTAGCATGCACCACAGAGAAGTAGACAGCAATGTACATAGCTGGGCTGGGTATCTGTCGGGCTAGCAACACTTTGCATTGGGCTTGGACTTGGCCCTCTACTATAGAGTGGGAAGTTTTATTTGCAGTCCCAAAAACCTCCTTGTTGGGGGGTTCTCAATGAGTTCAGGTTCACCAACAAGTCAAACTATACGAGCCAGTCAACAACAAAATGTGAAGTGCCAATAAATTTCCCTAAGCCCTATAACCATAATCCTGGGCCTAGAGCACAAACAGAAGTAATTAGGCTTTCTACTTGTAAATACATAATAATAAAGGTATACGTGTCACAATAGAAACATGGAGCATAAGAATGTTTCCTACAACGAGTTGTATGTGATCAAAGGGTATACTTGTAAAATATAATTTTGAGGGCCTATATAAACCCCTCATCTTTCACTTAATACGACATCTGAACTTTCACTTTCTTTCTTACTTTCTGAGCTCTCCTAACTGTAGATTCTTGCATTTACAGTTTGGCGTTGTCCGTGGGAAACTTCACCTGCATTTTGTGTTCTTCACAAATTACGAAAAATTGATAAGATTTCATGGAGAGTTCATCGGAAATCGTCTTTGGAGCTTTCCATCATCGGCAAAAATGGCTCCAACACGATGAGCAGCGACGAATCCGACTTCACACTTGCAGGAAGTTGTTGTTGAAACAGAACATCGAAGATTAGAAGAGGAATGATAGGAAGCAAGACCAGAGAATCATACTGTAGAAGTTCCAATTCAAGGAACTCCAGTTCCGAACGATCAATTCGCTCTACTTCTGAAAAAGTTGGAAGAAATGACAAAAGTTCAGTTGGAGCAACAAAATGCTTTGGCTGAACTTCAAAAGTAAAATGAGAATCTATGAAAAAGAAATGATTAGATGAAAGAATTTCTATTACACGACCTCGAGAAAATGAAAAAGAAGCCGAGGAAGTAAACCGAAATCATTCAACAATAAATAAGGATGATCAGAGAAGAAGGAAATATAAATACACTGTGGAAGATTAAGGAGAATCATAGAATGATAAACATAACAAGGAGGATTTTAAAGAAGAAATTCAAAAAATGTTAGAGCAAAAGATGAAAATGTTCAATGATGCTGTTAAGGACATCAAAGGAAAAGATCCAAAAAAATGGATGACTCAGATCATAAAGGATGTGCAGGATTCTCTTTTGATTGCAGAATTAGAAGATGAAGAACTTCCAAAGGATATCCAGTTTCCTAAATTCGAGCTCTATGATGGAACAGAAGATCCTACTGAACATTTGCGAAATTACAAGCGGATAATGAAGGTCTAGGAGAAAAATGAGTCCGTAGTGTGTAAATTGTTCTCTTTAAGTCTTCACCGAGATGCAGCAACTTGGTATGACAGCCTAGCTCCAGCCTCAGTAACAAATTGGCAGGAATTACAGAGAATGTTCTTAAAATAATACATTCGTAGTCGGAAAGCGAAATTGGGAATGGAGGCTTTGAGTAATCTTAAACAAGAAAGAGGAGAACACCTGAGAGGCTACACAAGGAGATTTCAAACTTTGTTATCTACTATTGGAAAGGTAGATGAAAGTGATGCAATATCATACTTTAGGCAAGGTCTTGATAGACATTCAGACTTATTCTTCACGCTGGTAGGAAGACTGCCAACAAGTATGGAAGAGTTATTGCAAAAAAATGAGAAGTACTCCAGCATTGAAGAAGGAATCCAAAAATGGGGATTATCACCGCGACTCTCAGTCTATAGAGTTCAGTAGCAAGATAAGGAAGAAATTAATCCAAATTTGCAGTATGAACAAGCAGTTTTATCTACTTCACCAAATGTTTCGATGGTACATAGAAGAAATAAAGTTCACACACTGAGCCCTTAGACTTTCAAAAGGGGGCGAGGAAAAGAAAATTAGAAGTGAAATTAGGATAAGCGATTAAAATTTGAAGATAAAGTATTTACCTGGTTAAATGCTCCGCTTGACAGAATTCTGGCTAAAATACAGTTTGAAGAGTATTTCCATTGGCCAAGAATGAGAGCTGAAACACAATTAACTAGGCCAGGTGTGAACATTAATGAGTATTGTCAGTATCACCGACGTGCAGGGCATTTAACGACAGTTTGTAGACATCTAAAAAACTATATCCAGGAACTTGTGGATGAAGGAAGACTTGAAAAGTTCATAGCAAAGAATGAAAAGTAAGGTAATGATCAAATAATACAGATCAATAAACATCTACATCTGTCAAAATAACATTGCCAAAAGAAAAAGGTGGGGTGGTAAACATAATAATCGCGACGGAAGATTCTTTGCAGGCCATAAATTTTGTGCCAAAAAATATATCCCACATAAATGCAAGAGTGGAAAAGCAGAAGCAGCTTTTAATTGGAGCAAGTCAGGATAATGCCTCAAGGTGGAAGAATCAGTTCGATAATATTTTCTACATCAGATTTAGATGGAAAAGATTTTCCACATTTTGATGCACTGGTGATAACACTCTTCATTGATAATTGGGAAGTCAGAAAAACTCTTGTTGATCCTGGAAGTTCTGTTGATATATTGTTTCACTTAGCTTACCAGAAAATGAAAGACTTAAATTCAGAATTAAGTCCTTCAAGTATTTCCTTGTTTGGTTTTAATGGTTCAAAGGCGAAACCAAAAGGTGAAATAACTCTAATAGTTAAAGCTGGTCCCATTGAAATTCCAGTTAGTTTTAGTGTTGTTGAAGTAAAGTCTCCATCCAATGCAATATTAGGAAGGCGTTGGATTCATCAGATAAAAGCCATCCCATCTTCTTATCATCAAAGTTTGAAGTTTCCAACTCCAGATGGTATAATGGAAATTCAAAGAGACCAAGATTCAGCAAAGACATGCAATTCTTTATTAGTCAAAGCAATAGTTCAACAAGAAAAAAGGAAGAAAATAGAGCCAAAAGCAAAAAAGCAAAAAGTTGAAGATGGGAGTACTTTAATAATTCTGCAAATTGATAATAGAAATAATGTAATGGAAGTCGATGAACAAAACATAAAAATGGAAGAATGAGAGATTGGTAAACATCCAAAATAGCAATTAAAGAATGATCCTTTAATAGATAATAATAGAGACAATCCGGTTATGGAACCTGTTGAAGAAATAAATATAGGGATGGAAGGAGAACAAAAAATAACTTTTATTGGAACAGTAATGGAGCAAGCAATAAAGAAAGATTTGATTCAGCTTTTAAAAAAGAATGTGGATTATTTGCATGGAAGATGGAGGATATGCCTGGCATCAATCCATCGGTTGCTTGTCATCGATTGAATGTGGATCCAACCTTTAGGCCAATAAAGTAGAAACAAAGAAAATTAGCACCTGCTTTGCGAGAAGCAGTTGAAGAAGAGTTAGATAAGCTTATAAGATTGAGCTTTATCAGAGAAGTCTTATATCCTGAGTGGGTTGCAAATATGGTGGTCGTACCCAAAAAGAATGGTAAAGTCAAAGTTTGTATTGACTTTACAGACTTAAATAAAGCCTATCCAAAAGATAAATTTACATTGCCTCATATTGATCAGCTGGTAGATGCAACTGCAGGGCATGAATTAATGTCTTTTATGGATGGTTACTTAGGATACAATCAGATTCCGATGTTCAAGGAGGATGAAGAATAGACTGCATTCATGTCAAGTAGGCTACACAGTCATGCCATTCGAGTTGAAGAATACAGAAGCGACTTACCAAAGAATGGTATCCAAAATCTTCTCTGACATGATTTGCAGAACTATGGAATTTTATATAGATAACATGTTGGTAAAAAGAAAGTTTTTGGGTCATTTGGTCACCAAGATAGGCATTGAAGTTGATCCTTTAAAAATAAAAGCACTGTTGGATATGCCATCTCCATCTACACGCAAAGATGTACAAAAGCTAAATGGCCGATTAGCTTCGTTAAATCGATTCATTTCAAGATCACCTGATAAATGCAAGCTATTTTTTGCATTACTCAAGAATAATAAAAAATTTGAATGGAATGATGATTGTGAAGAAGCTTTTCAGAAACTGAAGCAGTACCTTGGAAATGCTCCAATTTTATCAAAGCCAGTTGAGGGGAAATGTCACACCCCAATTTTCGGAACTCTAAAATTCAACTTGATTCAATGAGTCCGGAAGGCGAGGCGTGAAGAGTGTAAATAAAGTGTAATTTAAAGCAATGAATAAAATCGCTTACTTTCTCTTTTTGAAAGATAAACCAGTTAATTTTTGTCAACATTAATTACAATTTAGTAATCAAAGTAAATTTAAAAACAAAAATAAAATCTATTGAAAATATTTTTCGTACTTAACTGCACATACTTCAGTAAAATGGTCATAATTTCTTAACCGTAAATCA
>MVGT01002984.1:372446-439476 GCA_002174775.1 Macleaya cordata
AAAAAACTTGTTTTTTAGATCATCTTAAGCTTAGGGTGCATTGTCGAGTGTAAGTCATGAGGTGACAGTAGAATCTCATTAAGTAGTGATCAAGTACAAAAAGAGATTTGCGTTTCTATCTCATAATAATAATTAGCTATCGTCCATCTTTTTCCTCTACTTCTCCATAATAATCAGTTTCACGTTCCTCTGCAGTCTTCTTCTGCCCTCCTCTTTTTAAAGAAAGAAAACGTCGGTTACGTACGTTTTGAAAATCCTTCATCTACTTTCCATATTTCAGAATTTTCAAGATACGCGTGATATTCTCCCCCCCTCCCTCTCTCTCTCTTCTCTCTATTCCTTCACTGCTGAAAGTTTCAGCTGTACATTTATTGTCAAATTACCATTATGACCTTAGCATTTTATTGAACTAATAATAATCGGGTCATTTTCTAGTGAGATCGAGTGCTCGACTACTTAACTCTTCTGTTGTTAAGTCGTTTTGGATTAATAAATCTTTTAATGTCGAAAATACCCCTTTCGACTTTATTTTATTTTCTAATAAGAGCTTGTTAGGTGAAGGAGGTTGACCCATAAACTTTTGATTAATGTAATTAAGGTTAGATTTGTCGCTTAATTCAAAAAAAAAAAAAGCAAAGAATTTTTTTAATATTTTTATTGCTATTTTCTCCATTGATGGAAATTGGTGAGTTTCTGACGTCAAAGGTGGGCCAGCAACCATTGATCTTTTTAAGAAAATAAAGTTTTTGAAAATTTTATTCAAAAGTGATTTTGTTCACCGACTCGTAATATAGGAGGGGAGCAAAACCAAATCACCCATCGGCTATCCAAAGTTGTTATCAGGTTTGTGAGTCCTTGATTCAAGAAGCCTAGGCTTACAACTATTTTGTGCTCATGAGACCCATAGCCCTAGGATTAAAATTTACATTGCTTTTGAATTTTAAATTTCATCACATTTTAATTTCTATACAATTATTTATTTTATTTCATTTTTTAGGCGAGTATTTACATCACTGCAAGATTCTTTTTTTCAAAAAATTAATCCTTAAATTATCTCTAGAGTCACATTTAGATCCACTAACAAGGTAAACTGCCAACAGAGTGTAAACAAATGTAGGGTCTAGGGTGTTGCAAAAAAAAAAAAAATGCAGAATGTCATGTGCAAATAAATTTTTGTTTTTGGGGTGGAAGTAAAATAAAAATGTTATTGGAATCGACCCAATAATGTCTTGTGTATTTGTGGAGCCCACACATATACAAAGGTTAATTTGAACTGCCACATCAATCTGTCTAATTAAACAGAGTCTTGGACCGGTCCCAAAATCATTTTCCTCAACTAAAATTTCTTAGGTGCATACAAATTCAAATACGATTTGACAATTCTACCCTTAATAATTTAAGGAAAAACTGAAAGAAAAATCATACTTCACAATTTATGGTAACCTCTATTCCTGGTATTCCAACGTAAACAAAAACCGGGACAAAATAACGTCAGATTCCTCATTCTCTCTCTATATTACTCTCTCTCTCTCTTGTGTTTGGCAAATTGGTTCACTTTCCCGAGAGTCTATTTTGTTGTTGTAACGGGTCGCTCCTGGTTCTTGTAGTCAGGTAGACGCCGTCTGTCACATTGTCTTTTCTATCACCCCCTACCTCTCTTCCCCTTAATTCTCATCAGAAGAAATAAAACACTAGTATTTAGTTCTGTTTCTACTGCTACTGCTGCTTCCTCAACTTATTAATAGAGAGAGATTGTAGAGAGAGAAAGTAGAGAGAGAATGGCAGGAGGAGGAGGTGGTGGAGCGCCGGCTAAAAACGACGATTTTCATCCGCATCCGGTGAAGGAACAACTACCGGGAATTGAGTATTGTGTAACAAGTCCTCCTCAATGGCGTGCGTATTACTCCTCTTTAACCTCTCACGCCTGCGTATTTTAGCATTTCTGTTGTTTTTTCTTTCTTTCACTATCTTTCTGTAAATGGTTGTTTGAACTTCGAACTTTCAGAAACGATGATACTGATGTTATACATCGTCTTTAAAGTGAGATCGTGTGTAATGAAATCCTGATCGTTGATTTAGAGTTCATAGAAGCATTTCTAGCCGTCGATTTACTCTGCATGTTTTCCCGCGGATTTTTTCCACCCTCTGTTTCTTAGTTACAGACTTGCAGTTTAAGATGAAGATCCATTTTGAAGTTCATTTTCTTCGAGCTTTCAATTTCGATCGATTGTGTTTGGAATTCGTTTTGAGTTTCGTTTTCATTTTTGAAATTTGTTCAAAGTTTATTCCCAATCGATTGTGTTTGGATTTCTTTACGAGCCTAAGTTTGTTAAATCCATTTACGGTTTGATAATCGATTGCAGCGAGTTTGATGTTCTTGGTTTTAGGTTTATGATCTAATTTGGTTAAATCCCTCTACTATTGTTTCAAAAAAATCTTCTGTTTCTTAAGCAATTTCAATGGTTTCTCGTCGTAGAGCTTCTTATAAGCACTTGGGATTTTTCCAAAGTTTCTCTGTTTTAGACCCAAATATTAATGATTCCCCTGTTTTTTCATCTTAATATTTTCTATTTAGTCATTAGTTTGAGCAATTCTGGCGCTCTTTAGCGATAATCATAATATTGTTTCTAATTCAGCTGAGGCGGTAATTCTGGGGTTTCAGCATTATTTAGTAATGCTCGGCACTACTGTTCTAATCCCCAGCATCATTGTACCTCAAATGGGTGGTGGTGATGTAAGGACTTCTTTTCCAATCTGTGTTTTTTTTTTTTGTTTCTCTCTCTAGTTCCCTCTCTCTCTCTCTCTCTCTCTAAGATTTATTTGATCTTGGATTTCTTTCTTTGCAGGAGGAGAAAGCCAGAGTGATACAGACCTTACTCTTTGTTGCTGGAGTGAACACACTTTTGCAGTCTTTCTTTGGGACTCGGCTTCCAGCAGTGATTGGGGGTTCTTTCACATTCATTCTCCCCACGGTTGCCATTGTCCTAGCAAATAGATACAGCATGATTGTAGATCCACATGAGGTTTGTTTTCCTGTTTTCATGGCTTTCTTGTTACTTTAATTTGTAATTAAGCCTTTTTTTTTTGCTTATAAAATTTTAACATGTAATTAATCAGAGATTTCTCCGGACAATGAGAGGAATACAAGGTGCCCTTATCTCTGCGTCTCTTTTCCAGATAGTTATTGGATTCTTGGGATTCTGGAGAAATGTGGTTAGGTGGGTTTTCTAGATAGTTACTGATTCAGTTTTACCATTATCAATTTTTTTTGGTATTGAGTATTTCATGGTGAGCTACCTTCTTTGCTGATTTAGGTTTTTGAGCCCTCTCTCTGCGGTTCCTCTTGTAACTCTTGCCGGACTCGGGCTCTATCAATTTGGATTCCCACAAGTAAGATATCACTCTGACAAGTTTCAATTCAGACACTTCGAAATAAGCCACTGCTTACAGCCTTACATTGAGTTCCTAGTTGAGTGATCCCTGTGACATGAGACTCCTGTGGGTTGAACTTTTTCCCCAATACTGTTGTGCAATCTTTAAATGTTATTCATGGTAGAAGACTTGTATAAATAAGAAAGCAAGTACATTTTCCCCATTTCTGTGGTTTTAGGGCATTAAGACATGCTAGACAATTAATGCCACCTTTTAGAGACCCACGGAGGATATCTCTCAAGTTGGCAAAACCAACCTGATTATCGTTTGATCTTTTCTAATTCATTATAGTATGGACTTTAGGGTCATCAATTTGGATCAGTGTGTGCAATAGGGGATCTATTCGATGGGAACCACTAAATGGTTGTGTTCCAGTTTCCTTACATGTGTGCCACAAACAGTTGCAGGAGAGAATGACTTCAATCCATCCATCCATCCGTCCGACATTATAAATTCTTTAGTCTATATTTTGTTTTAATTTGTCGAAAATGGTAAATTTTCTAAAGAAGTTGCGTTTTGAAAATTGAAACCAATTATGCCCTATTTAAGCTGTTTGCTACAACTTTATTATGCATCGGTTTATTCATGTGCATATTGTTGTACTGATGTTTGCAGCTGGCAAAATGTGTTGAAATTGGGCTTCCCGCATTAGTTATGCTGGTGTTAGTTTCACAGGTATGCAGTACCTTTTTGTTTCCTTTTAGCCCGTCCAAAATTTCCTGTTGTTCTGGGAGTGACAGCTCTGGGATTGATGCTGATCTTGTTTTTGTTTCTCCTTTGGATGAACATGAATCCTTCCTCCTTAGAGGGAAATCTTGTGAGATGCCTATGCATCATGTTACAGTCAATGAATTGAATAAGCGAGTACACTATTGGCCTATGAGGACAAAGCTCGATATAAAGGCATGGACAGGAGGATTGGCTGAGAGGCTCTCCAATCCTTTGGTCCTCATTAAAGTTGTCTCAAAAAGAATCTGGTGAAGTAATTCTTAATTTGATTGGATACTTGTGAAATTACACATCCAAACTTTTGCTTCTTTGGGAAGGGAAATGTAGGTAGGGCCTGTTACATGGTAACCATCATCCAATTCGAATTGATTGTTTGACTTAGGAGAACTCCTATGTCGGAGCCAACAATTGTGTTTATGAACTCCATATCGATGAGTGGGTTTGTAAGAATTTCCTCTTCTTTTACCAAAAGACCAAAGTCATATTGCTCACGACTGAAGTATGATGACCTTTTCCGTGATTTTCATTTAAGGGGAAAGTGGGTAATGTTGGATAAGTAATTCTTTTGCAGTATCTCCCTCGTACAATAATGCTCAAGAGAGCCATCTTCGATCGCTTTGCGGTGCTGATCACAGTGGCAATCATATGGGTTTATGCACATATTCTGACAGCAGGTGGTGCATATAAGAACAAATCTCCAACCACACAGTTTAGTTGTCGTACTGATCGTTCGGGACTCCTTACCGCTGCTCCATGGTGAGCTCCTGGTTTCCAATTAAATATGGTTTTATCATATTACTTCTCTTGTTCCTAGTACAGGACAGTTGGGCTATAATAATTTTCTGTCATTAATTCTTATTGCGGTCTTTTCGTGCACAAACATTTTTCTTTATTGCTTCATATGCAGGATAAGGGTTCCATATCCATTTCAATGGGGCGCACCTACTTTTGAAGTTGGAGAGGCTTTTGCTATGATGGCCGCTTCTTTTGCTGCCCTCATTGAGGTTTGCTTGCTGCAGAACTAACTTGTATATCCTGTTTCTCAAACAGCTAACCTAGTGATCACCTACTTCTCTATATTTATTAAAGAAAGCATTGTGGGATTGCAGTAAAAGGTTGAAAATGCACATAAATAATTGTCCTATGCTTATTGGTATCTTGTGATGACAAAGATTCCTGTGCTATGTTCACCTCTTCTCGAATTGTGTCTCTCTTAGTTCTATTTTCTGTTTGAAAGGAAAATAATGAAAGCCCTTAATAACTTCCTTTTTTTTCTAATTTATATCTTTTTCATTTGTAGTCTACAGGTACATTTATTGCAATATCAAGATATGGGAGTGCTACACCTATACCACCTTCTGTTCTCAGTCGTGGAGTTGGTTGGCAGGTAGGACTTGACTGTGTAATTTCACTTTACTTGGTGTTGTCTTCTACAACCCATATACTCCATGATGTTTCTTGGTTTTTAATGCAACTCTTTTATGTTTCAGGGAATAGGAATTTTACTGGATGGGATTTTTGGCACAGTAAATGGCTCTACAGCATCAGTGTAATGAACTCTCATAGTTGAAGAAAGTCGTTGGAAATTTTTCTTTGGCTGGAGTTACTTGTGTTAGGACGTTAGCTCAATAAAAATAAACTGTGCTATACATGCGAGAATGAAGTACTATCTCCAGCTAGGAGATGTATGATTTATCATCCCAGACTGATGATCCTAACCCTCTACCATATCGCTTCTCTCTCTCTCTCTCTCTTTTAAATATCAAGAAAGTGAAATGACATCTCCTGGAAAAGTTTTATTCACTGCATAGAGAGAATCATCTTATTTATGGTGTGAGATCCTGGGTCATGCCAATCTAGGGATGTGTCCCAGGACTTTTGCATTAGTACCAAATATATGGCACAGTTGGAGCTATTGGCTGGAGATCCTAATCAAAGTACTCCTTTTGCCTATAGGGGTGATCTTCTAAATTTTGTTATATTTATAGTGAAAATGCAGGTTTGTTGGCACTAACAAGAGTTGGAAGTCGAAGAGTCGTTCAAATATCTGCGGTGTTTATGCTCTTCTTTTCTGTACTAGGTATAATATACCATTTGCTAGCAAAGTAGTCATAGGATTTCCTTATCTTGTCCGGTTGAACTAATTATTCCTTCTTGTATTATCAACTTGGAAGGTATGAATTTTTTTTTTTTTATTAATAATCTATTGACAATGGCAATTTAGGTTAGATTTAAGGTTGCCTATGGTTCATTTGTCTGACCTTGTCGTACTATATTTTACTTACCAGGAAAATTTGGAGCACTCTTTGCCTCTATTCCGATGCCAATTGTTGCAGCCTTATATTGCATTTTCTTCGCCTACGTTGGTATGTTTATCTATGGGTAGTTTAGAATATTCTGTACTATTGTCTAAGTACTAATAGTACCGGCAGATCCACATGAGGAAAGAATTTATGTGCCTTTCACACATTACAGACTCTTACACCAACCCATGAAACACCCCAAAAAAAAAAGATCTAGTACTTCCATTATATTTGGGAGTCTTTGTATACAATTTTCTTTATGCATAAAGAGTATTAATTTTTAATTTTTGTTTTTGGTGTGAGCAGCTTCCGCAGGTATTGGTTTGTTACAGTTCTGCAACCTCAACAGTTTCAGAACAAAATTCATTTTAGGATTCTCTCTTTTCATGGGCCTTTCAGTGCCACAATACTTCAATGAATATGTCGTAATTTCTGGTCATGGTCCTGTTCACACGCGTTCTTCATCGGTAGGGTTATTCAAACCTTAGCTGATTTTTTTTTTTTACTTTAGCCTATACTGGTCTGTTTCCTTTAGGTATTTATTAACATTTTACACATTGACACTCTGTTTTATATTTTCCCCTATTTGCAGTTCAATGTTATTGTGAATGTGATCTTCTCATCCCATGCAACGGTGGCGGCCATAGTTGCTTTCACCTTGGACTGCACCCTCTACCGAAGCGACAGTGTGGTTCGCAAAGACTGTGGTTTGGTCTGGTGGGACAAGTTCAGATATTTTAAGACTGACACTAGAAGTGAGGAATTTTATTCACTTCCATACAACCTCAACAAATATTTCCCTTCAATCTAGCTGTAAACTTCCTGCCTGCTGCCTACTATCCTGGTCATTATCAAACTTGCCCTTACAAAATGTCCTACTCGACAAGGAAAATGGAAAAGAATATCAACATAGGCCTATAACACATCCATATTCATAATTTATACAGTTCTATATAATCAAGACATGTTTCTCAAATTTGGACTTCAGACCACCTTATTAGGTATTCAGTCCTTCTTCAGCTTCCGCTGCCGATTGCCACATAAGATGAAGACTTAGTTTGATTTTGGAGATGCTTGTAATTAACTTGCTTTACAGGTTGAATATATGAAAATTTACAATTGGAGGTTTTAGTAAGGTTCTTATAACCCCATATTAAGCCTACTTTTCCAAGTTTTGATGTAGTTTTGACAGAGCATTTTGATTTCATTCTGTTTTAACATGACAGTCCTTTCAATCTCTGACAGCAAGTTTGTTTTTTTCATTAGTTTTTATAATTCAGAGTATTTAGAAGCTCATACTTAGCTACAGTGAAGTGAATATCCTTATTATATTACACTAAGAACTAAGTTCAAAGTAATGCAGCATTAGACTCTAGCAAACAAGATAGCTTGCTTCTCCTTTGTTGGGCTAACCTTATAAAAATGCTGCAAGTAATCCTCAACCACCACCTTTTTATAATTGATCAAATCAACTGAGCCCTGATCCCTAATGGGTTCGAGCTCTGCTTGCGGTGGAGGGTTGTAAAAAACTGCTACTGAGAACCTCTCCTTATCCTTATGAGTCGCGACTCGATGCCAAGGACTTGGTTTTCGACCGTTGCTCATTATCTCCAGTAAGTCACCAACATTGACCAACAATGCATTTGTTGGCCATGGTTTAACTGTGAACCATTGCTTGTCCTTAAACACTTGGAGTCCTTGGTTGGAGGAGCCAAATTGTACTAACAAAGTTAAGGCACTGGCATCGGAGTGTGGTGTTAGGCCTAGTACTTGATCTGGTTTTGGACAAGGAGGGTAGTAGTTCACTCTGACATTCATCACCACACTTTCACTAGGTTCAAAGTTTCGGAGGAACCTGTGTCTTTCAAAAGACACGGCTTCTGCTAGGGCTTGAAGCAACTCCTCACAGACTCTCCTTGCATGATCTACGTACTTCTCCATGACTTGCCTGACATAAAATAATAATTAAAAAAAAACCCCCGTTTCTAAAAATTCTAGTTGGTTAAAAATTAAGGATAAAATTAGACGGCCCATAAATCACCCAACCAACAACAACTCAAAGTTACAAGTTTATGAAAGATGCGATTCCCGCTGAAAATGACCAAACTATATGGTGAGTAGATCATCTTCGTGGGAAATCAATCGCTTGGATCACTGCATGTGAGCACAACAACAAAATGGCATTTGATCCTAACTTAAAAGGTATACACTTTTTTCTAATAGCAACTCTTATATAAGATCGAGTAATGTTAGCCGAATATAATGGTTAGACATAAAGGTAATATACTTAATTAGCGGTATTTGAATTAAAGGCTTGATCAATGTCACAATATCTTTTAGAATAAATTTGAATTCAAGGTGTGTGGTAAACAGGGAGATTGGAAAATTATCATTGTATGATCAGTAAGTAATACCTGAAATTCGAAGGTTGTCGAGGCCAGACATGGAGTACCCCATCATCATCATCATCATCAGTATCATCAACAACCTTGGGAGCTGCCCTCATCGTAAGACGATCGATCCAATCCAACGGTTGATCTTCGGATTTCACAAAATTCCTCCCATAGCCCATGTTGTCGATGTTGTTGCTGTATGTTCCAACGCTGGCCTTCTTCTCATGAAAAGAGAGATTAAAAAAGCCCTTCACAACTTCCTCCAAAGAAGTTAAAACATTGGATGGGATGCCATGGTTCACCACCAGGAACAGACCCCATTCTTTAACACCTCTAGCAAGTCTCTCTAGCTCTTCTTGATGGGCTCGAGTCTGATCCTGATCCTGATCCAGATCCGGATGATTCGGATCCAATAAATTGGCCATGTTTATGACTGGCAGATGAACTTCTTGTGATGGGACAATGATTGGGAGGTGGTGGTGTTGTTGGTGATCAGGCTTCAAGAGGAACCTGTTATCAGGCAAATTCTGGAGGCCTTGGCGAGCCAATTCCTGCACCACCGGCACTTTCGAGCATCGAAGCTGACCATGTTTGTCGATGAAGCTTACTTCATGGAAGCAATCACTACTCATCTGTTCTTCCATCTTCAACTGATCTTAGTTGGGTAGGTGGGAATACAAATTTATCTATCTATACTATTAATAAGTAGAATATCTATACTATTAATTAAACAAAACCATCCAAACGATTGACATCGTAATTAAATTGACAAAAACGCCCTCAAATAACATGCAAACAAGTTAAAAATATTAAATTAATTAAAGAAAAAAGAATGACATCATATCTAAGAGATGATGAGCTACTGATCTGCATAGTGAATAGATCCTCACAAGAAAAAGTCTTTGATAATTTACATATGGACCCTATTAGATTGTGTAAAATGGATTGATTAATCACTATCATCTAATTAACTAATCACCATTGTCCAATCAGCTTTTGATGGGAGAATTTTTTTGGTGAGGAAGATCTACATTCTAAAGAGATCATCCTCACGTCTGCATGTGGGGTAATCCAAATTGGCAGATATTAAGTATATTCTTATATAAAAAAAATAAAAAGATATTAAGTATATTCGAAAAGATTTAGGCTGGGTTTGGTATGCTAAGAACTTGGTAAAAATAATAGTTTTTAAAATTTAAAATGCTATAATTTTTAATATACAATTTGGATTTTGGCCAAATTTATATTTTTAGAAAGTATTTTTCAAGATCTTTAAAGTAAAATAGGACAACAATATCAAATTAAAAAAAAATCGTAATTAGATTATGAAAACTTTTAATTACTTGGGATAATGCAAATTATAACTTGCATATGCAAAAACATACAGAGGTAGGTTAAATCCAAATTCATGGACATTTTTCTTGAATTGTTTTGTTAATTCTTCGAACACCGTAAAAAAAAAAATCTAACTACAAAACTAGAGTATTAAGACTTTAAGAGGTTTATTAATCGTCAACATAGTTATCTAGTTAATTTTAGTTAGTTCTTAAATATTCACTTTGAAATCTTATAATCTAAGGGCCTGCTTGGTACACCGTGAATATTCGCAAATGCGAAAATTTACGGTTCTTGTAGGAGCTAATTAAAATTCTATAAATTAAAAAATAAATAAATAAAATGTTTTAGATTGTTTATTTTGTAAGTCTATTGCAAATCCATCAAATATTTGCTATTAGATGCCCTCATCAATCATCTACAAATACATGATGAACAATGAATATTCGCAAATAAAGGATTATCTGACTATGCCCTAGTTATTATAGGTTATCTTAACCTTGTTTCGTTTAGCCATAGATCGAATTATAAAGTAATGTTAAAATGAGTGAAGGTTAAGGTTGACCCTAAGTTGGGTCAAGTTTTCCAGGTCTAACTTGAACTCATCAAAATTGGAACTGGTTGTAGCTTTGTTAGCAATCACCCGAATTATTAGCATTTAATATTCGTACTTTTCCGTATTTCCGAATAACGTTTAATACTTCCGTCCAAACGAAACCTAATTAATAATACACGAATTTTTTAGCTAAAACGTTTAAAACACGTTTTAACCGAATTACCGAATGAAGCAGGTGAAAAATACTCCTACTCTATTCAATGACTATCGGACTTTCAATACAAAAAAATAAAAAGAAAAAAGAAGCCCTAGCTAATTGCTTAAGGACCCTTCTTTGTTTTCTTTCTTTGTTTATAAGGACCCCAATTCTCTCAATTTCTCTCTTCATCAACACACTTGGAACTCCATGAGGCATCTAAAAGACTTGTCATATTGCCAAATTTTACTGCCGAATTTCAACATGTGAAAAGTATTAAACACGAATTAACTCTAAATCGAATATTTCCCGTACACCGAATGAGAGTGACCGAATGTTGGACAGTATTACAATTCTTATGAACCGAATAATACTCGTACTTGTGCCAACCCGAATTTTTGCCGTATGCCAAATTGCTAACAAGGGGTTGTAGTTTATGGATGTGAGATTAAAGGAACTCCTAATTCCTAAAGCAAAAGTTGTTATTTATTTCCGTAACCGTCAAGAAAACTGAGAGAGAAAGGGAGATGGCGATTGAATACAACAGTAGCGCAGGGAGTCTCATCAAGATTCAGAAAATCAAGTTCACAAAGCTCTTCATTAATGGAGAATTCATGGACTCTGTTTCAGGTATCTCTCTTTCTTTCTTTCTTTAAATTAGTCTAAATTTGTGTCTAAAATTGAAACTTTTTAACTCCAAAAAGCTCTTAACCATAGCAGCAGTTGTGCAGTATGTGATTCAATTCTGATGAGAAAAGTCTCACATGGGATATGAGAGCCTAGCAAACTTAATATATAATGATCCTGGGTCACACCACTCATTGTCAATTAGTTTTGAGTTGGATGCCCACAAACTTAATATGGTATCAGAGCCAGGCCCACACGTGATAGGCCCAACGGCTACACGTACTCCCCGTCACCCAAAAAGAGTTACACGTGTTAGGCGTAAAAAAATAGAACCCCACACGTGAGGGGGCGTGATGAGAATAGTCCCACATGGGATATCAGAGCCTAGCAAACTTAATATATAATGACACCAATTGCATAGCCTTCCGCACAAAACAAGAACAAAAAAAAATATATATATATAGATTATTAGATGATGAGGCATGGCAGCAGTTTTGCAGTATATGATTCAATTTGATTTTCATGAAAATTAGAGAAAACTTTTGAAACAATAGACCCAAGAACACCGCAAATGGCTGGCTTTGTAAGCCCTTTCTTCGACGAAAAGCTGCTTTGGATACTATAGATGGTGGAAAATTGTTTAGTATAGGGAAGGTCGTAGATATACAACACTGTGAAAACTTGCTTACGTACTACGCTGGTGCTGCCGATAACCATAGCAACACATTAAAAGATGTCACGGGAGCTACAAGCTAGGCTGCTGATCCAACAGACCCCGCCTTCTGCTCTCTATCAGGCGCATCTTGCAAAGCTGGTTATTTTTCTGAAAAACCTTACAAAGAACAAGGAGACAGAGAAAGAACATGTACATGGATGGCACTAGGGGATTCAACACAAAATTCTTTGGAAAGTTTGCATTTTCTGTTGTCTTAATAGTGAAGGCTCCAGGCACATAATGCTTTTCCATTGTTGATTTGGTCTCATCTTCAAATTTGAAAGTAAATACGAGCAGCTGCTTGTTGTATGTTTCCAGACATCGATCGCACCAGAATAAAGTGTCAGCTCTATTACAAAATGTAACTTGTTGAAATTTTTGAACATATATATAATGAAGTAGGCTAGCAATGGCCTTCCATGCTGCACATCCATAAGTCATAGTAACAGTTTGTGGAGTCCATGCATTTTGAAGGGTAATTCACCATACTTTTTTTCAATAATTTTAACCCAAAATTGTGATTCATCTTCACCAAACCTCCAAACCCATTTACATAGTAATGCAATATTCATAATTTTGAGTTTTTTAAACCCATCATTGCAGTTCTCGTCGCAGATGGGGTGGGGCTTCATTCAAGCCTTCCTTGTAAGAACTAGCCTTGGATCTAGGTATGCTGATTTACTGAATAAATAAATAGTAGAGTCAAGCATCGTACCTGATTAATCGCGGAAGTCCAATGGAAGTTTTCACCAGAGAGAAACCTACAACCCTTATGCCTTTAGCAGATGATGGGGCTCAGATTGCATGAGGCTAAGGGTTGACCTCCTCTCTATTTATAAACTGTAACCCTAGATTTTCCTAACCCATCAAGGAAACTAGAGTTTTAGAGAATCTACACTTACCAAATATATTAGGATTACCACCCAACCAAGAAACCTTAATTCCTTAAATACTTAGTCCATTCTATTCACACATGTGGGACCACAAGATTTCTAATTAATACATAATGGTAATTTTCCAGACTAATTAGGAAAATATATGTTGTACTATGGGCCACAATCTTACAATCTCCCACTTGGCCCTTAGAACAACAGATTAATTTTAAAAATTATTTTTCAATCTTGACCTTTAGAAAGTCGAGTGGCCACTCTTAATTTTGAAAAAACTGTAATTGCCAAAATATCAATTAGAATATGTCTTTGCCTTCCACTCAAAATAAGAATACCACTAATGGCTAATCATGAAAATATTTGCGCTTCCGATATCACAATGCAATTCTATGGTTCAAGTTGTTAGTACCATTAATGATTCAAGTGTAAACCTTATGGTGGTTTTATTTAAGTGTAGATTGGATAGTACACATCCTTATATATGATATAATATTGTGTACTTCAAAATATGGTCCAGCTTCACACATTTGAGCATATGTGTGTCATTCTAATAGATTACGACTAACCATCATGCGAAAACCATCGCCTAATATCCAAAATGAAGGCTTACAGATACGGTGTCTAGTCGTATCTAACCCAAGCTACGAGAGTTTTGTGCGAACTCTCAGGCTAAAATGACATATTACGGCTACCGCCATGTGATATCCACCACCCTTATGTCTCTCGCAATTCTTTATGTACGTGCAATAATCTTATTAAAAATGTGATGCATCAATTAACGAGTATACTCTATTACCATACTGAAATTAGAATAGTATGTTTTAAAGCCAAAATATACCTTTAAGTGATCACACCATTGGAACTACATACTTACTATATGTAGGCTCTATTAAATGTCTTTCGACTCCCACTGTTCTTTGCATCCTCGGCAAGCAAATCATGATGCACACATAGATAATTTATTTCTCTATGATTTGCTTCCCTTGATCGATACCTCAATCGAGACGAACGAATTTTGAGAAGCATTTATTACGAATAGTCATAATTTATTTAATGAGGTAACACTGAAAACAAAACTAATTATCTGTGAACCATACCTAACCAAAAGTTTAGAGCTTAGAAAATAAAATCATAACTAGTAAAGTCATTGTCTAAAAACTTATAGGTTGCTTTTATTTCTTATCTCCCTCTGGTTGGTGAACGCCTTCTCTTTTCTTTTTCCATTCTTTGTAGCGGAAGCAATCCTTCTTGATGTGTCCTTTCTTGCCGCAAAAGAAACATGCGCCATCGTCCTTTTCCTCTTTGTTTTCCTCATTTGCTTTTGTTCCTGAAGATTGACCTGGTCCAGATTTCATAAACTTTCCTTTCTTAAAATTTTTCTTGAAGTTCTTTTTGCTGGATTTGTGAACAGCTAAGTTTGCATACTCAGCTTTACTTTCTTTCAATCGTTCCTCCTCAGCTACACATATATTGATTAATTCGTTCAAATCCCATTTTCTTCCTTGTGTACTGTAATTGACCTTTAATGTGTCAAATTTGCTTGGGAGTTTTGCCACTGCCATATGAACCATCAGCTCATCTTCAATCGTAAAATCTATATCCCGAAGATTGATTAAGAGCTTTGACAGTTTAAGAATGTGTTCCCTCACGCTCCCAGTTTCATCACAATACAAGAAAAATAATTGAGCCAAACAGTTGTACTGCCTCAAATGAACAGTACCTATAAACTGTTTGTTGATGAGTTCAAAAAGCTCTTTTGCTGTAGTTGTTTCTGGAATACCTCCACTGATCGTCTCATGAATCGACCCTCGAATTACCATCATACATAACTTGTTTATTTTCTCACATTTCTTAAATGTAGCCTTTTCTACATCCGTAGATTCAGCAGTCGGAACAACAAGTCTCGCCTCAGTTAAAACAAAATCAAAATCTAAAAGGCCCAGCTGAAGTGTAATTTGCCTTTTCCAAGTGGAATGGTTGGAACCAGTCAATGGGTCAACCCTGACAGCACAGTTCTGAAAATTTTCTAAAATATTGCATGATTTTACACACAAAATATTATATTTCATCATGCAAACTATAAATATTGAAACAGATATAAGAGTTAAGTCGGATTAATCAGTGCATGATTGTGCTTAAAATTACCAGTCTACGGGACAGACGGGTGCAACCATCTAATCACACCTTTGGGCAGAGATTTAGATGTGATATTCGTCCCCCAATTGACTTTAACTGCTTTATATTTATCTAAACCGGTCTCAGGGTTAAGCCGGATTAGTCAGAGTGTATGACAAAAATTAATATACTCAAACTTACCACTCTGCGGGACAGACGGGTGCAACCATCTAATTACGCCTTTGGGCAGAGATTTCGATGTGATATTCGTCCCCCAATTGGCGACAATTTCCACGCACAGAACTAACCTAGCACAATCCAGATAAATTCAGACACTATCCTCATCTTTGGGCAAGAGGGTTATCCTTCTCTCTCCTTCACGTGCAGGCTTTTCTGCCCCACTCAATCTATCAGAAAGTTCCTAGACACCTTTGGGCTAAACTAGTTGTTTCTAATAGGTGAGCGCAACTTAGCGATTTTAAAGAGGAGTTAATCTCTATATTTAAATAAACATGATATTCATAGGATGGTCACCTTTGGGCAGACAATCTAACCTACTTCAATCATGAGTATTCAAACAACCGCTTTGAGTGTCTATTCCTAAACCCTTATAAGATAGACCTAGATGTTCCTTAAACTATCCTTGAATTTCTACAATGTATCTTTATTTGAGATAACTTTTATAGAAAATTACTTTATCCATAAACATATTGAAAATAATATCTCAATTACAATGTAGAATTCCAAGTGTGTAAATAATTGTATTCTGCATGCCAACAATTATTTACCTCACATAGGCATTTACATAATCTTAAACTTTAAACTTTAAACATGCAATAACACAATTAATCTCAAACATCATGATGGACTTTAAATTAAAGCAAATTATAATTGGTTTCTTAAAATCACAAATAAACTGAAGTTTTAAACTACTGGTTCACCATTAAAATGATTTCATAAGATCATAAAATACAAAAGATTGTAGTCCAGTATTCCTTGAACCAGTACACCAAAGAAAAATTGGTCAAATTAAGATTATTCTGCAACTACAAAATTGGACCTGAATTTTGATTTGAAAAATCCCATAGATAAATCTGGAATGGTTAGAAAATTTACCATATCAAACTTGGAGTTTGTTCGATGCCTATCTATAGGTGAACAAGTCTATTAAGCTTTACTAATATAAGTGGGCCAAAACAAAAACTGTAATGATCTAGTTAGAATTAGGTTCTAAGAAACGGAACGACCAAAAACTTTAAGGAATAAATTTTAACTAAATTTTGAGGTCAAAAAATAGATTAACTGGCCCCATTTAAGTATTTTGGTTTGGTTGAACCACTAGTTTTTAACTGAAACGGTTCAGTAGAACCGATATCTTACAAATTGAATCAATAGTATTCCTATTTTAGTCTTAAGTTGGTTTGGTCTAGGTTATACCAACAAAAAAAAATGAACCAATCAATGGATTAACTTAGTGAGTGAGACACAATACATTTGTCCGAGTCAAATTAATAGACCAACTTCCATATCCGAGTCAATCAATGGGTCATCTCAGTAACCTTACCCGAGTCAACTCAGGGTCAACTCGGTGTCACCTTCTTCGTACAAAAATCCTAATCTCTTTTTTTTGTACAGTAAAAGAACTCATAGTCCAAGAACACAAAAGGAAACCCAAAGCCCGGAGATCTGAAAACGACATAAAACATATATATGCCATTAAATAGATTTTAGATATATGTGTTGTTTATCTAAAATCCAACAACTTTATAAACATAGTATTGAGTTTCACAATCTAGATATATGCCATTAAGGTTTGGGGAAAGTCGCCAGAGCGGCGAGAGAATCTGCAGTTGCGAAGTTATATGTTTGACTAGTCACTAGTCACATAGGTATAAGTCTAGAATTGATTATTTTTTTAGACGAAATGAGGCATCATACTCACATTTTTAAGCCCATAATTAATTAATCTAAAAGTTAACAAACAGGGACTTAGGCTTAATTGATTCTTGGCCTAATTGTTCATCACTATTAATTTGGAAGATTATAATATCTTCAGTCTTAATCATGACAAACTGTGCGGGTAGTATTCAAGATTTTTGCCGTGAAAGTTCCAACTAATCAAACCAGTACAATTTATTCAATAAATCGCATACACATTCGTGCTCTGATACCACATGTAAGAACTAGCCTTGGATCTAGGTATATTGATTTACTGAATAAATAAATAGTAGAGTCAAGTATCGTACCTGATTAATCGTGGAAGTCCAATGGAGGTTTTCACCAGAGAGAAACCTACAACCCTTATGCCTTTAGCAGATGATGGGGCTCAGATTGCATGAGGCTAAGGGTTGACCTCCTCTCTATTTATAAACTGTAACCCTAGATTTTCCTAACCCATCAAGGAAACTAGAGTTTTAGAGAATCTACACTTACCAAATATATTAGGATTACCACCCAACCAAGAAACCTTAATTCCTTAAACACTTAGTCCCTTCTATNAGATTTTCGAACTAAATCTCATGGGTGCGATCATACCAACACTAATGCACTGAATTCCATCAGAACTCTGTAGTTAAGTGTGCTTGGGTGAAAGTAGTACTAGGATGGATGACCTTCTAGGATGTCTTTGTGTTGCACCCCTCATTTTGTCAATTTTATTTTTGATGATAGAAAAAAAACCTCATAGTGGAAAGCCAAAAACAACCCCTTCTTTCATATGATAGCTTCATCGTGATCAAATCCCATATCATTGATTTCTACTCATCTCTTTTCTCTGATGATTTCCCGTCTAGACCAGAACTTAATGGTATCTAATTCCCGTGTTTATTTCTGCAAGAAAAGTCAATACTAGAGAAGCATTTCACAGAATCAGAAGTGCTTGCAGCCATTAAAAGTCTCGGAGGTGATAGATCACATGGTCCGGATGGCTATCCCATCGCTTTCTTCTCTAAATGCTAGTCTTTCATCGCAGGATCGCATGAAGTTTATAACAGAATTTTACCACTCAAACTCCATCGACTGAAAGCACAACCGAACATTTATTGCTCTTATCCCCAAGAGGAAACAATCGGAATCAATCAAGGATTTTCGCCCTATTAGCCTCCTCACAAGTGCCTACAAAATCATTGTAAAGATCTTGACAACCAGACTAAAACTAATCATGCAAAAAATCATCAGTCCTCAGCAATCGACCTTTGTCAAGGGGAGACAAATTTTTTACAGTATATTCTGGTAGCCAATGAACTGGTGGACTCTAAAATCCAATCTAATTCACTGAGTATCCTCTGTAAAGTAGATATGGACAAGGCAAAAAATGGATATGATTTTGCCTCTCATCCGCATCCTTCTCCATACTGATAAATAGCTCTCCAATGCAAGTATAGTCTGCTCAAAAGTGGTGTGTGCCACGTAGGAAGCACATTATTTGAGTTCACCTTGAATAAATATTACTCTTTCTTTAAAAAAAAAAAAAGAAAATTAACAAAATTATTTTATGGGTTAATTCAGATTTTTTATTTTTCTTTTTCTAGGGGAGTTGGGATAAAGATTTTGATTCAATGGATTTGAACAAATAAATGTACTGTGTCGATATAACTATTATCGATCTCTTTGCCATTTGTAATTACGTGCTATCTTGGTCACTTATTTTATTCATTGATTTTGGTCAGTCATTGCAAAACTACTGAATAAATTAAATGATGATATGTTACTAAAGTGATCAAACTCCAGGAATATAATGTCCCACCAAAACGTGATCATTAATCAGGATGGTTGAACCAAGGGCATGCTAGCAACCTATTATCCAACTGATGGAAAATTGTACAATTTTATTCTTTGGTCCAAGGCTCAATTAATTCCTAAGAGAAAAAAAGAAGCTAGGAAAAGAAAATTATATTTATTTAAAGGGCATTAATGCTAACATACAACACTTTGCAACAGACAGCTCGTCATTAACCAGAGAAAAAGATATATAATTAATTACATCGTATGAGAGAGTGGGATGCAAATCAACCCACCAAGCGATTGTTTGCGAAAAAAAATATAAATTTATTAAGAGGGGATTATTCAATCATAACTTTAATGGACTTCCATAGATTTTTATGAACTTGTAAAATCATATGTTATTGATTCAAAACTTTGAATGAGCTTTAAAAAATTAGGTGTTATTGGTTTAAGACCTTGAGGAGTCTTGCATAGGCATGTGTTATTAGTTGAAGACATTGAAAAAGTCTCGCAAAGTCATGTGTTATTGGTTCAAGATTTTGAATGTGTTATTGGTTCAAGACTTTAAAGGACTCTTGCAAAGTTATGTGTTATTGGTTCATGACTTTAAAAGTGTCTTGCAAAGTCATGTGTTAT
Organism: Macleaya cordata; assembly: GCA_002174775.1. Classification (NCBI taxonomy): domain Eukaryota; kingdom Viridiplantae; phylum Streptophyta; class Magnoliopsida; order Ranunculales; family Papaveraceae; genus Macleaya; species Macleaya cordata. Next base: position 392,097 of record MVGT01002984.1, read on the forward strand.
TGGTTGTGGACTTTAAAGTCCATGACTTTGATGGATTTACATTCTTGATAGATTTTGAAGGACTTTTGTGTGTAAATTGACTTGTTTGAAATCCGACCAAAATAGGTAAGATTGTGATGGACTTTATATTTTAATAATTAATATTAATAAATAATAATTAATAACTAATATTAATATTAATAATTAATAACTAATAATTAATATTACTAATTAATAACTAATATTAAAAAATATATAGATTAATTATAAATGTAAGAAACTATTATTCATTTCTAATTATTATTTATTTATTATAATTAATAAATATATTAACTTATAATAATTATAAATATTATTAATTAATATGATCAAATTTAAAATAAATATACATTAAAAACTAGTGAAGTATTAATTATAAATCATAAATATAAATATAAATAATTAATACTTATAAATTTAAATTTAAATTTAAAACTAATATTTTTAATATTTTAATAGTTAATAATATAAATAGATTATAATTGATAAATAATAAAAAAAATATTAATCATCTGGAGTCTGCAGGACTCTACAGCAAGAATCCGCAGGAGTCTGCAAGAGTCTGTCAGAATCCATCGAAGTCCATCACTTTCAAGACTCCGCAAAAGTCCATGAAAGTCATGATTGAATAACCCCCTGTAATATTTGTCAAATATATGATAATTATTTATTAATAATTTATTTTCTATTTACCTGTTTTTGAAAGATTATAGTTCAAGTTCCCAAAATTTAAGGGGATTACATCAAACAAGTTTTGTACAGATGCATTACACGTATTTTTTGTACGTTAGCTTTGTTCTTTAATTATAGTTGTTGTTTATTAATGTATCATGTTGCTCATTTAATGTTATAGTAGAGTTATTTAATTCTAGAGTTTTATTTAGTACCAACTATGCCTTCCATTTGATAAATAATTTATAATTTTATATACACAATTTGCTAATAAAAAATACACCTAAGGGTATTTTAAGAAGTTTTGGCAAAATAGGCTTCATTCAAGTATTTACATTATATAATAGATAGAAGATAGATAGATGGATAGATAGGACTATAGATATAAGACCGTTTATCGTTCTCTCCCTAAAAAAACACCCTTATTGTTGTCCCGGTGTAGGTTAACCTCATCGTTATATATTTAACGATGTAACACTTGGCCGCCGAATGATAGAGGTATTGAACTCCTACTTCTAAAATAGCTCTAGAAAATCAGCCCATTCTAAAACTCCCACTACCAACACAATTTAAATTAATTGATTGAAAATCAAGGGATACAAAGACAGACATTTATAATTTGCCAAATTTTAAGGGTTGGTTTGAGAGGGTTAGAACGGACTGATTTTTTTAATATGATGATTCGCATGATGAGAATATCATCCTCACTAAAAGTCAGATTTTACATTACTATCTTTCAAAGAGCAAGTCCCATGACCTAGAGTTACCCGAAGATGCATGACTCATATTAAAATGATCCAAACAGATTTCAGCGAGGATGTTCTCCTCACTGCATGTAGATCATCTTCAATAAAAATCATCTCATTCTAAGACTCTCTTAACCCCATCAAATGTTGATTGGAAACCAACGGTACAAAAGACTTAAAATTTATCCATTTCAACGGTTGATTTAAAGGAGTTAAAGGTCTTAGAACTAGTTTAAAATAATAGTTCAACAGATGAGAATATCATCTTCACCAAAATCAATCTTAAATTAAGGTCTTTTATAGTGCGGGTCATGTGGCATTTGATCCTTCTCTAGCTAGTTGTATTATTGGAGTCTAAATTCTCTAGCCCCAAAATCTTCTGTCCTTCTTTGTCTCCTTGGCGATTTTGTATTGTGGGCCCCGCATAGAGACGATCTAATAGTTGATATTTGGTGAGAATGTTCTCTTCACCCTATAGATCATTCTCACATAAAATTAGCCCATTCTAAAAATTTTAACTCCATCCAAAGAAGATTGTAAACTTAGCCGTTAAAAAGTTATTTTTATTTTAAGTAATGGACGGTCGATCTTTTAATAAATATTTTATGGGGTTACAAGTTTTAGAATGCGCTAATTTTTTGTAAGAATAATCTATTAGGTGAGAAGAACATTTTCATCAAATATTAACCATGAGATTGTCTCTAGGCGGGCCCTGCAATGTAAAATCAGATGGAGGATTTTTGGGACAGGGGATTTGGACTTGTATTATTGGATGTTTGACTTTAAAAGGAGAAAAAAGAAGACTCAAAAGATTGTAAAACTTTTCCTTGTAAGACAAGAGAGAGAGAGAGAGAAAGAGATTGACTCTTAACTTATTAATGTTGAATGGCTTGACAAATGTGACTCTTGCTTGGTTTTTTAGTAAAGAAAAGGATATTTGGAATCAAAATGAGAGGATAAAGGAGATATTAAATGGAGACAAGGATGAGAGGCAACCATTCCTGCCATACATTTTGTATGATGTGAACATGAGCAACAGATGAAGGTAATACCATATAGAAAAACACAGGGGAAATTTATGACTTAATTAGGACTGTTCAATTGGTGGGTCCCTTCTTAGCTGATATTGCATTGGGAAGACTTTCCATTCAAAACTAGTGAGTCACACTCGTTTCTTCGATGCTGTAACAAAAATATATAAGTTGGAATGCAAAAGAATGGTTTTGATGTGATTTACAGAGTGGCAGCAATATTAGTAAAGCAAAGAATATCACTAACAATGGGCACAGAAAGAAGCACTATAAGCTACTAGAAAACACAACCAATGACATAGAGAGAAGAAAAATGTACCGCATAGTTAAAAATAATAGAGGGTTAACCATTAATAATTGGGAATATCAAATTTTTGTATATGATGCTCAAGCCTACAAAAAAAGTTTGAACACTATAAAATTTTCTCAACTAGTGATTATTGCCTAAGTACAAATATAAGTAAGGGCACGTAAGAGAAAAAAGAATCACTAACTGATGAAGAATATAGTCCCCTAACAGACAGAGAAAAGAAAGAGAAACCGTCCATCTACAAACATCGAAGGATCAACTATTGACAATAAAGAGTACTTATACACTCCTAAATTATGCACATCCTCGAAATTCGAACACAAATATATATTATTAACAATAAAGAGTACTTATACACTCCTAATTGAGTAACTAAAAGATTTTGTTGAAAATGATAATACATAACTATAGGAAAAAAAAAAATTGTAGCCAAACATGAGACAACAAAATATTGCAGCTTATGGGGAAGCAATAGAAACACCAACTACATTTTGTTGTATCGCATAATAAAGTTGACAACCACCCCCATCCGTGCCCCATAACTTCATTTTCTTTATAGGTTCCCATTTTTTCTCACCTAAGATTTCAACTTGTCTTCAATTCACTAACTTTTAGTTTTTATATCTATTAATCTTTGTACTTCTGTTCTTCCAATTTCAACTTGACATTTTTTTAGCTATGCACCACCCAAATGAATTGAAAGTCATCATTTCCATATAGTTTTTTTTTTTTTTGGTTTTTTGGGTACACAATGTGATTTAAGGCGCATAAACTCCTTAGCTAGGGCAGATGGAATATTCAATGATAGATAGGGATCAAATTTTATCCAGATCTTGAAATCTAGCTAGAAAAATCAATTAGGTGAAAATCTGTTAATTAGTTGTGATTCTTTAAGGTCCTTACAAGGACTTTTTATGAGACTATCATGTAGTGTTGATCAGCTCAATTTGGGCTTTGGTTGGGCCAAAAAAAAAAAACAGATTTGAGAATTACCTATTCTGAAAACTAAATCCCGTAAATGATCGAATCCTTCCCCTTAAGAAAAAGGACACTGCTAGCGTGACATCAGATTTGGTGTCGACACCAAGACTTTGGGCCCCAATACAAGGGCTTAGGACTGACTCCAATGTCTGATTTTTTATGAAGTGTTCTCCTTACTATCATCTTCACAAAAAATCAACTCATTCTAAAACTTCAAAATCCATCAAAAATTGAACTCTATCCTCATCATTTATTTTCTTACCGTTGAATTCCAATCAACTTCTAGTCAATTTTTTATCAGTTTAGAAGTTTTAAAATAGGTTGATTTTTTGTAAGGATGATCTAAATAGTGAGAACATCATCTCCAAAAATTAGCCCTTAAAATGGGCCCTAAGTTCTTGTATTAGCCCATAAATGGTGTCAAAACCAAATTTTGGAAGAACATAAGTACAAAATCCCATAAATGATTGAATCTTTCCCCTCAAGCCTCCGCCAAATGATCAACTCTTACAGGTTCCTCAAACTGTATTCTCGGGCGATTTTGTCTTGTTCCTTCTTTGTCGACAATCCAGCAAGTAGCGCCTCCCCAATGGTGTCAGTAGAGGAACGTGAAATTTTCCATTTTTTTTGTTTTTCCATTTTGCATGTCATAGTGTTTCAAGTTGAACTGATCAGACTAGGCTTCTAGCCGATCAAACTTGAAGGATCAAGCTTCAAAAACCTAGGCTCAAGCCCGCTAATTTAAATCTTAGGGCCTAGTTGGCCGGCTGTTGGTTTAGACCGTGCCCATGCCCACGAGCATATTTCCTCGAGTAATGCTATTTGGACCGATAAAATATTAGAATTGGTGCCAGAAGCATAGCTGGTAGGTCGATTCCCTTGCTATATCAATTAGAAAATGCCCTCAAACCATTTTTTGGAGGAGAATGGCGGTGGATCCCATCTGCCACATCAGCTTCTGGTACTAATTTTGGCATTTGATTTGTCCAAAAATCGTTTTCCTATTTCCTCTCCATATATCCTTCATTAAATGGAATGGGATTTTTGCTACGTATTTTTCTTTATCAAATTTCCGTAGTATTTTAGCAAAGATAGAAAAAGAAAATCGAAAATTTGAAAATAAGAATTAGAGCTCGAGCTGAATTCCCTAGGGGTTACTCATTCCTTTATGTACCAGGTAGTTATGAACATGAGAAATACACTACCTCATGAATGGCCTAGGCATTTTAGTTATCAAAAACAAAAAAGAATTATAGCTAGGTGAAGTAACATACATGAAAGTAAGCTCTTTTAAATGTTCCATAATTATGACACAAAATAAGGTAGTGTAAACTTTACTGCAAAGGCTATTTAGGAGGGTATTTGTGTCAATTTGAAAAGACACAAATGATGAAGGGTATAAGATTATTTAAGAACCGTGGAATGACTAGGCAGTAAAATTTGCAGTAAGAAAACGTAGTAAATTTAACATTTTCCATTAATTAAATGTTAATGTAGAAGTTAAAGCTAGGGCGACCTAAAGAACAACAAAATTGGTAAGAGTACTATACTTCTGAAAATTTATGGGACGGAAGAAAATGGAACCACAAAAAAAAAATTTATTGCATACGCGTAATACTAATCACCCATTTTGTGTGAACTTTGAACTTTATCCATATTTGTACAATTTCTATGCCTACCATACCATTTTGAATGAAGTTCAGTTTGTATCATATGGGTCAAAGGACAAGGCTTTAAAATTGAAAAAAGTTGCATGATGTATTTGATGGACCATTTTATAAGATCAAAACGTCCTAAAGTGGGCCCTACTCTACTAAAGTTTGACATGACCTAACAACTCCCAAATCAGAGCCATTCATTTAGTGGACCAACTAATTTCCATCCATTTCTAAGAGTAGAATCAGATTAGGCCGGCTAACCATCTTTTTAAGTTGATATCTGTCATGGTTTAGGAGGTATCTGATAAAGCTTTATCCATAATGGGAAATGGGGTACAGAACGGGTATTTGGTTCATCCTAAGCTTTTGTCTTTTTTACCCTTACTTTCTCAAAGAAATTACATATGTTTTTTTTTTCCAATAAAAGAAGAGGGAGGTTATTGCACCCCCTCTTAGAACGACCCCTTATAACGCCCCCTCCTGTGGGGTCCACATATGATGCATCCAAGAGCTAATTTTTTTATGGGATGTTCTTCTCAATATGTATATCATCATATTAAAAAATCAGTCTGTTCTAAAACTTTTAACCCCCTCAAATTACTTATCAAAAATTGATAACTATTTGACCCCTCAAATAGTTACTAAATAGTTACTAATTTTCAAAGGTTAATTTGAAGGGGTTAGAAGTTTTAAAACGAACTAATTTTTTAATATAATGATATACATATTGAGAAGAACATCCGATAAAAAAATCAGCCCTTAGATGCATCGTATGTAGGCCTCACAGGAGGGGGCGTTATAAGGGGGCGTTCTAAGAGGGGGTGCAATAACCTCCCTCATAAAAGAAAGAAATTACATATGTATTTTCCACTATAATCTATATATTGAGGTTTTTATTTTACCCTTTGAAACTTAAGAATTTATAAGTAATTAATAATGGTTTTGAGACCTTTTTTAAAGAAGAAAATAGGTTCACAAAATCAATTAATTTAAAGATTAACACGCGGATTTTACTGACGTATTAATCATCTTAAATATAAAATACATGAAGATTTATTTTTACAAAATCAGTAGTTCGCAGCTAATAAGAACAAAATTCGAATCTAAATTGTCAACAACAAACATTATCAATTAAACTAATTAGCTCGTACATGGAAGATATGTGGAAAATGCTTGTGCTGCCAACTAATTACATTACATAGGACACTCCTATCTACTTGGGCTACTTAGTTCCTCCATGTCCTCTTGATCAGTACCATTCAGTGGTAGGTCTGCCTTAATTGAAACAAAGAATACCAAAATTATAAATGTATTTATCTCTTTGAATATAAATAGGATTAAAAAAAAAAAGAAGAAGAAAAAGAAGAAGATATTTAAGTGAATGACTTATGAAGTGGACTGAGTTGAGCCAATTTGCAGATTGTGTTGGCATGTGGATGTTAAGATTTATCAAGGGCATAATCCAAGAATGGCCAACTGGCATGCAGCACCTTATTTAATCATAGTATTTCAGTTTTGATATTAAAGGTAGTTATGACCGTTAATAATCTATATCGAGGGCTTTAGCCTTTAAAACTTTTCCTCGTTAAATGATTAATTTTTGAGATTTAGGTTTTTTTTTTTTTTTTTTAAGGAGACTAATGTTCAAGATACATTCATAACAAAGTACAGATACATTATGAATGACGTGTGAGAAGCGCAAAGACACTGCTATAGCAACCGCCACCATAGGGCTATCATAATCGCCACCGAATAGCTATCGTAATCGCCACGGAAGGACTATCTTATTTACTACAAAATATTATATACTACTACTAAATATAACATAGGACAAACTAATGGCAAACCACAAGCTAAGAGTTTTGATCCTAAGACCTCCCAAGTCATGGGAGGGGTGCACAACCGCTGGGCCAAACAATCATGTGCAGATTTAGGCTTTTTTGCTATAAAAAAAAATCGGCTCGTAATCCCACCGATCGTAATCCCATCGACTAGTTTACGTGTTGAGTTAATGGTTCGATTTGTTGGGAGCATTGAAGGTCAAAGTCGTCGTCAAAGGGTAGAGTGCAGATAGAGACCGCGACTAGCCCTTCGTAGTACAGTACAGTCAACAGTTAGAATTGACGGATTGACGAGAAAGACAAGCGATAGTAGTCTATGTATACTACGAATTTGAATTATTATTTTTACCACTCTACTGCATATGAGAGTGAGTCGAATTTGAAGAGTGAGGAGTTAGATTCAACTGAGTGCTTTGTTGAGAGTAGTAGAGAGTCGTTTGATGATGTTATGTATTTGTGCTTTAATCATTGAACAAAATATTGGATCAATGTTGCTCATACACGTAGACAATCTTGTTGAACTATGGCTCTGTTTGGTTCACCGTGAATATTCGCAAATGTAAAAATTCATTGTTTATCATATGTTTGTAGATGATTGATGATAGCATCTAATAACAAATATTTGGTAGGATTTGCAATGAGCTTACAAAATAAACAATCTAAATTTTTTTTTCTAATTTATAGAATTTTATTTAGCACCTACAAAAACTGTGAATTTTTATATTTGCGAATATTCACGGTGTAGCAAGCAGCGCCTATGTAAATCTTTATGTTGTTTTATTTTCGTTTTCCATTTTGTTTAAGTTTTATATCAAATCCATGATCGATCCTGAGAGTGCACAGTCAAATTTTGTTAATTTTTGCACTACATAACATACATACATAGGATACTCCAACATTAGGGCTTCCAAATTCCAGGTCGTCCTGATCAGTACCATTCATTGGTAGGTCTGTTTTGATTGAGAAAATAATATCAAAACTATAAATATATCCTACATTGTATTTAATTATCTGATCTTTTAAATAGGATTTGAACAAAGAAAAAAAAAAGATATTTTTATTTGAATGATTTTATGAACTTGACTGAGTTTAGCGGATTTGGAGATTGTGTTGCATGTGGATGTTAGGATATATTCAGGGCATAGTCCAAGAACGGCCAACTGGCAGGCACCCTTATATGCAATCATAGTTTTTTAGTTTTGATATTAAAGGTTGTTATGACCGTTAGTAATATCCTATGATGATACCTTAGGCGTAGGTGTACGCGTACGGTAATACCATATTACATTGGGTCCCAATTTGAAAAGCTAAGGGCTGACGCGGGTAATATGGATGTAGGTGTATAATTCTCTTCCTACTTTTATGATTTATTAGTAGGATTGACTTGTTAGCAATTTGGCATTCTGCTAAAATTCGAAAAGTAATACGTTTATAAAAATTGTAATATGGTTCAATATTCGGTTAATCATTCGTCGTACGGGAAATATTTGATTTGTAGTTAATTCGTGTTTATTACTTTTCACATGTAGAAATTTAGCAGTAAAAATTCGATAATATGTCAAGTCTTCTAGACATTTTATGGAGTTTCGAATGTGTTGATGAAGAGAGAATTTGAGAGAATTTGAGTCCTTATAGACAAATAGAGAAAATAAAGAAGGGTCCTTAAATAATTAGCTAAGTTTTTTTTATTTTTTTTATATTGAAAGTCTGATAGTCATTAAATGAAGTAGGAGTATTTTTCACCCATTTTATTCGTTAATTCAGTTAAAATATGTTTTAAACATTTTAGCTAAAATTTTTATGTATTGTTTATTAGGTTTTATTTGGACGAAATTATTAAACGCGTTATTCGAAAATACGAAAAATTACGAATATTAAACGCGAATAATTCGAGTGATTGCTAACAAATTCAACTGTGAATAACACTTTTGTTGCTTCTTTTACGTGTTAATTTAGTTGGGATGTAAAGTTGGCATTGTTGTAGCTAGTGATTGTTTCTTTTGGTTTGTTATGTTGCTGGTCGGCGAGCCGAGTTATATTGTATATATTCTTTTAATGAAATTTTATATGTTTAGAGAAAAAAAAAACACAAATAATAGGGATACGTAGATTAACATTTTATAGGCATGTACTCTGCTACTTTTTGTACATATGTCATCTACCTGTTAATATAGAGCGCACATGGAGACGATCTAATGATTGATTTTTTCTTATATGGAAGCCAAGTCTCAAATCTTATTGAGCTAAAACTAATGGTTTATTTAGATGGAGGATTTTAAGTAGGGATTTCGTAGGGACCAGAGATTTGCTAGAAAATAAGTTATGAATCATATTATAAATCTAACTAATTTCCTACCAAATTCATGTTCCTTACGAAATTCCTACTTAAAATCCTCAAATAAAACATAAGTTAATTATGAGTCAACTCCATGACTTATCACTTTTTGCCCTTTTCTCTATTTATTGGTAAAGCTGGTGGCCATGGTTAGATAAAGTTTGTTATAGGAGATAGGTAGAGATAGAGCAGGCTACATGCATTATCTGCTTGGTGTGCCCTATGATTTAACATTCATGTAGAGTACTACTACTCCAAGTGGGAGAGAAATAATCAATCATTCCTTTATGAACTACTCTTAAATCAAATTGTTATCGATTTCAGTCTCATCTTCCTTTAATATGTATGCATGAAACACGTAGGTGGACCCATTGGAGCTTTTGCAAAAGCCACCAAATCCGCAAGCTTCAATTAATGGATTAGAAGTGCAAACCTTCAATTCAAACCTCAACAGAATAATAGTGGATGAACATCGACATTTCATTTTTCATTTTTTCGTGTATTTATTTATCAGAGAGGTTATTGCACCACCTCTTAGAACGCCTCTTTATAACGCTCTCTCATGTGGGGCTCATATGTGATGCATCTGGGGGCTAGTTTTTTTAGTGGATATTCTCCTCATTATGTATATCATCATATTCAAAAATTAGCTTGTTCTAAAACTTTTAACTCCCTCAAATTCCTTCATAAAAATTGGTAACTATTTAACCTCTCAAATAGTTACCAAATAGTTACTAATTTTTAAAGCTTAATTTGAAGGGGTTAGAAGTTTTAGAACCAAGTAATTTTTTAATATGATGATATACATAGTGAGAAGAACACACTCTAAAAAAATCAGCTTCTTGATGATGCATCGCATGTGGGCTCCACTGGAGGGGGCATTATAAGGGGGTGTTCTAAGAGGGGTGCAATAACCTCCGTCTTCATTTTTATTTTTTATGATTTAGGTATTTTGTCTTCGCTTCGACCTAGGAACATACGCGAGCGCGATCACTCTGTTCCACATAATAAGTAGAACGAAAAGAATCCTCTCAGGACGTGGCCAAAAAAAATTGATCACAAGATCGACACCCAACAATATTCACCCTAAAAAAAGAATTATTGGCACTAAGCATTTTTTTTCGTTGGAGAGCTCATTTTAATTGGGCTCCAGGCACATTTTTTCATTGGTGTGTGCCCGCAAACAAAGTTTTGGGAGTGCCAATAGACCTTCCTTTTCATCAGATAATTTTTTAAATTTTTGATATCCAAGCAGTGGCGGAGCCAAGATTTTAACCAAGTGGGGGCCAAAATAGAAAAGGCAAACTCCATTTCTTTCCCACTTTTTCTTCACTAGAAGTCTATAACCCACATATTTTTACACCCCGTTTACATCAACAGGTGGGACTTAAATGAAGATGATTGAAGGACTTTCTTTTTTTCTTTATTGTGAAAAAGATCTTCTTACCATTTAGATCATACTTTCATCACATCGATCTACAATTTTTAATTACATAAAAAGATCTTATGTGAAGAGATCATCAACACAGAAAAATCATCTAAAGTTGATTCGAATTTTAATTTGAGTCATTTATTTTGCCAATAATTTTAACTAACTTTTAATTTGGTTAAAAATTTATAATAATCTACATGGTGAAGAGATTATCTTCACGGACCTCACTAAAAACCAATCCTAAGGTCATCTTCCTCTAGGTCCAGAATTGGATGTATGAATGGTGTAAACATAAGTGGGTGTTAAAAAAATAAAAGTTGCTTTGTGTAAGTATAATTTCCTTGGTGTTGAGTCAAAATTAATTTTATAAAAAATAAAAGTCAAAATTAACAGTTTTACGTTAGTTACTCTCCCAATTAAAGATTTTTTATTTTTTTTAGAGGACAAATTAATAGAAATAAGTAACATTCTACAAAATGTATATATATTTCAAACAAATGAGTGGGGGCGGTTGCCCCCACTGGGCATATGGTGGCTCCGCCACTGTATCCAAGGTGTCCGGACTACCACATAGTGCACTTCTTTGTGTGTGAGTAGATCCTTCTCATTTTTACACACAACTAAATCAGAATTTAATAATAGTGGCCATCAAGAAAATCGAACTCCCGATACTCATTTTGAAATCTAAAAGCTCGACCACTAAGCCATTCATCCAATAATTACAAGAAGATATTAACTGGGCCAGGTTTGTACTCCAGATCTTTCAGAGTTTGTAAGATCTGGGCCCAGCCATATAATAAGACAAAATTCCAGCTACAACCAACGCCCCTTCTTTTGGGGCACCTCCTAAACTCATAATTTCCCAACTCTCAAACTCCCCAATCACATTTGAACTTAATTAATTACTTCCTTGTGGACCTAAAACCTAATTGATTAGCAAATTAAGGAACTTTAATTACATCTCTCTTTACTTTTAAAAACCTTATTTATAGAACCAAACTTAGGACCTGTACGATAGATAAGTACTATGTCGGTATCCAAAAATTTGGCATCAAGAGATAAAAAAAAAATCAGTTTATAATAATAAAATAGAATCAATTATTTTACACTTTTGTGTATTTTGAATATGTTTTTTGTTTTTCTTTTTTATTATGTTTTTTTGGTTTAAATAGTTTAAAAGTTTTAGAATGAGTTAATTTTTTAATATGATGATATACATAATGAGGAGAATATCTTCTAAAAATATTAGCCCCTTGATGCATCATATGTGGGCCCCACAAGAGAGGGCATTATAAGAGGGGGTGCAATAACCTCCCTCATAATAAAATATACTATATAATTTGAGAATTTTATTGCAACTTAGAACTACACATGGTTAAAAAAATTCAAAAAATATAAGATTTGCGTGTTTTAAAGACTAATTTGTAAAATATATTGTTGTCGATAGCAAATACTTGAATTCAAATCGAGTAGGTTTTGCTAGCAATTATTGGGAGGTCCATCTAGACGCAGGTCAGACGTCCAAATATGTGTCCTGTAATATGCATTACGGAAAATGCTGCTCAACGCCCAGAATAATAAGTTCGGTACGTTATTGTTTTGTAACTCTCAAATGTGGCAATACTTTGAAGTTGCACATAAACTTTTGCTTGAATGTGTTTCTAGAAATTCAGTTATATTATAGAGTATGCCGATTCAGTACTTGTTTGAGTTTTACCCGCGATACTCATTTGTGAGTTAATTAGCATATATAAATGTAAGATTAATTGTGTAATTAACAAATTAGGAAAATCGATGAATTGATTATTCATCATTGTTTTCCACTGCAAGATAAATATGGAAAAATAAATGATTTTTAGACCGATGGTTTAACAAAATTATGCTAGACGCTTATGTGGCATGATCGGATCCACCACAAATGCTGCAAAGGAAATGACTAGTCTTTTTTTTATGTGTAAATATTTGTGTGCATGCGTAAGAGAATAGTAAATTTGAAAAGGTGGGATTCTACTTATATTATGAAGAGGAGATTGAAATGCGTGTGCGCACGCAGTCATGTATGTGTATGTGAATGTGTCCAGGTAGTGCACATCTGCACTCGTGCCCTAAATTTGTGCATGTGTCTGTATATGCGTGTGCATGAGACTGAGAGAGAGAGAGAGAAATCGATAGAGAATCTCAGCTTTTGAAAAGGTGAAGGGATTAAACGTGGTTGCATGTGGATTCATTAAATCCCCCAGTCAACTTCTCTCCCTTTCTCTCTCTTTGGTTAATGTCTCTCTCCTTTTTCACTCAACTATTTTAATTGACAGTATAATTTTGTTAACTTATGACCTAGATAGTAATTCAAACTGTCTCCATGTTAAACATCACTTTCGCATATTAGAATTTGAAAGATGCTCAGTATTCAGTGTAGAAAATTTTGATCATTAGTCAATGATATTGACCATAGTCAAAATAGTTTTGCAAAGACTTCAAAGTAGGTTTTGCAAAGACCATTCGTTCAGTGGTTGAAGTATGGGAGGTCGTAGATTCAAATCTCCAAAAAAAGTTTGTTTCCTCAATCAATAATGGGTTGATGGTCTTCTTACCCTTCTCCTAAAGCCGATCTAGCCTAGTGGTCTATCCTGTTCTAGATGGATGAGAAGTGAGAAAATACCTTAAAAGTTATTTGATTTTAGAGTAATGCTATGTGGACTCCGTTTCTACCCTCCAAACTAACTCTCTCATTGTGCCTTGCATGTAGGGCCTACATAAAGATGATCTAAAGACTGATTTTTAGTGAGGATGGTCTCATCACCATGAAGATTATCTTCACCAAAAATCATGTCATTTTGAAACTTATAATCTCCTTATCTACAGGGTGGAAAAATTAATGGTTAATTTTAATTGCTCAAAATTTCATCATTTAGATGAAGGGATTTTTAGTTTTAGAATAAAACGATTTTTTGTGAGAAGACCAATCTCACAAAAAATTAACCCATGAATCATCTTCATGTGAGAACCACATGCAAAATAGTCATTGCGAGAGTCAGTTTGGAGGTGAAAAAGAGAGTACATTTTACTTATTAAGAAACTTATGAAATACCTTATTTTATAATATTTTTTTGTGGCCTAAGGTGAAACTCCTCAATCAGTAGAACAACTCCTTTTTATGTGGCCTAAGGTGAAACTCCCAGCCAAGGGTAGGAAACTGTGGCTTACGATCCCCCATGCAGTCATATGGACCATTTGGAAGACAAGAAACGACGTAATCTTCAAAGGAGAGACAAGGCAGTTCGATAAGATTATTCTTTTCTTCAAAGGCCTTATTTTTCATTGGAGTAGTAGTTTGGATTGGGCTAGTAGGTATAGGTTTGAAGATTTTGTCTTTAGTTGGGAGTCTTTGTTAAAGTCGATGTAACTTTTTTGGTTCCTTTGCTCCTTTACTTTTTGTATGTTTCCTCAATTTTAATTGAATCATTCTTGACATCTTCTCAAAAAAAAAAATATTTTTTTGAGAGAACCTCGGCGGAGCAAGGAAAATTTTATTAATCAATAAAAAAAGAGCACTAGCAAGAGGGGGACATCAACCAAAACCTCTCCATGCCAATGCAACACAAGCAAAAAGGGTAATTTGGGAAGTTAGGCAAAAACAAAAAACAAAAAACTACCACAGCTTATGAAGTTTTTGCACCATGATAATCAAGATTCTATAACTCGTAGTCATTAGCATAGGTCCAAACAATTTATGGCTCCGCCAAATCCACATAAAAATCCTTCAGATTTAAAACAAATGGTGGCAAAAAAAAAAAACTCAAAAACCTAATAGCTTTTGGATGCAGAGAGAGAGAGAGTAAAAAGAGAGCTTTCACTCGACTTTTTGGATGTGAATTCCAACTATCATACAAAAACCTAAATTTGAAAAAATCAAATGCACTTCAAGACTTCAAGTCCAAAAGTCCAAACAAGAACCCTCATGCTCCAAGTAGTAAATTAAATAACTCCATTGTAAGAAAAACTGTGTAGGTAGTTGGAGACAAAAGGTCAAAGAGAGAGAGAGAGAGAGAGAGAGAGAGAGAGAGAGAGAGAGAGAGAGGAGAGAGAAAGAAAGAGGCCCATGTAGTCCCCAACTTTTCTGTTCACGGGATTTGAAATAATGGACGAGTGCCCGGTTCTGTTTAGAGCGTACACAGTGCCCCGCTGTATTGCATGTGAAGGCGTTGTGTGGCTCCATCTCCTTCCATCCACTCTTACTCTCTCTCTCTCTCTCTCTCTCTCTTCTTTCTCTCACTACTATACATAACATAATACACCCCTTTCTCTCTCTCTCTCTCTCTCTCTCTCTCTCTCTCTCTCACTCATTCACCTACAAAACCAACCCAACTGGCAGTTTTGATTCACACTGAGATAAAACTAATTAAGGTGACAAAAGGGTGGAGAATCAAGACAAGAGTAGTCTACGATTTGGGTGTGATTTGATTGGTTTTTTTCTGACTCCCACTCTTTTTCCTTTCTCCTACTTAGAGAAGAACGTGTGTGTGTGTTGTGTAGTGTAGTGTGAGAAAGATATTAGAGACTAGAGAGAGAAACAAACATACATAGAGAGAGAGAGAGAGAAGAGGGAGAAAGAAAAACAAAACCCATTTCCATCTGGTTGCAATTTCATCTAATTCTGCCTTCTTTGAAAGGGAACATATAATAACAGAGAGCCCATTAGGGGTTTTCTTGAAAAGAAGCTGCTTATACAATGAATGGTGGGTTGTCTTCACAATGTAGTAGTAGGTGTGAATCTGGTTGGACCATGTACTTAAACCACTCTGGTTCTCCAAATCATTGCAAGAGAAGTAGTGATTTTGTTGATGAAGGTGGGTTTTTTGGTGAAGAATATAAAGCAAAAGAGGAGGAAGTAGAGGAAGAAGAAGAAGAAGAAGATTTATCTATGGTTTCTGATGCATCTTCTGGGCCTCCACATTTTCATGAAGATGAAGACTACTGTGATGAAAATGGGTGTTCCTGTTTTTCTTCTTCAACTGCTGCATTGGCTAAGAAAAGCGGCAAAAGACAGAAAATCAAGGACCAACATCAGCAAAAACAAGAACACCATCCTTCTCTTCTTGATGACACTGCTAGTTCTCCTCTTTTCAGCTTTTCCAAGGTAAGTTCAGAGCAAAAAAAAAAATAGTAGAAGAATAGATTGATATTGCAGTTCTATTGAAATTCATTTCTCCTTAATGGGTTCTTCCTGTTTTAACAGATCAATAACCAACAAGCAGCTGTAATGGAGAATGTCTTGGATTTCTCACAAGGTTTCTCTGCAACTCATTTTAAGGTACTTGTTTTGTATTCCTCTCTTTAAGATCTCTTTTACTCTTTTGATTAATCTCATAATTTTCATTCATTTTTTGCATGGTTTCATATTCTTTTACAGGGGAGATCTACATTTCAGAAGCATTTTGGCTTTCTGGAGTCTTCTCTGCCTGGAACCAACTTCAACAAAACCAGTTAAGTTATTGGGTCTTTTGGTTTCCTTTGATTTTAATCTAGTAATGCAAAAGGATTCATAAGGATTAAACCCTTTGTTTTCTCTCTTCACAGGTGGTTTGCAGCAGGGAAGAAAATGAGAATGAGATTAGGGTTATATCTTCTATCTTCTCTACTATCTTCTGCTAATGCTCATAAAGATATGGAGAGAAGAAGGATATAAAAGAAAAAGGAGAGATGTAGACCTCAAAAGATCAAAACTTGATCTCTTTATTTTTATTTTCTGCATGTCAATGCTGTGGGAAACAACCTGAAAGCAAAAGAAGAAAATAAAAATCTCACTTTTCTTTTTTCCAAGTTCAATTTATTTGTCATCAATGGTGGTAACAAATGAGACTTTGTTAGGTCAATTTGTACGGACCTGCATCTATGTTCCTGAGATATATGCTCCATCTCTTTATTTATCAGAATAATATACATTATATAAGAAAATAAAATATGAACTTGAAACTATAGTAAATCCTACAGTAATTAGAGAGAAAAATCAAAGAAGGAAATCCCATTTCAAGACAATATCAAAGGAATCCAATGAAAATTTTTCTTGGGGTGGTAATACTTTTTGAAGAACAAGGGTGAACTGAGGCTCAAGTTATTATTCTCCATTGATGGGAAGAGACCACAGTTGCAGAGTGAGATTCTCAGAGATCAACACAGACCCAAGCTATAAAAAATATTTAGGATTTTGGAGGGGTTTAATTTGATACCTACTAGAATTAACAGAAAACTTTTCTGATGTCATTTCCCAACCAAAAAAAAATCATCCAAATACTAGTGGAATATTAAATTTGTTTTGGTATACTTGTTTTACTTGGTTTTTTATTGAAGGGATTTGTATCTTTAGTTATGGGAAATGACCTGAATTGTAAAAGACAAGAACAACCCCATGACTTTGAATATCCTGACAAGGGTTTCTTTAGTCCTTCCTGGTACTCTAAAATTCTGCTACAATAAAACAATCCATGCTTAATTTAGTAAAAAGAGGATTAGAGAAAGAGAGAGAGAGAGAGAGAAGATGAAGGGACAAGAGTAGTGAGTGATGGGCAATATGATCAGATCATCAGAGTGCAGAAGAAGAGATGGGGAAGAAATGCCAGTTAATGTTGGGAGTATCTCATATCTATCTTCAAGACTCCTTTTTAAGCCCCGGAGATCCTGCCTGAGATCTTCCTGACCCAATACAACATGCCCAATTTAATACAATATGATCTCAGTCTCATTTGGAAGGATCCCTTTTATTTAAATAATAACATATTTTTATTTTTTTTTTGTCCCCCCTCCTAGACTGTCTGCTTTGAAGCTGTCAATGGGCTTGGTGTCATGAACCAGGTGG
Source organism: Macleaya cordata (assembly GCA_002174775.1). Taxonomy (NCBI): domain Eukaryota; kingdom Viridiplantae; phylum Streptophyta; class Magnoliopsida; order Ranunculales; family Papaveraceae; genus Macleaya; species Macleaya cordata. The sequence continues at coordinate 409,974 of MVGT01002984.1, forward strand.
ATTATTTTTCCTTCATTTACTCATTAATATAATTATTTCCAGTCATTCCTTGTCTGCTAAAAAAAACATCGGTCTTCATGAAATGAAAAACTAAAAATAAAATAAAATAAACTAAAAGACTAATTTGGGAGTTTGGGAATGTTCAAACCCTGATCTTTATTTCTCTTTCACTGTTTAATAATTGAAGAAGTCATTTAATATTATCTCTACAAAGAAACCAAAGTAAATAAAGAATGCTAAAAACACTACTTAAAAAACTGTATCCATCATGTTGGATAAGAAGAATCTAAAAGGTATGGAATCTAACATTTCAACCCTAGCTAGCTCCTAAACATAAAAATTATTCAATCTTTTTGCAATAAACAAACAAGGGTCTGTTGTTTTATACTTTGTATAATTTAATCCCATTCTTCCATGCACAATTGACTGGGTGTTTTTCCCCAATTCTTGTGAAGCATAACATATCTTGGAAGGGGTTTTTGGTCCTTATCTTCTTTTGACTGAGATGATCTCTTACTGAGTGTGTAACTCTTATGTACTTTGTGCCAGTACGGATGCACATGCACACACGTGCCTATACTGCCATAATCCGCTAAGATTCAGCCCCACATGGCACCAATACATCCTAATAAAAAGGAAACAATAAAATAAAAAGGACTACCATTGTGTGCGTACGCAGGTAGAGATGCACATGAACACACGTGTGCCTACGTTACCTCGATCCACGGAGATTCGGCCCCCACACTGCAACCAATCCATAATAATATATGTAAGGAAATAAATAACTTTTAGGGTAATCAATTTCACATCCCTTGTGTAGTGAACAGAGCTCCATGAATTTGATCAAGGCAAGAAGGTAACATGTTCCAACTGCATTATTATTTACAGTTGAATGAAAAATGTTTTTAACATATTCCTCAGGAATGTTATCAAGGTACTGCAAACAGAACCTGCAAGATTTGTTGAGTTTTGCTAGAATAACACCAAAATTTGACACCAAATATTACATCTGCTTTTTAAAAGTGGTATGAGGGGCTGAAATTTGACACCAAATATTACATCTGCTTTTTAAAAGTGGTATGAGGGGCTGAAATGGAATTAATGCTTTTTCATGATTGGTTTTCAGTCAATAAAATAAGCAGATGTAATCTTAGATGTCAAAATGTGGTGTCCCTCTAGTAATAGCTCAGTTATGTAAAATCTATTTAAAGATCTCAAATCCCCTATTCTTGAACGAACGTCTTTCATCTTTAACCGAGTTTTACACTAACACAAAAACAATCAAAAGAAACGCACCTGATATGCCAAGAGGTCGTTGGATCATCAACACAATATATGTGATACAGGTTACTCTTACGTAGATTGGTGTGAGAATCATACAATTGCCATAAACACTAGTGCTTGATAAGTACCAATGCTTGGCATATCAATTCTCTTTTCCATTAGCACATAAAACTAAAGGGTACTCACAAATAGGGCATTGAGAATGCACCAACACTGGTTTGCAAGGTTCTGCACAGCAGGAAGAGTTGTATATATAACATCAGCTTTTTACAAACCTTCATCCAAAAACAAAACAAAACATAACCTCGCCCCTGCTCATCTATCCTACGTATACGAAAAATACAATATCAACAACGTAATTTCTCATGCACATTCAGTAATGCTGCTTATAACCAAAATAGAAACCTATTCCAATAGATTTAGCTACAAACTCACTCAACCAGACGTTGCATGCATAAGAAATGATAACGACTCCTATCTTCACTTCTCAAACCCTCCAAAAACTCAGGATTGCATGGCAGTGACTTCTTGTTCCATATCCCCCTCTCCAGTGGATATCTCACTGAACATATACTGGTTCTGATACTCCATCAAGTATTGTGTTGATCTCTTCACGTCGAGGAATAGCTGGTACACCCGACTGATATCCTCCATCTCCACAATATTTCCCTTCCGCTTCTGGCAAGCCAATGCAGCTGCTGTGATAAGGTGGATGGCATACCTCAGAGATGCTTCCACTCCAATCTTTGTCAACAAGACCTTTGCATCATCAGACATCTCAACATCTTCCTCTTGGCATCTGATGTCTAGGATCTTCCTGATCTCATCCTCTGTAAATGGCTGTGTGGTGATTATAAGCAAGCGATCAAGGAGATCGATTGGGATCCCATGGGGGGATTTGTAATTAGTACCCCTTATGGTGGTTATTCCTCTATTGGTGGCGACTACTAATATGGGTGCCATCTCATTCTCTAATGCACGGTTCAGGAAAGAGAAGCACTCAATGTCGAGCATGTGCACCTCGTCAATGAACAAGACACCTGGTACTATTTCTGCTTTCCCTTCCTCCCTCCACTCTGCCACCTTTGTGTCAATCTGCTCCCTCACTTCGGAACGAATTTCACCTGTATCACCAGTGAAGAGTGCTAGAAATCCCTGTGTCCTGAAAATAATGATCTATCAGAAGCAGAGAAAAACCAGAGCATTGTTTTCTAAAGTCATTCTCTGTACTGGGGAACAAATAGACCTGCCTTATCATCCTGAAACTTAGTCTAACAACGAAGAAGCAAATCGGTCACCATAAATATTATGTTCATAAGAAGCTATAATTTGGATAAGTCTTACATATGCATAAACATAAAGCAGAAGCATCAATCACCACAACAAGTACAGTTTTGAGAGATAAAAGTGTAGCATTTTAACTTTTTTAGTCAGTAATATTTCACTTTCACTTAGGAATAAACATTTAATTATTTCTTGGAGCCGAAAAATGCTTAGGTTGATTGATTATTATGTTTTCATGGAAAGCGTACCAAATTACTCTAATTGCATGCACAAGAATGTTGTTCTTCTCTCATCATATCTAATAGCTATCATTGTAAACTAATTCTCATAATTTACGTATGTCATTGTTGTGCATGAGAACTTTAACAACTCCCTACTTGTTTACCCTTCAGGACTTGTACTAAAAAACATTTGGACCCAATGTTGTAATAGATTATATCATAATACAATTTTCAAAAAAAAAAGAAAAAGAAAAGTGCCTTTGATATTAGTTTTTGTTGTCAAGGTACCACTGTGTGATTTATAGATTGATTCGTTAATTGATCATACTTTCTCAAAAACTTAAGCAGTACAAAAGCTCAAAGTCCCAACTTAGGACGACTACGAAATATGAACTAGGTCAAGGATCAGTAATATTCGAGCGAGCTTATTGCATTGTTTTTCGAAACCAAGATGCTGTCAAGAGTTTCACATATTTGCTGATTTCTGTTTTAGTTCCTCAATACCATCATAATTTATGCCTTCAATATCACCACAAATATCTAAATCCATACCCAGGATCTTAACCCCATGAATCAAAACCAATCTAGAAAACAAAAAATGAGTTCCTTACTAGTAGTCCACTTAGAAATTTGGGTCCTACTTAACTTCCACAAAAATGTCAGAGCAAAACACAATGCACAACCAATCTAACTTAAATCCCCATTGATCATAATCTCATACAGACTAAAACAATCAGTAAAACAAAAGAAAGGGTGTTTACCTGCTATTAATAACATCAATTTCATGAAGTGAAACACAATGCACAACTTCCTTCCTCTTCTGCAATTCCCCATCTGGGCACTGCACAAATTTAGTCTGAGATCCCACAGCATCATAATCCCTTGACCTAGAAAATGATCTCCCAAGCTTTGAAATCTTCCCAGAAGCCTTATCGATAGCAATCACATCTCCACTCTGAACTTTTTCCTTCCCCAACGCCTCAATCATTTTCGCTCCAAGTTCATAAACAGTCTCCATCTCTGTCGTTTTCATCGTCAATTTCCCGGTCTTGGACACACCACCAGCCACAGCCGGACGATCAATCTGGATTTCCACAACTTCACCTTCGATTACCTCATTTTCTTCCTTGATTCTAACGCCAATTGCTTTACGAAAAGCTTGCATTAGGGCTTCGGTTTTGGACATTTCGAGGGAGAAAAGTTCGCTGCCGGCCATCATGGCGAATGGGGTTTCTTGGCCGAGGGATTTGGCCATGCCCATGGCGATGGCCGTCTTTCCAGTGCCGGGTTGACCGGCGAGGAGTACGGCTCGGCCGGCGATTTTACCTTCTTTGATCATCTGGAGGATGACGCCGGCTGCTTTGCGGGCTGAAGTCTGACCTACCATGCCCTCCGATACGACTCGGGCTTCTAGGGCTGAGTCCAGGCCGAGTCCTCGGATGTGAGAATGAGCGCCTATTCGTTCTATTCTGGTTAGGTCTCGTGTCTCTGAGAGCTTTAAGTCCGCCATTTTTGCTCCTGAAGCTTGGCCGTTGAGAGAGAACGGGAGAGCGAGATCTGAAGAGAGAGACAGTGAAGTAGATGAGGTAATTTTACGTTTGAGGGTGGGTGGCGGTTTTAATTTGGGCGGAGAGAGTGAGGGCATGTTTAGTAGGAACATGAGATCCACAAATCAATGGATTGGGCAAGTAAGTGCACCCCTCAAACCATCAGATATAGCTCCCTCTGCCCTTAATTGGAGGACATTTCTTCATGAACCTCGACCATAAAGGGATTTCAGTTAGCTCTAAGTAACCAGACCGTGGAGCAGGAACAGGAGTGAGAGCAAGAACAAAAACGAGAATGAGAGCGGGAGTGGCAGCGCTAGAGCAGCCAATTAAAAAACGTACTTAGTTCTAAAATACTTTTGGAGTGGAAGCGTCGAAACATGATTTGGAACATAAGCGCAAGGTTTAGTAGGTAATGTTTACTTTAGTTGACAGCTTAGACGTACGTTTCATCCCCATTAACATCGAGTTACTGATCAAGTGCACACAAGTTTTGCTATAAAGTTGGTCTAGTATTTTGCAAGATAACTACTACAGTGGATGCCTGTTGAATGCTTCACTTTTACAGTTCTTAGAAACATAATTAACGATCATCATCTCATTTTTCAAGCATTTCAAAGAACAACAGCCCGAGAGCTACAAGTTTCCAATTCATGATTAAATAAGTCGCAATTATTGAGACAAAAATCAAACACAAAAACAGATAATTCGGAGCAGTATATAAATTTTGGAGCGCAGCAAACAAGTTGGACTTCTTTACAAACAAAATTATGCCCAAGTTTGTACTCCGTTTTATCTGCGATTCAGAACGATAATATGCAGAGGAAACTACATGCAGTATTTTCAAAGTCATTTTCTGTTAGCTCGAAGCCAATCAAGAATTCCCTTCTCTGATTCGGTAAGCTGCTGCTCACTCTTCCCTTCAAAAGACCCTTGCAGGAATTCAAAGTAATCCTTGTAATTACGCTTGTAATAACCGTCCAGTCTCTGAAAGAAAGAGATCGATCAATTTGTTAAAACTCTACCTACCCATAAGTTATCCCGAATAACTATTACTGAAAGCTTACCTCTTTGTCATTTTTGGCTTTGTTCTCCTCTGATTTCTTCAGATACTCTGCCAAATTTTCAAAATCCAAGTTGGGTTATTTATAAAATATATAATTCAGATTGCAGATTGCAGATGATCATAATCATTTTCACAGGTAACTTATCAAAAGAAGGTGACGGATGAGATTGACACCGTTATTTGATCCAGGTAATTTTCATTTTTTGTGGAGATAGGACAGAGATTATCGAATATTTACTCTGAAGAATAGCACTCTTAGAGTCGTTGATTTCGGGCGCCACTGCTGCAGATGATGATGCTAAAGCAATGGATAGAAGGATCCCTCTTCTTCCCATTTCTGTTCTCCCATGGACCGAGTTGTTGGTTCTTCTTGTTCTCTGTTTTCGGTCTCCATGGACAGCTAATACAGATGACAATGCGGTCAGCTTCTCATTTACAGTAACAGATGACACGGCCAACTCCATGAGTACTCCTCCTCAACTATGTAGTTTTGTCGAGGTCATTCCTCTTTCTCTCTCTAACTCTGTTTACATACAGAAAAGCAGGACCATAGGTCTTGAATCTCTTTTGATATGAAATATGTGGCCAATGATGAGTGCAAGTTCTCTTTTGTCTCAACCTCCCCCTTTTGCTGTTCGCATCAAATTTAGTTACAACTTGGCAGTGCTATTGGTATTGCTTAGATGCTGGAGAGACCCCAAAAATCTGTATTCATCTGAACCATTCGATTCTAAAAAGTACATGTATCAGAGTAATGTAGTGATATATGGAGCTAGTTCTTTTATGCCATCCAAGTTTTAACTCTTCATACATGTAATTCATCATTTTCATGGGTAGCCATATTAGTATGGCAGCCATATCGTCATTTTTCACCAAGTCAATTACCACTTTGGATCGAATTAGCCCACCAAATCTAGAAATAAACAGCACTAATACAACAATCAAGCATCTTCATACACTTAATTATTGCCCATTAAATAAAAATACACATAATTATGCATTATCAACATCGACATAGAGGTTACTGATACACACAACAACTTGTACAGATATCCAAGAAAACTCTGCCTAGCAAATCTAAGAACAACCACAATACTTACAGAAGAAAAGTATACAGTATCTCTTAATAGGCAGAAGACCATATAATGAAACTCACTCCAGCAGGCGCTTGTGCTTACACCAAGCCATTGCAATCACATACAGGAATATAGTACCCGTGGCACCACCACCAACAGTCCACAAGAACTCGGGCATCCCAGCTTTCTCATCATCAAACAACTCGATTGTGATGTTCATTCCAAATATACCAACCACCACAACAAATGCACTCACCACGAGGGTCGCTGTTGTCAAAACAACCCCCATCTGTAAGAGATGGTTCTGTTTGTCATCCAGCATGATATTGATATAGTCCTCCGTGTCATCAACATATTCCCTTAGCTTCACCATCAGAGAACACAACATTTACATAAGAATGTGAGTAAACCTGGAATAATTTCAGAAAATATGGATCGTCCAGGAAAACAACAATTTTTCACACTTGGCGACTTCTCGCAAGGAAAGCCAGTACGTTCCCTTAATCTCAAGGTCAAAATTCTACCTCATTGGAAAATTATAAACAGCCATTTGACTTTTGCTTCAACCAATTGTTAAATTGTGATCAGGTTCATCTGTTACCTACAATATATCCTAAACCGGACAGTCTGGACCGTTATATAGTAGGTTCCACCAGCTAAATTATTGCAACATGATTATGATGATAACTATGCTATAGATTCCCCTTTTTCTATTTCCTAAAATCCCTAACCAATAAAGATCTATTTCTGACCCATAGATTGCACTGAATAAATGTTAGTTACTAGTTTACTACTACCAAATGGGAGGTAAAAAGCTCGTGTTTCTTTTCAAAACAAAACAAACAAAAAAACAAAAAAGCTCGTGTTAAAGTTGAAATAGTCCTTCAAGTTGGTCAATGTATATAGAATCTTCTTTGAAATAATGGTTGAGACTTTCAAGCTTTGCTCGGGAAATTTCAAACTGTAAGGTGAAAAAACAAGCTTGAAAAAGTAGGTAAACAAGAATCATTGCTCTTCTCTGGATATTTTGAAATACCACCACAATGATTTTTTTGCAATAAGAAGCCAGAAAGCCAGAAATATTGGTTCTTCAAAAAAAAGTAATAACAGACTCTGGTAAAAACACAATGAAATACGAAATACCATAACTAATTGAAAGGATCTAGTATCAGGGGTAGGTAGCATACTGTGGATAACTTGTTCAGTGTACCATCGATCTGCACAAAGTATGCCTCTAAGAGCATTTCGAGCTCCTCCACATCTAGGTGTTGTTTGCTCATGGCACTGTATGTGGTGCTAGTGTGGGTCCCATGGCTGCGCCTGCTAAGTCCATTATGTATGCCCAATAAATGGTCCTGGGAGATAGTATTCTGAAGATTCTCTTCATAACTAGTCTGAACATCATTTGCCTCCAAGGATATTTCAGCAGGAATTCTGAAAAGTTACAATGCAGGAATTGTCTGAGAGATACCCACAGTATTGTAAGGAAAATTAAAGCGATGTGCATTCATCACTTCATCAAGAAGTAATTCCTACGAGGGCACCACCACCAGAGTGGTAGGTCAAGAAGTACCTGTCACCAATGTCTGATTGAAGAACTCCTTCATACATGCCATCCCCTTCATTTACAGAGGAAAGAGAAGAAGACTCATCGCTCTGTTGCTGCATAATCTTCTCAGTCAGATACATCTCGGCCATATCCCCATCATCGTCCAGCAGATGTTCAAGTTCATCTCTGACCTGGATTACAAACAGCTGCAAATCATTAAAAGAAACAACCTGGGGAAAACACTTCTAAAAATGAGACAGGTTGAGTGTATAGCTCAATTAGTTGATTTTTAAACTACAGACATGAGTCCAACCCAGGTTACTTATCAAAAAGAAAAGGAAATAAATTTTTTTAGTTGTATTTGAGAGACAAGCCCATCCACTATCTTAATGTATTATCAGTCCATTGCCCCACCATACTTGCACATGCGGGCACCATGCTTTGATAGCAACTCTCCTTTCTGTTCAACCCAAGAGGGCCAAGACAGAACACGTCTTATATTCAGTTCCGCTTGAGAGAGAAGGAAAGAAATTTGGGTAGTTATGTAGATAGTTCGAGTTCCCGTTATGACTGCTTCCAGTGAAATAGACAAATAAAAGAATCAGGGGGTCCAGTGAACTAAAGTTCTAAACTAATAAATGTCTAAAAGAACAGCGCATGATTTACTCACAAAGCCAAAGCTTTCAATTTCATACAGAGGCCTAATCCGCAGAGTTCATACGACAAGATGCAAACCCAAACATATGTTTTTCAGAAAATAAAAATAGGAAAAAGAAAAGGAAAGACACCAACCTTTTGAACGCGACCAGTAATTGCAACCAATCGGCTTTTAATTTGCCGGACACGTTCCAAATTGAGAGTACTAATCTTTGTGGTCAGCTTATCTAAGGCCGGGTGTGCTTCTAGCTCCAGTGTTCTTGCCTTTTTCAAATTTGAAGAAACAACAGTAAAGACAAAAGAAAACGCAATAACAAACAAATGAAAGGATAACTATGTGAGATCAAGTTAAATTGGAATTTCTCTTACTTCATTGTCTAAGCAACTGCAAGCCGCCTCTAGACAAGCTTCTAGCGCAACGAATTCAAATGGGAGAACCTTCGGTCTGTCCCGAGTCTCTAAACCAGGAGGTTTCCCATCCGGCTTGCTTTCCTCATCCCTATCATTAAGCTGCCAAAACCCTCCGGAGGAGTTAGGAGGACTCCCTGTCCTAGACCGTGGCTCCTCCAAATCATACAAACTCGCCCATTCTGCTTCATCACCACTAAGCCTACCTTCCTTTACAATTAATAAAAAACAATAGATCAAATCAACAATTCAACATATATCTTGATCCAGAAACCCCAAATATCATAAACCAAAAAAATTTCACTGAGAATACTTCAAGAATTACCCGAATTTAAAATGAAATTGACATATACATCTTGATTTGGACCGAATATTGAAAGCAACAACCAGTTCACTTAAAATACTAAGAGAATTTCGAAACTTAACAGTGAAATTTGCAAATACATCTTAATCCAGAAACCCAAATATCAGATGCAACAACCTAAAGAAAACATCGGCATTTAACAATGAAATTCACACATACATCTTGTTTCAGAAACCCAAATGTTAGAAGCAACAAAAACTTCACTGAAAATAATAAAGAGAATTTTGGAATTTAACATTTAAATTCACATATATATCTTAATTCAGAAACCCAGATATTAGAAGCAACAAAGAATTCACTGAAACTACGGAGAGAATATCGGAATTCAACAGTGAAATTAAAGGTAAATGAGAGAGATAAAAAATTAAGAAAACCTGGCTTTTGGTGGCTTGATGGAGACGCAATAGACGATGTTGAAGCTCCTCAACAAAGGGCAAAACAGAGGGATCTCTGGAATTAAGGAGAAGAACTTCTTGAGCGGTAATAATGGCCTTAATGTGCTCAAGATTAATCACGATTGCCTTCTCACGGCCCAAAACAGTCGATGGGTAAGACAATAGAGGATCCAAAATGCGGAGGTCTCGAGCTGGAAGACCAGTCCGACGCATGATAGAATGCTTCCCTACTTCTACCAATTGAGCTTGACCAGTTGAATCGAGTACAAGCCATGTTCGAACCCCTACTACAGCCTTCTTCCTTAGTCCACCACCGACACCCGCAGGACCGGCGGGAGGAGCCGTTTCGGTCTCGTCTTCGACCGGTGAAACGCCCAGCTTCGTTGGCGGTCGAGGTCCTCTCATCTCTTTCTCTTTCTCTTTCTCTTTCTCTTTCTCTTTCTCTCTTCTCCCTGTCTCTCTCTCTACCTGTGAATTTGGTTCTAATTGTTTGCTTTTGGTTCTTTCGTTATTGGATCTGAATTCTCAAGCAGGAGGAGCGAGTGGATGACAGTAGAGTTGATAAGTTTACAGTCCAAAACTGTACAACGGTCTGCCGTTTGCGCAAGAGGACGAAGAAGATCATAAACACAGTTTATTGAATAAGCGGTTTCTGTTCTGCTCTGGTTTTGGCAAACCAGAATCCCCGCCACGTAGCACTCACCTGCAAGCTTATTAATACAATATCTCCAATAGAGTAAAAAAATTGATGCCACTTTATTGCCACATAGGAAAAATATTTATTTCAAAAACATTCATCCAATGCAAGATAAACTTGAAAGCTAGACATTGTGAAATTCATTGTCTATTTACAGACGATTGATTTCATAATGTCTTCGCGTCTTAATCAGCAAAATCAAGGTAAAGTCTTTGTTTTCTTTTCTGTAAATTTGAGTAAAATTTATTTTACCCCACGTTAGCTTACAAATTTCTCCACATTAGTATTGGAGGAGTTTTTTTTTACTGAAAGTATGTTTTATCTACGGGCATCCACTTTTTGCCACATTCACGATTGCGTTGGAAATGCTCTTAACGGAATCAATTGGTCTATATATGGACCGAAATTTTGCTTGCACCCACTCTTTTGTTTTACCTTAAATACACTCCTGACTCTTACCGCTCAATTTACACCCAGCCCTGTGAGATCCACATGAAAAATTATCAAATGGCTAATATGTCGTTTTAGTTTCACATTGCCATATAGTTCCTCTTTGTATGATGTTGAGTATGATGAGAATAGATCCGCTTATATGCTTATTCTTACATGTACTTTACATGTTTTTATATGGCCCGCATGGAGATGATCAAATGATATGAGGATGTTCTCCACATTATGTAGATCATACTCATATAAAAATCACCATGTTCTAAACCGTCTATCCCCATCAAAACTTGGTTTAAAGTTAGCAAAAAAAAAATGAACGACTCATAAATTACCTAATTTTGATGGGGTTATGAGTTTTATAATGATATGATTTTTTGTGAGGAGGGTCTAAATGATAATGAGATCATTCCTACTAAAAAATAACACTTGAATCATCTTCATGTAGGCCCCAAAGAACATATAAAAAAAATCTAAGAATAAACATGTAAGCTGATTCGTTCACGTGTATGATTAGCAAAGAAGTTAATGTGTTCCATTGAGTAAGTTCATTTCACTAATTTGGTGAAAGTATGTTTTTGGGGGAGGTGTATTTTACGAAAATACATTGAGAACTAATTATTTATCACTCTATTTTAGACCTGGCAACGGGTCGGATTGGGTCGACCCTAAGCGATTTAACAAGTTAACGGGTCAAGATTATCAAACCCTAACATTGACTAGTTTATGAAACGGGTAAATTTTTCAAATCCTAACCTTATCCATTAGAATGTTCCTATATAAAATAGTTAAACGGGTAAGGTCGACCCTAACCCTTAGGGTTGAAGGGATAACAGTTCAGAAAATCCCATCCTAACCCTATCTGTTTAGCTGGCAGGTCGCATTAGGGTAAGGTCTGGGGGGTCAGATTACGGTAGGGTTGGCAGGTCGCAGGCTATTTTGCCAACTATACTCTATTTAGTCATGTGAACACGTAGTTATACATAATTTTTTATTTTATTTTTTATCAGAAGTTATGTGGAATTCGAGTGGCAAACAAACAACTGATTTTGCGTTGTTTTCGTTAGACTCATCCAATTATGTGAAATTCAAGGACACTCAAGCATAATCAAATTTTTATAGATAATTTAAAAAGTCTAAATTCCAAGGAACTTTTGAATTTCAATACATTTTTAATCATGATGTGATTATTTTTTAGTTTAGGTCCTTAGAATACAAGGTCTTGATACAGGGTTTTGACAAATCCTATTTACCATTGAATACGATGAATGTCTTAAAGCTCATCACAACTCCTTGATTTAAGAAGTGGTTTCTTTAATTTAAGAAGTGATAAATATCACTTATTAGTAGATTTTAAACCATTAGATGATTGTATTCAATGATGAAGATAATTTGTGAAAATATTGTGTTCCAGTACTTTGACCTGTTTTTTTTTTTTCCCTAATGATGTCCCCTCCATGTAGAGCCACCATCATTTCAATGTAGTCTTCAGCTAGACGATTGTGTATTCCTTCCACGCATGTTTGGGAGGTTGAGTCATAAACTCATGCAAGTTTATGACTTAATTAACTTGTTCCATTTTCAATTAGCCTTTGAGTATGATTTTGATAATAACATGGCTACTAATTGCTGCAGTGGACTGTAGCCAAAGCAAGCTAGTCTTCACAGAGCCACATGGGTTTTTCTGGTAAGGTGGAGGCTATGTATCATAATCCTCTCCGGAGCTAGCCCGCTTGTGTAGTATTACCCTTTAATTAGTTTATCTTTCTTGTGTACCCTAAATAATTGATAACTAATATTACTAATTTAAACCAAACTTATTGAGATTAAAGTTAGTTTAAGTGACTTACAAACCTCTTAAAAGTGTGAAAAAATATGAACTTACTTTGAGATTCCAGATGAAAGCTTTCCCTGTTATTGTAAGCAAGTAAAATTCTTGAGCCATTTTTGATACATTCGAAAAAGATGTAAATTAATTGGAGCAATATATTTTTGTAGAAGTCTTCAAATTTGCATGTGATTTTGAACCCTTCGAGTGAAAACCTCTCCATGAACAAAGATAGAGAAGGGGAAAGAAAGGAAGAGAATGAATTAAATTAACCAAACATGAGGATTGTAAATTGTTAAGCATGAAGGAATTAGATGAGAACTACACTTCCCTTTAAGAGGTAGGTGACATGGCAGAATAGAAGTTCAGAAAAACTTGAAAATTAATTTTAGACCGCCATGTGGCGTAGATAAGTTTTAATTATAATATAGGCCCTGCTTGGTATGCAGGGAAAATTTGCAGAATGCAAATTACCGCAGTTGTGGTAGTGGTAGTTTGCATGGACAAACAGGGCCATAGCAGAGGAATACCATACCAAACAGCTGATTTATCAATTTGACTAGGAATAACTGAAGATGCGAACCTGCATACCAGGCAGGGCCATAATAAAGATATTACGGTATAAAATAGCACACGTTAAGATGAAGAGCGGTTCTGCTCACCCAATACAAGTGGGTGAACAACTCTAATTGCTAGTATACCTTTTTTTAAGTTTTTAACATTTCACTCTTCTTCTCCACCTTCACGCGCCCCCTCCACTGCGTTCTGGCTGAATTTTGGTGCCCCCATTTCTTCTCTTTTACGTTATTTCTTAGTTTACTGCAAACAAATGCCGCGATCCCCCGACTCTTCCCCTGGTTACCCATAACGTGCGCTTCAAACTCCATTTTCTTTTTCCATCTTTCTCATTAAACCCTAATAAGATGACGTTTACAAGTCCATGAAAGTTCCGCCCTCTTCAGGTGAAGCTAAAGTGAACCTTTTTTTTTTCTTTCTAAAGATTTCTTTTTAAGATCATTGCAGCAGAAGTTCATATATTTCATGTTTTAAATTTTTCTCACTCATCAGATCCTACTTTGTAAACTCAATTTATCTCTCTCAATCCATTCTTCGAAGTCAGTACTCCCATGGAAGACGCTTTCGCCAGATCCGTTACAGAGGTAGATCTCATTGCTCATTAATTCCCGAAATTATCTCGTATTCTGAAATCCAGATGATTTCAGTTTCCGTTTAATCCATCTTCTACAACGCTGTTCTAGATCCCTTTCCCCCCTCTCTCTCTCTCTCTCTCTATATATATATATATATATAATATCGATCTCTTTCTCTTTCTAAAATGTGGATATTGGTGTCTTGTTTGATTGGTAGGTTTTGGAATTCTTTGGAGTTGATCCAACCAAAGGTCTCACCGATTCTCAGGTATGGAGGTGTTAGTTTTGTGATCTTATTTTGAAACTCTATATTTTGCATGATTTGGAGTGGATTTTTTTTTTGATAAGTAAAATTTATTAATAAATCCAATGGCAAAGAATGATACTGTAGTAAATTCATGTAGTATTTATTGATGTTGTTGATAATTTTGAGGTTTTATTTAAGTTAATCTAATTTTCTTTTCTCTCTGTAGGTTAAGGAGAATGCTAGAATATATGGAAATAACGGTATGGTCTCACACCATTATCGTATTAATGTTTTATTATTTAATTTGAATTCTGTGTTTTCTGTACGTGAAAGGGAAGATAGCTGCTTTAGGAATTAAACATATAACTACAGATTTTGGAAATACATTAAGGCAACTCGAATGTTTTCTGCAGGGGCATTCAGCCTAATAAAACTTTCAAGTGGCATTAGCTGGAAGGCCCAAAATGAAACCACAATTCACAGCGATATTTAGAATACCTGTTTAGCTCGTTAGCTGTATAATTCCATTGGTCAAATGCCTTTCTCACTGTTTCAGGGAAAACATAGAATTTCTGGGAAACATATTTCAATCATTTACAATGACTCTTAGTAACTGGAACTAGCGTTTCTTATATTACATAACTTCATATAAAAAAAAGTTACGGAGGTGCGTATATACTGGAGTTATGTACATTTACTTTTGTATTCTAGTTCACAGCAACAATGGAAAAGAGGAAGGCATCTCATTAGTGCCAAAGCAAAACAATCAAAAGTGAGGTGGCTAACCAAGGCAACTTGAGAGAGGGGGGGAGGGGGTGTGCGCGGCGGGGTGAGGATGGAGATATGTATTATTGACAAGTGTGTACCTGTACGTTGAACCCCATGTTATAAGCGGAACTTGGCTATAGCTCATCAAACAAGTACTCAATTGCGAATCTGGATAGTGGCACCTGAGGAACTGGTATTGACAATTTTGCTATTGAGTATGTTTGGAGTCTTCTTTTGTGCCCAAGGAAGATCAAGAACCTTATCTTTGTTGTCACTTGTCAGGGTGTTTTGTAAGCTCTGCAAGGCTCAATGAAGCCACTATCATAGTGTCATGGGAAATTTGTAGTATGGAAGTGAAGTGTGCAAAAATAAAGAAAAGAATCCAACAGAGCTGGAAGTAGTGTTTTGAAGTCATCACATACTAGCTGGGATCAAGAGGCTTATTTACATTAGTATGAGTTCTACATGAAACATATACTTGCAAAGGCTAATTTCGGGGCACTTCTCGTAGTAATATATGATTATACCCGAATAATCTTTGTAGAGGGTTTAAGTGAATGGCACTACGAGCACAATGGTGAGAGAACTTATGGAAAGAAGTTGTGGTCACGACTCACGAGGATGACAAGTATGTTTAGCTTTCTTTAGAAAACAGACAATACTCGATTAACATCATTGAGGACAAGACTAGATGCCTAAGAGGGGATGTGCCTCTTACCTGATTTATTCAACTGCATGAAACTATCAAAGAAATCTCAAATGAAAGCTCCACGGTTGAAGACTTACACCGGTTTGTGAGATAACAGAGAGGATCTGTACCACTTAATGTTTTATACGATGGGGTCATTTACAAAAAAGAAGCAATTGACAACCAAAAATACTTGATTCAATCATGTAACATAAGAGATTATAAGGAATTCGTGGTTGGGCAATTAATTAGACATGTAAATCAAGAAGATGGATGCATTTATTCTCTACCTCAATCCTATGTTTTCGAAAAATTTCGTACATTTTTAGGGTCTCCTAAGCGTGTCATCTTACTTTTTCTGATGCATTATTACAATATTACCTATTAAGGTTCTATTCTTATTAGATTACAATGTGCTACTGCTGTTTTAGTCATAATGCTACTTTTCATTAGTCATGTCTTTTAGATATTTCATGTGTAGTTATCACCATGGTTTAAAATATCAAAATGTATCCTCCAACATGTCTCAGAATTTTTACAAGCTGATATGACGATACATGTCAAAAAAAACGACACAAAGCGAATCAATCGGTTAAAAAACAACAAAATGACAGTGAGAAGGGATTTCACAATCGGTTTTCCTTAATTAAAGAAAACCATAGAGAAAACCCTTGAAGAAATTACAGAGAAAGGGAGGAACTCTTGAAGGAAACAGCAGAGTGACAGAAGAACTTTTGTAGGAATTGACGGAGAGAGGGAGACAGACAGAGGGAGCATGGGAGAGAGAAAGACTACCACATCGTCTCTGTTGAATACTCTCTGCTTCTAGAAGATTTTTGTCTGTTTCAGAGATTTCACTGTTTGAGAAGATAAACATGTGGTTTTGTTTGGGGTGTACTCGGGCTCCTCTTTGATGGAAGGGGTCTTAAAGAAGTTAGATCTAAAGGTTACATTTAGATGTATGTTGGTGTACCAAAGTATTATGCACAGGTTAAAAGAAACTTAGGTCCGAATACTTTGGTAAGTACTGTTTTGTTTCGGCCATTGTATCGGTTTTCCAATTAACCGATGCATTCTGTCGAAATGAAATTTCAAACCTTGGTTATCACTTCAGTAGCATAATTCTTAGTACTTTATTTTCAACCTTGGAGATTGCCTTGGGTGTTGCAAGTTAAACAGTTTCAAACATGTATATATATATATCATCGGTAAAGTTTCAGATAAGATATCAGGAATGTTACTATCAGGAAATCATAAAGGATAATGAAGTTCAAGTATTACAATGATGATCTGTTTCATAAACTGGTAGCGCGTTGGTTTTCTTGAACAAGATGCATTAAATCACATATCATATTCATCTTCTATTTATAATATTTTAAACTGCAGATCTGATTTTTTTCTTTTCTTTCTTTGCATGCTTCACGATCTGCAGTACTGCCTCAAGAGAGAAGTAAGTATTACTATTTCCCTGCTTTACGAACCTACTCTGTACCTTGGCATTGTGGTTGTTATCAATAATAAAGTGGCAGTTTGTGAGATATGCACCAATTTTTACTGAAGCCATTGTTTTATTTGTTTGCATTCAGTTCTTCCTATAAGAAATGAACTGGCATTTGATGTTCATACCATCAATGCAAGACATGAATTGAGCTAGCCTTTGAGAGAGTACTATCAGAATTTTCCCTATCATTACCAAACTTTGTTCCTTTTTATGGTCCTTATATATATTTCTTTCCATTGCTGTTTGAGCTCCTAAGTCCATCTTCTTATTGGTGTTTTATATGTTTGATTCTTACTATCGAGGTTTTTAATTTTTTTTAATATTATTTATTTGAGTTCACTTAATTTTGGCTGAGCATACTTTTTGGTAAACTGATGATCACATAAAAAACATTAGTCTCCTTTCTTCTTTTTTCCTTTTCTTTTAATTATCTTACTGTTTTTTGATAAGTAATCTGAGCCCCTTGTTTCTCTATCCTCATTTTTATTTAGGTACTCCCTTCTGGAAGTTGGTTTTGAAGCAGTTCGATGATTTGCTTGTCAAGATACTGATAGCTGCTGCTCTTATTTCATTCATTCTGGCTTTAATTGATGGAGAGACGGGGTTAACCGCATTTTTGGAACCTTCTGTAAGAATAAGATACTGATGTCGTACTTATCATTTATCAAAAGAAAAAGAAAAAAGGAAAAAGAAAAGAAAAAAAAAGATACTAATGTTGTTTCTTGTTTGGCAAGGTTGCTTCCCATTGTTTTCTGTTAAAAACTGTGCTTATTCGTTAATTTATTTTATTTTCTCACATATACCTATGCAACTATCAAGATTGCACGAGTTAGTCTAAAAGATTCTTTCTTATGAGAAAAATAAAGTAGGCAGAATTTCTAGGAGCATGCTCGAGTTTGTTCACTTTATTTGTAGTAAATGATTGTGGATATCCTCTTGAGTGGAATGCTTACATGTCCAGACAATCAGAAAGTCCTGATTTTTTGCAGATAGGTAGGATTTTGGTGTCTGAGAATCTCCATTTCCAAATACTTCTTTGAGAATTATAACTTCACCAGCTACAGATCATATCCCTGTTTTGTTCAAATGTGGAGATATGACTAGGTGGTTGGCGCCATAGGCTTTGGGATTTGTTGATTTGGTGGCCTTGGTGGAGTTTGTCTATTTTCCAAGATTTAGTGGTTGTGGGCTTCTGTAATAAGCTGGGGTTGAAGGGTAAGATTAAAGTATGAAACAAAAAAGCCTGGGTCCAAGTTGAACATTGAGTGGATTCTATTTTGGATGAGATTTCTTCTTTGAATTTGAAGGAGGAGGTCGATCAGTTACATGGAGAAGAGTTTGTCAACAGAGTGGAGCTCAAGTTAGAGTTCTGAAAACTTGTATAAAAGTGGGGGAATTAGCTGGGAAAAAATTCCAAAGTGCGATGGATGAAAGAGGGAGATAAGATAATATGCTTGCCTCATAAAAGTCAAGTCACCAATGATCGAGTGGGTCGGTGGCATCCAGTGTTCGAGGGATTAGAATTAGCTGGCCTCATAGAGTCAAGTTACCTTGAATAAGGTAAAGTGGTACCTACTTGGAGTAGGTTATCGAGCACACCTGTTTACTTCTTGTCTCTCTTTTCTATCCTTGTAGTATTGTGAGTAGACTGGAAAAAACAGGATGGATTTTTATGGTAAGGTTCGTGGTGATTCCAAAAAACCTTGTAAGTGTAAGAGAGTTTGTGCTCCTAGGATGTCGTGGGTTGGGTATTCAACATTTCTCTGATATTATAGGGCATTGTTGGGTATACATCTTTGGAGATTTGGTGAACTTCATATGGGGAAAGTCTGTGAAAGGGTATGAAGATTCATGATTCTTTAACCATGGTTTATTTATGTTTCTCAATTTCATTTTCTTGTTTTATTTAGCTACACACTTGAAAATCTGTTTGTACTAAGATTCTGCTGAAAGTCAGTATAATGCATGCCATACTTGCTATTTTCTAGTGACTTGATCTTCAAATTCTGCATTAATCTGGATTCATATTATGCGGGTCAGTTTCTTGATTTTATTTAATTCACTTTTAATCTTCTTAGACTTAAATACTCTCTATTAAATTTAACAAAGTGGTTTATGGGTCATGCTTTTTCTTTGTAGAAATTGTCCTTTAGTGTCTTACTTTGACTTTTGTCACATGCACAGGTCATTTTGCTAATATTGGCGGCAAATGCAGCAGTTGGAGTGATTACGGAGACAAATGCTGAAAAAGCTCTTGAGGTAAGTTCTTCAGTCCTCACATAAGAGGACCTATATGAATATGCCCTGATATATGGCTGCAGCATTTTTTTAATTCTTTGTTCATACAGTTTTATTTAGAGCACCTTAACCATGCGTGCATGGTTGATAATATAATTATTCTCTACTGTTTGTGCGTTAATTGTAATGATTAAGTTTGCGCTTTCTGAGGAAGAAGTGTAAACATTTGTAATTTATATGGAATTTAACTTCCTCCTCAGTTACCTTCAGGAGGTTTGTTTTCCTTGAGGGGGAAGAATTTAAACCTTGGGTGCCGAGTTTTTGATTATGATAAAATGATAAGCAGAGTGGTAATTGCTTATTGGTGTTTTGTGAATGTCGAAATCAAAGAGTCAAAAACCTGGTCAAAATCAAAGAGTCAAAGACCTGGTTTGTAAACCTCTTTTTTTTGCCCACTGACCTGTAAGTCTGTAACCCACTTGAATACCAGAAAAAGGCAAAATGTTGAAGCATTTCACCCATGGAGCAGTCCCAGATCATTATGGTCAATATATTATAGCCTTTAAAGGACACGTAGAAGTTCACCAATTTCTATAGAAAAGGGGAAATGCGGCAAAATGCAATCTGCTGCTGACTGATTGCTGAGTACGAAGAAAAGATAGAGATCGTCTCACTTAGTATTTACGAACAAATTCATTTATGTACTTGACATGATGGATACTCACAAGAGTCGCAAAGATTTGTTATTAACAGAATGCTTAATGTTCTTTTGTTATTTTTTGATGTGGTCATATTTCAGTACACCTTAGTGTTCTGATCCTTTTTAATAAATATAGCAGGGAAGAAATGCTGTTTTCACAAATTATGATATTTCTTTATTTTATTTTCTTTCCTTGTAGGTCTTAAAAACTCTTTGTTTTAGCCTGCGCTTTGTGTAGCTTAGTGTGTTTATCCCCATTGCAGGAGCTACGAGCATACCAAGCTGATGTTGCAACTGTGCTACGAAATGGTAAGCATACATAACATCCCTGTATGGTGGAAACATGTACACTTTGAAGTTTGACTCACATGCAAGTTTGAATTATCTGTGAAACATGTAAGCTTGAGCTTTACGAGTGGGAGGCTGCATTTAGTGCTTCTCACACAGAACATGGATATATGCTTTTTGTTGACCGGTAGAATTCTGGACCGATGTTCAGAACCTGAAATATGAAGTCTCACTTTGATCTGGTGCTCAATCTAGATTTTCATTTAAAGTGACTGTTACTTGTCTTCGCCCTTCGGCTAGGTGGGGGTTACCATTTCTTTGACTTTGTGGAAACTCGATAAACTTGGGGAAATAGTAGTCTTGCAGATTATGGTTCCGTCTATTTAGTTGAGCTAAATGTGTTAATCATTTTGATCCAAAAGACTATTTTTTCTGTTAGCTTGGACATGGACATTTCTCTGTTCCAGATTATGATCCTACCGACAAGTTACTAATAAACTGCTTATGCTAGTGAAAATGGGAGAGCTTCGATCAAACTACACTTAACTATTCCAAGATGACCTGCATACTTAGTCTTCTATGTGCAGTATAAAGAACAAAATCCCGACGAGTTGCAAGATCTATTGTCAAACTATGTTTTTAATATCGACGCCTAGATGCCAGGCGCTACTCAGCCGCCACGACATGCACCTCTTGGCGTTGAAGGCTGTTTTGCCACATAAGTCAGCGACTAGGCGCCCGATATGGGCTTATCGTCTAGGCCCTAGTACGATTAGACTATTGAAATTCAAAAAAGAAACTGTTTTTTTATTTCCCCTTAAAAGTTGTTTTATTCAAGAGGGGTTTGAAGAGAAGAAGATTCAAGAGAAGAAGAAGGGAGAGCCGTCGACGGGGTTCTGCCGTCGCCGGAAAAAAAGGTAACCGGCTCTTCTTCTTCTTCTTCTTCTTCTTCTTCTTCTTCTTCTTCCTTCTTCTTGCTGGTAACCATTTTTAAAGCTCCTCGCCTGCTTCTTTAAATACTGCAAGCAATTGTTATTCTGTCTACAAGATATTATTTTTTGCTACAGTTGTCACATGGGAAACAATTCCCTGCAGGTTGCTTCTCAATACTACCAGCAACAGACCTTGTACCTGGAGATATAGTTGAAGTTGGAGGTAGGTCACTCTAACTCCGAGGAACAATGATCTTTGTTGATAATCCTTATTCTCTCCAGAAATTGCTGCATTAGAAAGACCTTTTTTGAGTTTATTATTTTGCCTCTCTGTGGAATAGTTGGATGCAAAGTTCCGGCAGATATGAGAATGATTGAAATGCTAAGTAATCAACTACGTGTTGATCAGGCAATCCTTACAGGTACGGGATTCATTCCTGTATCCAAATAGTTTGCTTTATAATTAGGTTATCATTGCTCTGTCGTTATTTTCCAAGTTCAGTTATAAGTGAATCTACTCATGTTTAGTGTTTTTTTAATCTTCTGATGCTTAAGAGTCACTTATTTTTGTTAACTGCTGATGTTATCACAACAAATGCGCCTTTGAGCTACATTGTACAACTGTCAAGTTTATGAGTTATAAATCAGTGATGAGTAAGTTTTACAACTCTAGCCTTTATTCTGAGGTGAAGTTGGAAAATGAGATTCAAGAGTTTGAAAGTGGGTTAGTGAGTTTCAATTATGGTATTGTTGTTGCTGGACTGCATTGAAGGGTTAGGCTGGGGTTTACTAATTTGCTGTGGGGTTTTATGGGACTGATTGTGGAATTAATATGGGACTTTATATGCAAGGTTTTAGGTTAGGAGTTTGGATGGCAAAAATGGAAATTTTGAGGTTTCCCTAATTGAAGGGATTAAGTGAATCAATAATGCTTGCAAGTACTACTAATGCATAAGTGAACGTCTGGGGCAGAAATTCTAGTAGAAATACAGTTACGTAATTGTTGTCTGACAGGGGATTAGAAGGCTGGTTATTATGATCTAGGGTTTCATCAAGACTGAGATAAAGGCTATGCTTTTGAGAGACTTGGAAACAACTTCTAAGACTATCTGGAACTGGACAAATGGAATATGATGGCTGGATAGCAATGAAAATGAAACTAAAAGAATTAGAGATGAGATCGTCAGGAGTCTCACCCTGGCCTAGGCTGATTAATGGTTAGTATATCACTAAACTAAGATTTCCTAGTTTTGGGGTGTCAGAAAAACAGTAAAGAGTCACCCTTAACCTCAGCAGTTGAACAGCAGCTGAGGAGGAAGAACCAAGGCCCATTTGCTGTGAATTATCTCAGAACAATGAATACTGGTTGACACTTGATAGCTTGCTGTTCAACTATGAGTGGTGCAAATCAATCTGTCACAACATGGTCCTGGATTAGAGGCTGAATTTTGTGTGTTCATGTACTTGTAATGGTGAAAGGGTGTGCATGTGCATTCTGGTGTTTGGAAGATGGAAATATATTTTTATGCATCATCTTGCTACCCCTCCATGTTAGTTCTGTCTCTGTGTGTGTGGTTCCTTTCTGTGCATACGTATGTACTATTCGTATTTCGTAGCTTTATTCTGGTAGCTTTATCACCTTTTATACTGTTCTGTTTGGTTACTGTTGTCCACGTTTGCATTTCTGACCCTAGCAAGATCAATTATCTGGTGGTTTTTCCTTTGATGATGCCACAATTCCCTGCCTGCAACTGGTTAATTAGTGTTTAATATTGACAGGTGAGAGCTGCTCTGTGGCAAAAGATCTTGAATCCACCTTAGCAACAAAGGCAGTGTACCAAGACAAGAAAAACATTCTCTTCTCGGTAAATATTAAATCACAATTTTCAGATTTGGAGCTGATATTTGTTCACTTTTCATATGTTTTTTTTTTATCCCCATGGTAATATCAGGTAGGACCAATTATCTGTGGAGCCCTTGATTTGGATTCTGTGCCATTGACATATAGAAATTACAAGATATAACTTACTAGTGGCACAATTTGACTTTACTTCCATAGCAAAATTCAGATCATAACGGAAAACAATAGTTCTTGCACATTTCTGGTATTATCTTGGAGTTTATGTTGATAACAACTCCAATCGAATAGGATAAGTGCTGAAGTTGAAGCTTTCAGACTAGGCTTTTGTTTTTGGCAGTAATTATGTTCCATAGAAGCCATTACCGAGGGTTGGGATAAAGTTAAATACATGTTCCTATGGTCCAAGTGGTCTTCTCATATTAATCTACCAACGACATTTCCAACCCATTGATGGATGGAGTTTCAAGTTGTTAATATCCATGGACTAGAACAATACCAATAGGCAATAAGCTGATGCACTTATCCTTGTTTTACTTTTCTTAGTTGAGGTCTTCCTTTTCCTGTATTACCTTTTATTTAAAATTAGTTGGAGGGGTTCATAGGTTAGGTCTGCTCCTGCATAGGTGTATCATTTACAGTCCCACTCCTGCTCCTGCTTGGGAGAATTGGGACATTCCATCATTTGACTGTTTCCGTGGTTCTGTGAATCCACCTGTAGTACCTCCAGTTTTGTAATATTTGTAGCGTTTGGTGTTGTTATACACTAATTATTAATTAAAAATCTGTTCAGATACTCATACAGCTGTAAAGTAGTCAGGATTTTATAAATTTATATTTCAATTCATGTTCCCATATATGGGTTTCTAAGTAGCTCTGCCTTTCCTTTGCCCAAACTTGCAACACTGAGAGAAAGTCTCAGTTTGGTGAAGATTCCTAGTGACATTCATAATAGCAGTTTCTTCCAGTTTGTGCTGAGGAGAATCCATTGAGAAATGAGAAATCTGTACTATTGACCATTGAGCAGATTGTATATTCTTGTATCTCCTTTCTATTCTTTTATATTCTTTCTTTTCTTCAAAAAACTATTGAGCAGATTGTGGTATACTTTTTTAAACTTCTTTTTCTTGATTAACTTCAACGAAAATTAAAACCAACAGTGATGCCTTGTTTTTTTGCTTTTCCTTGTACTGGTTCATCTTTGGTGCATCATGCATCTAAACTCTTGTCGAATTTGTAAACCATGAACGAATGTCTTAGGAAAGGTTTTGAGGAGGCATCTATGACTTAATTCTGTTGTTTGTCTCAGGAAGGAAAATTATAGGTCTGTTTGGTAGCATGGGGAAAGAGTTCTTGAGAAGTACACTTTCCAAGGGATTTTTTTTCCTGGAGAATCAGAAGAACCAAAAAATAAAAAATCAAATTCTGCAATTTATTGATTTTTTAACCCTTTTCTTTTCCCGCAACTGTGGGAAATAGATGTTCCCAGGGTGAGGGGGTGTATATTTTCTTTCTCACTCAAGTTGGCATCATTTGCCGTGGGATTTTGCTTTCCTGGGAAATGGTCGAGCCCAATAATGGAATTCGACCATTTCCAGAAGAAATGGATTTTCCTACCAAAATACCATGGTATCAAACAGGCCCTAAAAGTATTCAATCACTTACCTTTCTCTGGACAGCTAAGGTCTTTTCGATATCTTGACATTAGTCAGTAATTCATTGATTCCAACTTATGCTGACTGCCAGGGTACAGTAGTGGTCGCTGGTAGAGCAAGAGCTGTTGTTGTTGGAGTTGGCTCCAACACTGCGATGGGTGGCATACGCGATGCAATGTTAAGAACAGAAGATGTAAGCTCAACTTTTTTGTCGTTTCCTAAGGTTTACCTGTATTTCACTTTTTTCTACTTGCTAATTTCTTATATATTTTTTTACTTTATTTAATAGATAACGACTGCAATCCAGTTTCTTCTTACAGACACTAGTGATTCCTATCACTATTTTTCGTGGTTGTTTCCTGTGTTAGGATAGTCATGTTTTCAATATTATAACACAAGGCATTTACCAAATCCATTCTATGCCTGAAAAGTTCTATATATTAAGTGATTCCCTCCTTTCAAGTTGTAGATTTACATTGGACAGGCATGGCTTGTCAATAAGAATGATCTTAGGATTATAATGTTCTTTGTTGCAGGAAGTGACTCCATTGAAAAAGAAGCTTGATGAATTTGGTACTTTTTTGGCCAAGGTGATTCTCAACTATCAGCCTTAATCCTCTTCTTTTCTTTCATGCTGATCAAGCGGTTAAAACTACCGCATATCAATTTTATCTCTATATTTCTTCTTCTTCTTCTTCTTCTTCTTCTTCTTTTTTTTTTTTTTTTTTTTTTTTTTTGTGTGGAATTGCATGTGAGCAGGTTGAACCCAGGTCGCAGGGACCATCCCCTAGCGACTTTACCACTCTTAACAGAGTGACACCTACTTCATGTTCTTCTTTTCTTCTCTATATTTCTTCTCCTTCACTAAATGTAAAAGTAATAACTGATAAGTGAAGTATAGAGTGGAAAAATGATTCTAGTTTATTGTAGCTTTTATGATGTCCAGATGTCTATGCATTTTGTTTTTGTTTTGGCTCTATTTTTTTTAAGTCGCTGTGCCTGACACCTCATACCTGTGTTCGAACTGACACATGGCTGTACTGATGAATAAGAACTTGGCATAACTGGAAGCGGATTTGATGTGTACAAAATATTCTAGAGAGAGAAAATAGTTTCTATTTTTAATAATTTCGTATTAGCTTTTAGATAGGTATTTTAGGAGGTCTTAAATTGCTATTTTTGAGTTATTTTATGTTTAGAAAGTGTCCTTAGGTTAGTAGTTCACTTGGGTTGCAAGTTTTTAGGTTTTTAGTAAGTTTTGGGCTCTTTGGTGAGGAGTTATCTATATAAAGAGCTCCTAGTACGAAAATTAATTATGTTTTAGAATGAATATATTTTGATTAGTAGAAATCGTGTTCTTTTAGAGAGTTGAAACGCTTCCGCAAATATTATTTACGTCAGGATTATTGCCAACAAACATGTGAAGTGCGTTATTGACGTTGAGATACCTAGAAACTGAGATTTTCTTCCAATATGTGGTTATGGAAGTGGTACTGAACTCCCACAAGGACTTCTCTTGCTGTACATGACAGTCATGACTACAAGCTTTAAATTCGTTCACAGTGGATTTTCTCTCTTCTCAAACATCTTACAGTGATTTATATGAAGTGATCACTTTACTCTCTTTTTTGTTTTTATTTTCTAGATCTGTATTTCTATAACTTCAATGTTTACTCTTGCAAGAGGTTGATTTTTTTTTTTTGTTTCCAGGTCATTGCAGGAATTTGTGTCCTGGTATGGATTGTAAATATAGGACACTTTCGTGATCCTTCTCATGGTGGCTTCTTGCGAGGTGCAATTCACTATTTTAAGGTAATCTGTCGTGGATGAAAACCTTACTTTCTATCAAACTACTTTCGTGATTGCAGCTTTAAAGATAGACCTCCAGATCAGTATTGCATTCCTTTAATATTCTGTGATGTTTACATGAAATCTCTTTATTATCCCAGATAGAAGTATCCTTTTTCCTGTTTGAAAAAGCAAAGTAATATGAGTTGATTTTGTTTCAATTTTGGCCAGTCTCATGCATACAATTTCATTTTCGAATACATGAAAAGATAAAATTCATTTTGTTTCAATTTTATTTTCCATCTTAAAATAGCATGGGACTGGGTTCTATGGAAAGAAAGAAACAATAGCACTTTCGACTCTAAATCTTCAACTCGAATTGAGTTGATTATCAAGGTTAAGAGTGCCTTGTTCTTTTGGGGTATGGGGCTGAATATTGTAAGGGGCTATGTTTCGAGGATTTTGTGTTTCGCTGGGATTCATTGATTCAGTCCTTGTAATTATGGGACTGGTGATACTGACCCATTCTTGTACAATTCCCCTCATTCTTTTCTAGTGAAGTATTCTCTTACCTCTTCAATTTTTTCTTTCCATCTTAAAATCACCAAACAACTTGCATGCAAAACTTATGGATGAAATGCAGAACTATACTCTTCATCAAAATATAAAGAAGCAGAACTGTACTTTTACTTTGATTCTTTTCTATTTCCTGACGAAGAACTTGATGCTTTCGCTTCATTCTGCAATTGTATGTTTGCTTAGAAACAGACATCTTCATGCTCTCGAAAAACCAACTTTTATGAAATTATTGGTAATGATTGGTTTTTGGTTGTTGGTAATTTATTTATACCAAGTTTCTTTTCCTTGTACAACTCTTTGTTCTCTCCATGAATTCACTGTTTTATGTGGTAAACTTTGTTCTGACAATCAGTTGCCTTTTTTGACCAAAAGTATTATTCATATTGGTCTTTGGTACTTGACCTCATTTCTTTGGTCTGCCTAGATTGCAGTTGCTCTTGCTGTTGCAGCAATTCCCGAAGGGCTTCCAGCTGTTGTTACAACGTGAGTGTTTTGAACGTCAATTTTGTAAGCATTACATCATTCACTAGTGTTTATGATTTATTCTTTTCATACTGATGCATATTATATTTTTAGTGGTTTTGTCATATTTTCAGGAATGTGTTGCATGAAACCTGATAACTTTAAGGTTTCAATTATGATTTATGATGGGATACTGGTATTATGAGCACCTATGCAAAAAAAAAAAAATTAAATCTAAAATAATAATGTTATTATGAGCTGATAAAATTTACTATGCGTGGCAAATATGAGTTTTTTTTGTTGTTGTTGTTATTGTGGTCCATTATTCATTTCAGCTTGAGAAATTTATTGCCTTGCTATTTAATTTTTTTTTTCTGAATCTTCTTAGTCTTTTTGTTCCCTTTCTCTCATTAGGTGTTTGGCTCTTGGGACGAAAAGAATGGCGCGGTTGAATGCTATTGTAAGGTCTTTGCCTTCGGTAGAGACCTTAGGATGCACAACAGTGATCTGCAGTGACAAGACTGGGACTCTCACTACCAACATGATGTCTGTCTCAAAGGTGAAAATTTGATATTTCAGAAGTCTAGATTCATAGCTAACGTTTCTGCGCTCACTATTTGATCGATCTTCGTACAGATAGATTAGGCTTTTATTTCATAAAGGGGGTTTTGCCCTATTTCAATGCATTAAGTTACATATACTATATATTTACATCCTTTAAGGGCCTCTTAGTATGTATAAATTGTTTTTTAGGTTTTGTTGTTTGTTTTGTTACTAAGTTTGGAGGTATTATATTCGCTATTTCCCATGAAATTTAGGACAAAGCATTGAGACGTACAATGCTTAATGGTGTAGAATACTGATCAATCAATAAGCAAAATATTCATAGCATGAGAATAGAAGAGGATAATATTGGGATGGATGAGTGCGAATATTTGTCAAGAAAAAAATCTGAAGTAGCATGTTGGGGGATATATAAGACTAGCACCAACAATGTAAAAAATGAAAAAAGTTGGTTGAGATGGTTTAAGTATTTATAATTAGGACCAATGAATGCAGAGTGACTGAGGAGCACTTTGCTTCAGGTTCTAAAAGAGCAAGAGGAAGACTGGAAAGAAGGATGACTAAGGCAGTAAGAAAAGACTTGAAGATACGTGCATCTTCAGAAGTTTTGGATCTTAGTAAAATTGAATGATTGGACGGCATAGCACACTGTTAATAATATTGATGATGATTGCTTACTTTTGTTTCTTTCACTTTTCTTCTCTTATTTAGATAACAATGGCACTTCCTCACAACAGCAAAGATAAGTTTCTATGATCTCTTTGCTTGACAGTCAGTCTTCAGCGAGGAGTTGTTTATGAACAAACAGTGGCTAAATTTTTTTTTGAGAAGGTTGAAATTTATTGATTAAGCCCATAGGCAAAGAATTTACATAAGAATAGAGAAAAACAAAACAGAAAACCTTGTTTAATATTATATTTTGAGCAGCTTATGCATAGGAAAATCAGTCATGACTTGTGATATAATCTTCGTGGTTCCTTTTAAATGAAAAATCTTTAATTTGTTATTACTCATCATGATATATGTACTTATTGCTACCCAGATATGTGTGGTTCATTCTGTGGACCATGGCCCTATTACTGCTGAATTCTGTGTTAGTGGGACAACATATGCACCAGAAGGAATAATCTTTGACAGTGCGGGGATGCAGGTATTCTTTTCCTCCTGGATTATTTTTGGGGGCTGATATTGGGACATCCAAATGGATGGAGGGGATGCTCAGTTAAAGGGCTCACCCTAAATGTCTAAAATGGTTAGGGTGGAG